>JAQFVV010012648.1:871157-1005736 GCA_028023455.1 Epiperipatus broadwayi | reverse complement strand
GAAGAAAGAGAAATTTTTATATAAGTTACATCAATTAATATATTTTCTACTAAAATATATGGTTACAATATATATATATATAAAATAAATAATGAAATTCTGAAACAGCAGGTTGATAATAACCAGACAAGGAAATTATAAGTAGGTAGTAGAATGAATAGGGCATTGGTAAAAATAAAAACATATGGAGGGGAAAAGAAGGAGACACCAATAGAGCATTTGAAAAGCTTATAAAGGTATTTTGATAACTATAGAATACTGGAAGAATTTAGAATAGTGATAGCATATACTCATCTTGAAGGTTATGCTGAGACTTGGTGTAATTCACTTTTATACCAATCATGAACTTTCTCAGAGTACAAAACAGCCCTAAAGAAGACCTTCTGGACTGAAGAACAACAGGAGAATATTAGATCACAGCTAATGAAACACAATTTTTAAGAGGACAGTGGAGAGGGTTATGTGCAGTTTTTCAGGTGACAGGTGACCATGCTGAAGACACTAGAAGCTTGTGAACTTTTTGGAAAACAATTGTAGGGATGGTACATAGAAACCTACCATGGGAAATAAAATAGATTTTGGGAGAGGGGAGTGATAGATCAGCAAGAATATTGGACCAATTTCATGCAAGTAAACAAATGTAACAAATTGAAGATCGAAAATTTATGATGTTAGAGGAGGCAGGGGTTTATAAAATAAATAAAAGAAAATCGGGCAAGGTGAATGAAGCAACACTAGGGTACCAACAAAATAAAAATCAACCAGGAAACTTGGTATGCTTATGGGAAGACCAAGTCCCATGCTATGTTCAACAGAGGTATCCCAAAATCCTCAGCTGTGGATCAGATAAAAGTGGAGGTTTGTAGACTCAGATAGTCAAATCTCAGTGATAGCAGAAAGATTATACCACATAATTGTAAAAGAGCAACCATATGTACCCATTCTCCCATTAAAGTCAGTCCAAGTGACAATGGCTAATAATCAGAAATCCAAGGTAGAACCCAAACAAATATGAATAGATGTGAAAATTAATGGAAAAAGCTTTTCGCACATGTTTTTTATTATGAAGGATTTATACGATGTCTTATTAGGGTCAAACTTTACATAAATATAAATACACCTTGGATTATGGATGTGCACAGGCTACATGCAGAGGAAAAATGATTAGTTTTTACTTCCTGACTGATACAGTTCAATAGGGATGTTACACCTTACTGAAAACCCGATGGATTGCATTATCACAGACAAAGTACGAGGCAAAGATGACCAAGAGAAATTGGGAAAACATACTGAGGCAAATTTGGAAAACTACAGTCAGGTTTTTTCAGATATACCTGGTATGATCCAGAGGTTTGAGCAATACATTAGGCTGAATGAAGACCAATCCTTTAAATTGAGGTCATATTCATTTCCCCCATCAGTATAGGTATAATATTAAGAAACAAATAGACCAGATGATGGAATGGGGAATCATCTCAAAATGTTTATCAGCATATTGCTACTCACTGGTGGTCACAAAAAAAAGATAGATGATTTGGTTAGGTTGTGTCTTTGTACACATCAACTTAAAGTAATAATACTGGATTGCAACTTTCCACCGCCAATGCAAGAAGTATTAGAAAGGTTCAGTGGAAAAAGAATTTTCTCAACATCTGACTTGACCACAAGCTATTGACAAATCAAACTTTGCCCAAAGAACAGTAAACACATTGCAATTTGATATAAGGGTTATTCATATCAATTTAACCAGATGTTTTTTGGTTTGATAAATAGTGGGGCAGGACTATTGAGATAGGATAGATGGTCAAAATGATAGACAATCAACAAATTAATTAAGTAAGGTAGTTATGAAGGCAGATAAGTTGTATATAGTGAGTATTACATAGTAAAAATATAGACTAGAATACTAATTTCATGTGATAAAATTAAATAAAATACAGTTATGTATTTTAATTTCATTCAATATTAGAAATAAATAAAGAATAAATAAATAAAATATTCTGTACCAATTTTAAATGAGCAATAGATGTTTTTAAATAGTAGTAAAAAATATAATTAAATAAACACAGTTCTCTATAATTCAATGATTATGAAATCAAAAGTAAATGAAATGGAAATACATTTTTATATTGAGGAATTGATCATTCAAGAGGGGAAACAATTAACAGAGTGGTGCCTGAAAACAGAGGAGGTCAGTCTATAGAAACTAAATCATTATATTTACAAATACAGTATGATTTCATCTTGAAAAACCAACAAAAACTGGATTTGGAATTACAACATATGCAGAAAATCCAATTGAAAGTAATATGCATGAAGGCAGCAGAAATGTGTAATACAATTTAAAAAAAATGATTAATGCAATGGAAGAAAAAATCAACAGGTGATTATAATGATGTTGAATGAAGTGAAAGAGGAGATAAAGGTAGAGAGTCAAATTATGATAAAATCTATATGTAAAGTTTGGAAAGAAGATTTGAATGGCTTGAAAGAAAAACTCGATGAACAAAAAGAAAGGATGGAAAAGGTAGAACTCCAATTAAAAAATAATAATAGAGAAATATCAAAAATATAGCAGATGTTACAGAAAGTATAGATGAACTAACAATAAGAGTGAAATTAAAAATAAATATGGAAAATAAAATAGTAAAAGATTATTATACAGAAATCAAAAAGTTTAAAGTAGCTGTAATTCACTGGCTAGAGAAAATGTAAGCAATTCAGAAAGACTTACAAGAAAATGCCAGTAGTGTGGATTATAATAAAGGAAATCCAGAAAAGCTAGAAATCATAAAACTAGTGGGGAATAAATCTCAAATTATAGAATAAAGTGCATATTGAAGTTTATTAAAGTGTGAAGTAGTTCTTAAAAATAAGAATATTTAAAGGCCTGACTAGTAAAAATCTGCCGAGCACTTGAATAATATAGAAAGGTATTTCAATCTTAAGCCAACAGCAGAAGAAAGTAAATTGACTATAACTTGCAGCCACTTCCAGTGATACACAGGTTTGGTGGGATTCATTATTTGATTAACCTAATATTTTTCAGAAATATAAAGCATTGTTTATAAAAAACTTCTGGACTGAAGAATGTCAGGAAGCAATTTATTATCATATAGTGCAAGAAAAATTTAGGATGGGAAGGGGAGAAACCTATTTTTGATTTTTTAGAAGACAGGTTAGCAAATTAAGAGTATTTTATATGTGTGGCATGAACCAAGGCACATTATTTAGATAATTCAGCATAATTTGCCATTTAAAATAAAGAAGATGCTGCTTGGTATGGCTAAAATGTCTTTAGAATAGATAGCAGAGTTCTCATATACTATAAATATGAACCAGCAAAATCAATATATTATAAAAAAACCTAAAGAGCCAGTTTATATCAATGCTATAAAGTTGGGATAAATAAAAAATAAGAATGAGGGTAGAAATTAGAAAAAATGAGTCAAGTGTTGATGCTTTGGACATGAAAGATTTGATAGAGTAGTGAACAGAATAGGAAATGGAACTCAAATTTGAGGTAATGCTGAAAGGGAGCCTATGGTTTCATCATCTATATCTAATAGAATTCAAACTTCTCTCAAAACTGCAGTAAAATCCATGGAAATGGAAAGGATTCTCAATAATTCATTTCTCACATTGCCTCAAAGAGAAATAAGAGTGACATAAACCAGATAAGTCAAAAAGAAATAATGAATATAACATGAGAATGAGAGGATAAGATAAACAACAATGTCCCAAAAAATGAAATATTTGAAGGTGTCCCTATTGAGACCTTGCTGGATTCTGGCAGCCAAGTTTCAGTAATTTCTGAGGATTTATATCAGCAGATAATTTCTAAAAAACATATTGACATTTTACTCTTTAAATTGTTACAAGTAACTATGGCAAATAGTCATAAAGCCAAATTAGGTAATATATATAAATTTAGGCTACAAGTTGGAGAAAGGTCATATCTCATGTTTTTCTTATATTAAAAAAACTCATTCATGATATGGTCTTAGGATCTGATTTCTTGCATTAAAATGTGTACTAGATTATGTAGAGGGTCAGGTCTTTGTGTAATGGAGTGATGCTTAGAATTTTTGTTTCCAGACTTATACACTTAAATTGTGTTATATGGATTATATAACTTCATACAAGGTCATTGTTAACAAAATAAATAAATCAAAATTAATTAAGGATGATTAATGTAAAACATTGCAGTATTTTCTTTTCAAATGTTCCAAGGGTTATTAAAGAATTTGAATAGTAAATAAGACTAGTTCAAAACCATCTGTATTATAATACCAGGACATATCCTGTACCACATGAATATAAAAAAGAAGTGGAAAAACAACTTAAAGAAATGGTAGAGTCAGGTATTATATTCAAGTGTTCTTTTTGATATTATAATTTCTTTGTAGTCATGAAAAAAATGGGTCAGTAAGGCTGCACTTGGATATATAATTAAATAAAATTACAGTATTAGACTGTAACTTTCCACTTTTCATCTATGAATTGTTGACGAGATTTCAAAGGGAAAAGGTTTTCTCTACTTTTTGATTTATCTTCAAGTTATTAGCAGATTAGACTCCACCTGAAAACCACTAATATATTGCATTTAGATTGGAAGGTCACTCATATCAATTCAACTAAATGCCATTTGGTCTAATAAAAATTGGGTTGAATTATTAAAATATATTCATCAAGTCATATGCTTTGAAGTAAAACATTTGTAACTATATATGTGGATAATGTGTTAATAACTTCATCTGCTTTAGAACATCTAGAAAACAAAATTTCTGAAGAAAATAAAAGTATTAAATCTCATCCTGATAAAATTAATGCCAATCAAGAATTCCCCATAATCTAGGACAAAAAACAAATTCAGTTATTTGTACGGCTATGTAATTTTATAATAAATTTAACAAAAAACTTTGCATATAATATGGAATTAATATTATACAAAAAAATGTACCTTGAAAGTGAATGCTAGTGCAAACAGCAGCATTCAAAAAAATTTTTAATTAGTTTTTTAGGATAGGAGTTATACTATATCAAATCAAGGAGGATGGACAATATGGGGTCCTCCATTTTATTAACCATTTGCTAAAAGATCTGGAGATTAATTACACTATCTTGTAAAAAGAAGTCCTAACTATAGTATGAACCTTTCAGAAATTTAGACAGTTTCTACTCAGATCAGAGATCATTGTAATAACTGATTACAAGAGCATTAAATTTCTGAATCACCATTATCTAACTAGAAGCCAATTAGTTTGTTGGAGTTGGTTTTTTTCAATAATTCAACTATACTGTCCAGTATTGTAAAGGATCTGAGAATATTATCACTGACAAATCCAGTCCAATCAACTCTACAACACTTGAAGACTGAATATATTTTTATTACAAATATTGAATTATCTATTGATGAATTTATAATGTAAGATTTAAAACATTTTTGTTAAGACACTGATAGATTATGCAGTTAAACCCAATTATTAAATCTCTAACAGAACAGACTAATTTATTAAGTGTAGAAAATGATGTTTTAATAAATAGATCTTTATAATAGTTAGAATACTGTGTTAAAATATCATTTGAAAAATGGAAAGAATAGAAAGTAATGATTCCATCAAATATGAGGAATCTGTTTATAAAGTATATACATTTTCTTTATGGGCAGTATGACATGCAAAAAACAGAACACCTAATTATGTCATAGTTTTACTGCCATATTTACATGGAAACATCATTTCAAGTGTTGAATAATTGTGAGATTAGTCAATGAGCCAAACCCATTAATAATAATTATTACATAAATTGATTTTTATGGTAATTTCCCCCATTTAAAAGAATAAAATACCTAGTTGTGATGAATGATTTATTTTCAAAGTTTGTAACTGCATAATCTGTGCCTCAAATTACCACCTGATATTTCATCAAAATACTTGAAGCCCAACATTTTTCAATATTAGGTAAACCCAAAATCATCATTTCTGACTATGGTCTATCCTTTGTGTCAGCAGAAATGAAATAAGTGGTTAAAAAACAGAATTAATCATGTGTTGATCTCGATTAAAAATCTTCGATCAAATCCATGTAAGCATGCCACATGAGAACTGAGATGTTTTTTTCAAACCCATTTGACTATTAAAAGCAAGTGCAATAGATGGTTAACATGAATTGGTCCTATTTAATTTTCAATTGCAGTATTTGTATGTAATTTTCATCAGAAGAGAATTACACCCTATACACATGCACTGTATTTTTTAATAACTCTATGATGTTTTGTTGAGTACGAACAAAGAATACTCTCAAACCAAGTCACAAGACAAAAGATTTGAAATATAAGAATGGTGATCTTATATTTGTACTTAAATTCCTTATATATACCAATCTAAAGCATCTTGATATGAGAACATAAAAGCCTTCCATTAATCAATTTAAATCCACTCACTTTTATTCTGTCTATTAACAATCATGATTTTTTTTCCAATTTACTGCCTGTATTAATATTACAAAATATTAGAATATTTGTATAAGGTATAACTTTTTTCTGATGAAAATTACATATGGATACTGCACTTAAAAATTAAATAGCGATTTACATAGATTTTAATTTTCATAATATTAACAGGCAATAAATTGGAAAATTTTGTGATTATTAATAGACGAAATAAAAGTGAATAGATTTAAAGTGATTACTGGAAAACTTTCACAGTCTCATATCAAGATGTTTTAGATTGGCCTATATAAGTTAATTTAGGTACAAAGATAAGATGACTATTCTTATCTTTTTAAAGTCTCTATTTTGTGACATGGTTTGAGAGTATCCTTCGTTTGTATTCAACAAAATATCACTGAGTTATTAAAAACAATGTCTTTACTGATAAAAATGAATTGGTCAGTAAATGAGTTTACTGGCTTTGCATGTGTGCATTTGCATCTAGGCCAACCTATCCCACAGCTCTGTTAATAGAGAATCTGATTATAACAAAGCTCATGAAACATTAATTTAAATGAGTCAGATTAAAAATAAAAAGGGGGAAGCCTCTACCTGCCAATCTAAGATAATTAATAAAATTATGGTGAAAACTTTTCATGTAAGTAATCCTGAAAGTTTATTTTTAAAAAAATTCTAGGCTTAAGTGAAGAACTTTTTACAATTATTGGATGCCAAGAGGATAATACCATCCAGGTAGACACTAGACAGGAAATAAAAAACTGACAATGCAAGATTACTAAAACTATTTCATAAAGAAATATAGATTACTCAGTCAAATGAGGTAGATCAAATTATGTAAAAACCATTTCTCTGTTAGAAATATGCACACTTTGAGATACGAATTATTTTGAGAAGAGAGGGGATCCTTGGGTTACAGTGGTTTGTTTTGTTGTGTCTTCTTTGTCAATAATATGTTGAGAATTCTAGCATTGACTTGAGGGAGAGTTTGATGTTATCATGGTATTTCATGTTTTATTTCTGACAGTGTACCAACCCTTTTACATAAATTTACATTTTTTTAAGTAATATTACTTATTTGCCTCTAAGTTTCTAGTCATAAAAACAAGACATTTCATAGATGAAAATATATTGCAAAAGTATACTAGCCATAAGATTTAATGAAGCATGGGTCAAGTGTGTAATGGTTAATTAGCTTCAGTTTTCAGTGAAAATCTTCCTTTAAGTTTCTGAGATTACGCATTAAGCAAGGATATTATACTGATATGAATTTTCTTTATTGTTTGGATTGTTGTTGCTATGTTAAAGTTAAAATGATTCTAGTGATGTTCAAGCCTGCATTAAGTGTCTTTCGACTAGTGATAGATTCTTATATATCCTAGAATTGCAAGTTAAGATTCTTCTTTTAATAGGGTTAAATAAAGAAATGATTTTTTTTACTATTATTGTTTTGAGATATACACACAGAACAAGTAATAAATATAGCAATGAGAAATTAAAATGTGTACCCACAATTTCATTATCTCATTTCTTTGGCTTATTGGGGATATTGTACTAATTCAGACCATGTTTTTAAAGCTAATCTGACCTTACAAACTTTTCCTCACAATCTCAAAATAAAAATATGAAAAAAAAAAGAAAATAATAGAAGCAAAAATACTTATTGGGATGTTTTTAAAGTAGCAACTATTTACTTCTTTCCTTCTTATTTATGCCAGCAAGAAATAAACATTTTTTCAATAAGGAAAAAAGAAATGTAATTTTTTTAAATTTAATTTATAATAATAAATAAAAGTACTGAATCTATTTTGTCTAATCATAAATAGCATTTGTATAAAAACAATTGTAAAACCCACTAGTTTTTTTAGTGGTTGTGTTTAGAAAGAACATTTTGGGAGTTTCTTCTTTTAAGAAAGCTATAACATCATTATAAACAAGAACTTTTGATCCCTTCATACATGCAAATTCTATTTAATAGCATTTCAGATAATTAAGCTGATTAGAATGACAGAACTAACTTGTGGATTATTAACACAGCTATTATGGAATGCAGTACAATAGTTGAAAACCATTATGCTGGGGTGAAAATATAATTAGTACACAAGTCAACTAAATGTGGAAATATGTAATCTCCTGCAGATGCCAATTTTAAGTGTCTCACTCCTATATGCACCAACATGGAGGATATAGAACTGTTGCCTTTTCACATGAATTCTGTCAGCCCATTTATTATAAGTACATAATCCTGTCATACCACCACTCTATTTGGAGAATAACTCAAAATAATCTAATTTTTTTTAAAGTTTGAATCTATATTTTTATTGAAGTGTAAAACCAGAATTCTGATGCTATGGTAAGGTTTTTTTTTTAAATCACAAAAAGCCTTTATAAAAGAAAATAATATAGCAAATATTAAAATTAATATTTTCTCCAAATAAGTTTAACATTTTGTTTTCCTCTTAAATATATATTAATTTTTTTCTTAACATAATTTTTTTTTCCCAAAAGCTAAAACAAATAGAATTTATCATTAATTTCTTATTCAATTATTAATATTTACTAGTTATTATAACTTCCATATATCTGTTATCATGTGGTTTATATTTTATTAATCTTTATTTGTATTATTATAGTTAAATAATCATAATTATATGATTGTTTTATATTGAAATAAGCATATTGGAGCTCATAAGTTGAACATTAATCAAATTAATTTTCTTCCATAAAAATATATACTTATCTAAAATATATATTTTTTGTGTGTTGAATTCATCAGATAAAAAATATAAATACTGTAAATAAAATTGTTTTACTATATTCATATTATTTTAAGTTTATTTGTCTATTTCTCTCTCTCGTTCCAAACTTAGTTAAAAATAGCTATTACACACATATCCTGTAACGTATTGCCATATTTCTTTTGAACTAATAGTGGATAAAGGGAGGGACTAACATTTAAAAAGCTAGGAAGATATTTGAACCCAATCTACAGATATGTTTTAAGTAAATAATATCTATAGTGGCAAGGGATAGAGCCTGTCAGTACTTAGATATGTTTGATAGGAATGATGGTCAGGAAATATAGCTAGATACTCAGTCTGATCCTCATTAGTTAGAATATTAATTTTAAAAATATTCCTTACGCTTGTTAACCCCAAGGCTTAAATCCTTATACACTCTTATAAAAAATTGTATGTATCTAAAAAGGGAAGTAAAACCATAGATCCATTTCATTATAGATTTACACTTTATGTAATGAGTGATTTATTTTTATACTTACTTATACATAATATAATTTTATAAAACAAAAAAAGGGAAAAGAAAATTTAAGTTAGAATAAAATAAGCAGTTTTTTCTTTTCTCTCCCACCTCTCTCCTCCTCCCCCTCTCCCCTCTCTTTCCCTCCTCCTCTCCCCCTCCCCACCCCTCCCTCTCCCCCTCTCATTTTTCCTCTTCCTCTCTCTCTGATTTATACAATAATTAATTTTAAAAAAAAGAAAGAAAGATGAGAGGAACTCAAAAATATCTTTTAAATTAGCAGTTAGAATGCTTTATTTTTGATGTTATAAAGAAAGGGTTTAAAGCTTTAAAATTAAAATAAAAAATGTGCTAAAACAGAGACAAAACTCTCCATATATTAATGCCACCCAGTGAAAGCCAGAATAATCACGTGATATGTCATCACCATAATCAACCATTATCAATCCACTGCAGGATGAAGGTCTCTCCAAGTTCAATCCATCTTTTCCGATCTTTAGCTTCTCTTCTCCACATCACCCCTGCATATTTTCTTATTTCATCCATCCATCTCACATGTAGTCTCTTTCTGGGTCTTTTACAATCTCTTGGAATCTGGTTTAAGATTTCAATTGTCCATCTATTATCATCTCTTCTAGCAATATGTCCAGCCCAACTCCACTTCAGTCTTTGAATTTTTTCCAATGAGGTCAGTAACATCTGTTTGTTCTCTTATCCATATATTGCGTTTTTGATCTCTTCTTGTTACTCCCAACATGCATCTTTCCATACTTCTTTGAGTGGTCTGAAGTCTCTGTATTGCTCTTCTATTAAGTGTCCAAGTTTCAGATCCATAAGTAAGAACTGATAAAACAAATTTATTAAAAACCTTTCTTTTTAAACACATAGGCATATTTCCTTTTAGTACCAAGTTATTTCTACCAAAAGCACTCCAATCAAGTTCAATTCTATGATTACTTTAATCTATTATGTTTCCATCTGTATTAATAATCTAACCAAGGTATTTGTAACTTGTTAACTTCTTCTAACTCATCATAATCAATCTTTATTTTCATATTTTGAAAAAATTCATTAAACATTGCTTTAGTCTTTTTAACATTTAGCTTTAGTCCTACTTTTCTACTTTCATCTGATAACTCCTGAAACATTTCCTGCAGTTCCAAAGCATTATTTTCAAAAACAGCTACATCATCTACAAAATCTAAATGACTTAAATAATCTCCATTTACTTTCACTTTTTTAGATTCCTATTTTAATACACAAAATACTTCTTGCAGCACTGCTGTAAAAAGCTTTGGAGATATGAAGTCACCCTCTCTTACACCCTTCTCAATGTTGACTTTCCCAGTATCATTATGTAATCTAATTGTTGCTGTTGCATTTTTATAAATATTCTTTAAAATATGACAATATCCTGGATCTGTACTTTGATGATCCAATGCTTTAATCACTGAAGAAATGTTTATAAGAATCAAATGCCTTTTCATAATCTACAAATCCAAAGCATAATGGCAACTTATATTCATTTATCCTTTCTATGACTTCTCTCAATACCTGGATATGATCTACTATACTAAAACCACTTTTAAATCCAGCTTGTTCTCTTGATTGGTGGAAATCCAATGTTCTCTGTAGATGAGTTGTAATTATCTTGGTAAAAAAATTATATAAAACTGATAAAAGGCTGATAGGTCTGTAATTCCTAATATCTTCTTTATCACCTTTTTTTAAATATTAATATTAATACTGCATTCTTCCAATCATCTGGTACATCTTTATCAGTTAGACATTTGGTATATAACTTTGCTAAAAAAAATCTATTTCTTCACCTGCTTTTTTTAATATATCAATTATAATTCCATCATTACCTGGAGCTTTTCCTTTCTTCATACATTTAATTGCATGTCTCACTTCTTCATTTAAAATTCTGAGCAATTCCAAAGATGTAATAGATATAGGAGGTACTTGTTCTTTATTATTATATAATTCTTGGTAGAAGTCTTTCTACCCATTTCATGATGTCATCTCTCTTTTTAGTAATAATTCCATTTTTTTTCTTATTGCAGATATAAATTTCCTACCAATATCAAAATGTTGTTTTATACTCTTGAGACTTTTATTCTCTTCTATAGCTTTCCTTGCTAGTTCGCAGTTATACTTTCTTATATCATTTTCAACTTTTTTCCACACCATTTTACAAAATTCGAGATATTCAATCCTTTTTAATGTATCCTTTTTGTATATCTTCATATTCCTTCTTTTCTTCATAAATTTTCTAGTCTTAGTAGAAATTTTATTGGTCAATTGCTGCTTTTTAATGAAACTTATTTTATAGTGGAAAATTAAAAGTAATTTTGAAGTATAAGAAATATGAATGAGAATAAAATAATAAAAATAGCATTTAATAGGGGTCCATTAATACTGGCCTAGAAAAGTGTTACAATAGTCAAAGTTAATATAGAGATTATATTTCTGTGTTTTTGTATAAGAAATTGGATAAATGTATATAGAGAGAGGTTAAAAAACAATAGTTATAGAAAATGAAAATGAATGTCAAGGGAAAAGGGCACATCAATATATGAGCTTGGATTTTAAATATGGTTTGTATGGGGGTGGGAAGAAAATATCAGAATATTTACTTTTAGAATGTAACATATTAAAAGAAATTTTGAATAATTACATAATAGATATGAGAATCATTAAGATGAAGAGAGAAAAAAACAGAAACTTCTAGTCTTTTGTTCAGGTTTTTATGACAAAAAAGAAAACAAAACAAGGTATTAGAATTAACAAGCCAGCTTAATTAAACTGATATGGGGGGGGGGGGAATAAATGTTGAAATAATATAACAATTGTCAATTAAAAAGTGGCAATGTGGTAATGGAAGTGATTGATGTTTTAAATTATGTTTTCAAAGAGTGAACATGTACATAGTCATCATATAGATAGCACACAATTACTTTTGATGTCATTTAAGAATGTATCATAGATTATATGATACCAATGTTTATAATATAAAAAAGTGTTATCCATACAATCAAACATAAAACTAAGATTCATCAGTATACTACATAATTTCCCATCATTGCAAAAAAAAAAAAATCATTAAAAAACAGAACATATTATCAAAAATTTCTAATTTCAGAATTTCAAATATCATCCACATTTTAAAAAATCAGTTAAGTTCTATAATGCAATGTATATAAATGTCAAATAATAAGTTATTACAAAAGAATATTTATTTATTATTAATAATAATAATAATAATAATAATAATAATAATAATAATAATAATAATAATAATAATAATAATAATAATAATAATAATAATAATAATAATAATAATAATAATAATAATAATTCAATTCTTTATTTATTTAATGTACATATCAACAGCATTTAGCCAATTATAGATTGCACAGTAATTTCATTATCATATACAAATCTAAATAAGCATTAAAAAAACAAAAAAAAAAAAAAATACAAATAAAATAGAAAAACAATAAAATGCACAAATAAATAAAAAGGCAATATATCAAATGAAATTAAGGATAAAAAATTTTTATGAGGACTTTAGTGAATTGTTTAAAATCCAGATTAAAAACATCATCATTACCAAAATCTTTGTTATAAGTTCTAGGTAAATGAAATAAAGGGGGAAATCTTAATACATCAGATTTACAAATTTTCAGTTCAAAAATATTGTGAATACGAGTATTATAATTCTGTTTCTTAATACCTAAATTAGAAAGCAAATTAGATACAGAAATATTCTGGGAAATAAATTTATGAAAAAGCTTGAGATCTCTTGTTTAGTCTCAGCAGTAAATCAATATAGTGTTCATTACCTAAACTATTCAATTTTGCAAATTTGTCAAAAACAGACTGAATTCTTATGATATCTGTCCTATTATGAGGACTCCATATAATTGAACCATACTCCAAGATGGGAAGAACTAAGGATATAAAAAGTTTAATCTTTGTAAATTTATTAAATGCTTTTCCATATCTGTAAATAGCTCCTACAATTTTAAGAGATTTATTCACCATAAAATTAATGTGATTATGAAAAAACCCATTATTGGAAAATATTATTCCTAGATCTCTTTGATGATCATTTGTTATAATTTTAGAATCGCCAATATAGTAGGAAAACCTTAAGATTTCAGATTTTCTAGAGTAAGAGACAATGGAGCACTTATCCATATTTATATCTATATAATTACATTCACACCAATTCAAGAAATTATCTATATCACTTTGAAGTAAAAAAGTCATTAATAGAATAAATATGCCTAAAAATTTTGCAATCATCTGCATAACATAGAAGATGTGCAAATTTAATGCATGTTTTTAGGTCATCGATGTATACATTAAATAATAAAGGTGCAAGAACACTGCCTTGAGGCACCCCAGTGAAGCAATAATATGGTAATGACAATTTATTATTAAACCTCACACAAGACATTCTATCCGTAAGAAAAGAGTCAAACCAATTAATTAATAATTTGGAAAAACCTAACCTACAAAGCTTCTGAAGAAGAATTTTATGATTAACTCTATCAAAAGCCTTGGACATATCAAAATAAACAACATCTAACCTAGACTGATTCTCAATTGAGTTTGAAATGTGATCTTAGGCAAAAATCCATGCTGCTCTGGTGCCAAAACCTTAGAGACATCCAAGACAATTCTATTATATAAACATCTTTCAAATATTCAAGCAACAGTGTGTAGAATTGAAATAGGCCTATAGTCACTTACCAAATCTCTAGATCCTTTCTTAAAAATAGGAACAACTTTAGCAATTTTAAGGGATGTAGGAAAAATACCATTTGCTAAAGAGCAATTAAAAATATGCAAAAGAGGAGAAGCAATGTATTCAGCACATCCTTTATAAATGAAAGCCAGAATGTTGTCAAGGCCCACACTAGAATGTAATTTAAGCTGCTTAATAGAAAAAACAACATCAGATTCAATAAATGAATCAAATGTTATCCTTTCTTCAACTAGATCATTATTTGCCGTTAAATTAGTAAAAGACTGAGATTGTTTAAAAAGCTCTGAGAAATAATGAGAAAAATCATCTGCGGCTAGATTAGAATTATTACTCTGTAATTTTTTTTTTTTGTAATACCTAAATCCTTAACCAGAGACCAAAATTGCAAAGGATTATCAGAAATATGATTTTCAGTGTTTTGTATAAATTTTTGAAAATCTCTATGATATATAACCTTTGACAATCTTCTATAATTAATAAAATTGTTATAATAATTTAAGTTCTTAGTTTTCCAATATTTACGATGATGAAATGATTTCCTTTTAATAATTTCTTTAAGAGAAACTGAAAACCAGAGAGGAAAATGGTTAGTTAAAATTTTTTCCTTAGGAATGTATTTGTCAATTAGTTCACTAAATGATTGTTCAAAAAACTTCATACAGAAATCTACATCAGATGAAGAATACAAATTTTTCCAGTTAAAATTAGATAATTGTAAACAAAGACCCAAATAATTTCCTTTTTTGTAGTTTCTTTTCATAATTTTAAAAGAACAAAGTCTATTAAATTTAATATTAATATAAAATTCTAAGGGAGGATGATGCAAATCAATGGAAAAAGGAAAAGAAGAAGAAGTTAAACATTCAATTGTAGGAAAATTACTAAGAATATAATCCAATGTGTGATCATTAAAATTGGTGTATGGATTAAATTGTTTTAAATTTAACAAATTGCAAAAACGAATCATTCTCAATGCTTTAGGTGAAAAAGAGACTGAATCTATGATGGTAGTACCTAAATATAAATCAGGAATATTAAAATCACCAGTAATAAGTATATATGATTCATATTTAATAATAATAATAATAATAATAATAATAATAATAATAATATGAATAATATTTAATAATAATAATAATAATAATAATAATAATAATAATAATAACAACAACAACAACAATTCAATTTATTAAGCATGTAACAACAGACTAGTATCAATCCAATTATTGTAAGGCTTTTACAAACCAAGAATTAGTTTACATTGTTTTAAAAAATTATGACAATTTAAATTAAATATATCAACATTCAAAAATATATTGTTATGGGTATTCTAATGATAGCAGAATTCTTATAAACATTATGATTATACTTTTTAATATAAAATTACTATTTCTAGTTATATTCGAAATTCTATAATATATATATTATGAACAAATTCCAATACATCAAATTCATATAAAACAATTTTTCTTAAAAATATTACATCATTCAAAATCTTCTTTTCATAAGATGATGATGATATAATAATAATAAAAAAGGACTGATTGTGATCATTCTAATGTGATACACAAAATGAAACTCATTATCATTCTAGGAAAAAAAACAATTAGAATATAAGGATTACATTGTGTTGTTGTCTTCTTTAAGTAATGTTACCATGATAAATTGTCATTTAATGAAAGAAGATTCTTACTCTGGCAGAATGAAATCAATGATCAGTCTATAAATGATTTTTTTTTAATAATTACCATCATTCATCAATTATCTCTGATTCATTGATAAGAATTTTTCTGTCCACTAGAAAACATTTATCGAATATACAATTATAAGTAAGAGGACAGATGGTTCTTTTTCAATAGAGAGGCTATTGCTATCATATTTATCTTAGTAAAATAAAAAAATAAGTGGGCTATTAAGCAGGAGAACACTGGATATTTGACCAACAGAAGTAATAGATTATGCCACAATCTGCCTCTATACCACTGTATTTAATTATGCAAGTATATTCCCTTGGTTATTATAGTTCTCATTCAAATAAAATATGTGGTAACTCTTTTAATCAGTGTTCATATTTAATTATTTATATTTATTTTATTTTTATTTATTTTTTTGCGTTAATCCCCCTCAAATTATTCTACTGATGTAAATTTTTATGTTTTCAAAAGATAATTACTTCTTTTTATAAACAATTATTTTTTTCTCTGTTTTTGTTAACGATTATTAATTGAGTCTCATCATTCTTAAACTTTCTTCTAATTTTACACATTTTTTAAATATTATTTTTACTCGATCAATTATGAAATTGTCTACTTAAAAATCCTCGTCTTTTCCCTTAAAATTCATTCTTTAAAAAATAATATTAATAAACTTTTTTTTTAATTTTCTAGTTTAATTTTCTAATTTCCATTTTTTTAATTTTATGTTTCCGTTTAAGTTGTTTTCAGTTAATAACTTTTATAAGAATATTTGCTTGGGTCTATATTTTTAGATAATAATTTGTAGTTAAAAAAATAAATTTTAGTCGAGTCAAGCTCAAATTTTAACCAGTTCATATGATTATAAATAGATCATAATTCTCTTAAAAGTTTAACCTAAAGAGTAAGAGGGAAAACAATTATTTAATCGCAGTAATAAATATTATTCAGTATTAAATGCTATCACTCAATATTGCAGCTATTCAAAATATTTTTAATGTATTTTACACGAAAAAACAATCGATTGGTTAGTTAAGATTTGATCCAGAAATCTTCAACTAAAATTTAATCCGTCATTCTACAAAATTTATGAGATAAGATTTTCTGTCAAGCAGTAGGAAATGAGGATGTTTTGTTGTTAACCTGGAAAAAATAAATAAACAAACCAAAAAAATAGATTTTTTTTTTTTAATAAGGTCATATTTAAAAGATCAATTTTATAATTTTTTCTCTAACTATTAATAATGATCAAATGGCTTATTGATCGGAATTCAGAAGAAATTAGAACTGGGCGCGATCGGTGAACTTTAAGCTCCGGATTCGACCTGTACACCAAATTACACAAAGCTAAAAATGATTACAACAGAAAGTACATTTACTAAAATATACCAAAAATGTTATATTGATTCCACTGAAAAACAACAATTTCAAAAAAAAAAAAAATTAAAACAGCGATTTTCTAATTTAATATTTTAGAATATATTATCAATACTGTTATAAGATAATGAGTTTCTGTTTCGTAATATTTTTACAATTATGACGTGAAAGTTTTTATTCTTTCTCATCTATTCGTTTTTTATATCATAATTATTTTTTTTTTTAAAGTTTTATTTTAAAATGTGGCTATATTTAAATTATTTTCTTAATAGCGAATCATGTTAAAATATTTATTACTGTTAATCGTTTATGTACTATTTCTAAGTTGCTTTTTAATTAAATTTCAAAATGGTAAAAATAGTTCGACAAAAAAAGATAATAGCGGGTGGACTAGAGTTAGTTACCCAACTCCTCTTAAAGACACTCAATATTGCAAAGCCGGAAAAAATATTTATCTCTGCGACCCCGATTCGATTTTATCGGCAATGGCCATTAGCGCGATTTTTAGGTCTGTAGAAAGACATTCCCGCTATCGCTGGGAATCTTGTAATGAACGATTTGTTCTTGGCATAGCCATGATGGATAAACTTGGAATGCATCCATGGTTTTCCGAAAACATTACAATGAAATATTTTGCAAATCATATTTACAATAAGTGGAAATTACTGCTAGAAACAGAAGAATGTTCCAATGGCGTTGTACTCGTTTGTTCTAAATCAGATAACATGGCTTATATTGTAGTAGGATCAGATTTAGAAAATGTAAGTACAAATATTAGATTTATAATATATTGACAAAAATAATATTACGTTTCTCCTTTAGATTAAATAATCTTTAGTAAGATGACTAGATTTACAAATATATTAACATAATTTCACTTTCAATCAAAACAAGACAAGTTTGCTCATGTTTCATAAATATATACGATGAGCATGTTTACCATGGGGAAAATATAGGCAACTAAAATGCAATATCGCTATCTTTAATGGTATCTTCATTGATATCCGATTGCCAAAGACAGCAATAAGATATCATTACTAAGTCAATGATCACCAATTTTACCAGTATTTAATAAAGCATTTTATTTACTTTCAAAATTAAAACTTTATTTACATTTTGAGAGATACAAGAGAAATCAATAATAGCATAAAATTAGGACAATAAGAGTTACTTCATAATCGAAATGCAATAGCATCATAAAAAATTTTAAAAAATGTAAACCACAGACTAATCATCCACAGTAATATGATGCTCTTTTATTTGTAACAAAGTTATCTCTTATTGTAATGGGATTAATATTCATTGGAACAACCCAGATTATTTTTTAGCTAAATTAGCTATTTGAAAAAAAATTTAACTTGCTTGAAAAAGTTTCTAAGCTTGTTAGTATTTGATCTTTATATCGCAAGCATGCTAGGCAAGACATCTATTACATTACAATGGCTTTTTGTTATATAGTCGTTTGGTCTCATGCCACCTAAGCATCAGGATTAATTGAATTTCAATCTTTTACTTTTCAAATCTATCATTCTATTATTGACCTAAACCATATAAAGTATTTTTTTTAAGTGTCATAGCATTGGCCGGGACGCGAACCCGCAACCTGGGCAACTGCCTATTAGTGCAAGGCAGTCTCGCTGCCCTCTCAACCACCAATGCAAGACAAGTATTTGTATTATAAAAACGCACATTCATTAAAAACTATATATATTTATATATTTTTAAAGTGTCATAGCATCGGCTGGGACGCGAACCCACAACCCAGGCAACTGCTTGTAAGGCAGTCGCACTGACCTCTCGACTACCAATATTTAAGTTGCAAACTTTCTCATTCTGTCTAAACAAGAATCAATGATAATTGAAGCTATAAAAAAAAATCAAAATAAAAGATTGACTAGAATGGTTTGAATCGATCGTGGCTGTTAGGGTAGGATGATTTTTATACAAAGTAAAAAGTTCTAAAGAAAATATAGGTAATTCAGAATTATCTACTTTTAAAAAATGTAATAAAAAAATAATAACATTAGAGATATTATTTTACACATACATTTTTGTATGACTTAATATTTGAAGATGAAATATATTTAATGCTTATTGTATTATCACTTACAAGTTTTGTTATTAGTTACTAACACTGCCTTAGCTCTAGTTCAGCAAATCATTTTATATGGTACAAATACAATTTTTCCAAAATTAATTCTCCACAGAATCAAAAGTAAATTAAAATAATCATGTCAATTGTTGTACGAGTCATATTATTTAAGCTATGTAGCCTATATATTGTAATGAGAAGATGAGATATTCAATAGTCACTCTAAGTTAAAGTATTTGATAATAATATAACGTGATTAATAAATAAATATCAAATACTTCTCCCTCTTGACTTTTTTAAATTTATTTAAACGCACATTGATTACGTAAGTAATATTTACTAAGGCTGTATCCTCAAGAATGCGTGCATAAAAATGCGATAGATTTCGCGAGTATTAATGTGTAATAAGAAATGTGGACTTAAATCAGTGAAGTATTGAATAGCTTCACGCTCTCAGATCTAACCGCTTCAGCTTCACCTATTTATATAGAAAGTAGGTTGAAGTAATGGGAAATTGTCATCTTCCAAAACGTAAGCTTGTGGTTAAGACCTGTAGAGGTCCCTACTATCGCATTTTTATGTGCACATTCTTGAGGTTACAGCCTTAGTAAATATTACTCTTGACTTTTAATAAACATTAAAGTATATTCAAAACTACTAACAACTATCAAAACATGTACTCTGTTATGTCAGAATTATTCTGCAATAACTTTCAGATAAATTATAACAAATAAAAATCATATATAACAGTTAATATAACTATATTTTAATATTCTGTCATTATAATTTATTAATATAAAAGAAATTACTAAGGCAGAGTTTAAATTTAGTCGAATTTATGCACAAAGTATATTTTCAATACTACCATGAATATGACACAAAAACATTGAAAGTATACTCGGTGCAATTAATTTTACTAAATTTAAAACCTGACTTAGTAATTTCTTTTACATTTCTGCTAAAATATATTGAACTTGCCATCTATCTCTAAGTAGTTGGCAAACATAATAATCTACTGAAAATAGCTTTACTTATAATTAAAACTGGTAAATGTTGTATGAATATCAGCTTCAAGAATTGAAAGCTATTTAATAGATTATTTTATTATTTCTGCAGTTTTGTTTATTCATTTTATTGCTTCCGGGTTTTAGCTGAAATAAAATGTTGACAGTGCGAATGATGATTACTCGTATTAAACTATTCTTAAGTAATTATATCATAAAGAATAGACTTGTTTAATAAATTAATAATATTTATTAGTGAAAAAATTGATATAATTACAAGTTATATATGTCTAATTAGATTATTTAAATAATCCATTTATTAGATATATATTTGTCCTATTTGGCTATACTTCCTTTATTATCCACAAATATCTGTGGAATTATTATAATTGAAGTAATGACTGTGCCCCCCCCTCCTCTGAAAAAAATCAAAATAAAAGACGAAAAAAATTACATTGTACCAAGGAACTTAATCCTATGGTGCTAATAATGATAATTCTACTGATGACTCCTATACACACATATAATTCTACCATATAACCAATTTATTTTAAAATTGTTAGTTTAACAAAGATTAATTGAAATTTGAATTTCAATTAATTAAATACCTAACTATTTATATAAGGTATCTTGGTTATATTCCCTAATTATATCTGTCTCTTTTAATATTCATTCATAAGTGTTTATTTGAATATACAGAGTCTGAACTTAAATAGTCCTAATTTGAATACAATTTTCATCTAAAAAAGAACACCTATATTCTGTCCCTGGCAGCATCATCACAGTTTTTTCAGTAACAGTTTTCATTTTACTTCAGATCAGAAAATGAACTATCAATATCTATGGAGAATTGTTATGCTCACATTGAAGATGGAGACCATTGAAAAAAAAAACGTCATAGTCATCTAAGTAATTTCAATAATAATATTATTTATTTTAGATAATCTTGACAAATATACAGAAATTACTCATAGATGTGAATACTTCATGAGTAAAGTAAGAAACTAATAAAGAAATAATATTAAAGATGAATTTATGTATCAGTTTATACTACACTAGGAATATTTATCGACAAAAAATTTAAATATAATTCTGAAAAAAAAATGTTTATACTCAAAAATACATATATTAAAATATCAATAAAATTTATCAGTTATGGAGATCTTTTATCTATCAAATAATTCAGTAAGCTTATAAGATAGGATGATAAGATTATGACTGAAGTATCATCATCATCATCAACCATTATCAATCCACTGCAGGATGACATCACCCCTGCACACTTTCTTATTTTATCCATCCATCTCACATGTGGTCTCTTTCTGGGTCGTTTACAATCTCTTGGAATCCAGTTTAAGATTTCAATTGTCCATCTATTATCATCTCTTCTAGCAATATGTCCAACCCAACTCCACTTGTCTTTTAATTTTTTGAATGAGGTCAGTAAAACCTGTTTGTTCTCTTATCCATATATTGTGTTTTTGATCTCTTCTTGTTACTCCAACATGCATATCTTCATACTTCTTTGAGTGCTCTGAAGTCTCTGTATTATCATATAGAGTTATATCAATCTCTGGTTGATGAATTTTGCTGCTGAATTAGCAGGCTTTACAATTGCAACCTATGGGAAACAGTTCTCCTGTAGACAAATAAACTATATTCCTATCTTGGTTTATTATATAGATTTAAATAGAACGACGGAAAAATAAAACGTAGGGTCTCGATGGTCAAACTCTCGCTGATTTTGGAAAATTTCAATTAAATATCTCCCAATGATGGGCAACTATCAAACACCGCATCATTTAATATACACTAAATAAAAATTAAACCAACAGAATACCAACACGTTAAAACTAATGGAGAGCAATGATTCTTACATTTATCAGAGTGAGCACAGTGTTTCTACTGTGCCCCCATCTTATAAAGGACGTATAGCAATCTGCACTCATTGTGGTCATAATAAAAATAGAGCACACAAATCCACAGCAAATTAACTATCAGCAAAGAATCAGCATACATCCGATTTACTTTATTCCAGAAGATGACTCTGGACAAACCCACACCACGGAAGAATTCAGAATTGTTGAAAATCGGAATAAAAAAACAACCACTTATCCGAATTCAAAAAACTCCACAGGACATGCCTCAAATTCTCAAAACTCATCACAAATTAATTCAAAAGGTTTTCTTAACAGCTACAGAGACCAAACAAGCAGCAACTAAACTAGACTCCATCGATAAACACGTAATAAATATTACCACAAGCTCAAATTCTTATAATTCCCAAAACAAACAAACAAAAGATTTCTTAGAACCACCCCGTACAGCAATCACCTCTGACTACCCACACCATCCAGCACAAGCCACAACATGAAACATATGCAAAAACCAGCACAAAATATCACACATCAGAATCCGTCAATGTTAGGTGAAGCCAATGACATACAGATTAATCCAGACATAGAAACAGATATGGATTACATAACACAAACCTTATACAACAAAAAAAGAAAGTCAACAAAATTTGCACAAAGCAGTTCTGAGGAAGATGAACAGACTGCTTTGAATTCAACCAATTTCGACTTAAATAAAACTATAAAAAATCACTCTTACAACAGCTCAAATACTATGCAAGATAAAAAAAGGAAAATAAAACACTCTAATACACAGGACTCTCACTCTAAGCCAACAGACACCAATACAGAAGACCTTTCTACCTATAGCCTACAACCTCCTGCATCTTCTCATATGGTTCCCTCACCTAAATCCTCTGAACTTGCCTCTCCAAACTTAAACAGCCCGCAAGCGGTACTTACCAGCGATCTAAGAGTTGATGGATAACCTGCCGTGCAGAGTAGTAGGGATCAATGTGAGAGGTCTAAACACCCTCACTCGTGTATATGCCATTAGGCATTTTTTTCCCTTTATTTCTCCTCACATTTTATTCTTAGGAGAAACCAAATTCCATCAGCACTCCAACCATAATATCCAGACAGAGCTTAGCAAACTTGGTTACTTAAAATTAGCCTCCAACTCCTCCGGCAGCGGAGGAGTTGGAGTGCTTATTAACAAGAAGTGCCCTCCCAATAAATTTAAAGTGCTCTACGAAGACAACAACTTGATTGCTCTGAACTTAACATATGGATCAAGTAACATAAACTCATTTTATGTATATGCCCCCAATAATAAAGAAGTTCACCTAAGAATTATCAACACTATAAATATGCTGACTTCCAATAACAATGCACCTGCTATATTAATAGGAGATTTTAATCTATCCTATGAAGAATATGACAAAAATATCTTCATCTCCTCAACAGAGGATTTCTGGATGGTAGAGGGTATTTCCCTCCTAATGCTTTTTCATTTCACATGAAAGTTTATCATACCCTAATAGACCTGTTATTTTATACAGCAGAATTTCACTTCTGTATTGAAGCATATCTTCAGCCAGCAGCCTTTACAGACCACCATGCAATAGTTGCAGACCTGCAGCTTCAAAACTTCCCTACAATAAGCACCAACAATACCATAAGAGTCCTCACTCGTGCCTCCACAACTGAGGCGGTATTCTCCGAGGCCTACATTCTTTTTCAAAAAATTGACATACTCACTAGACCTCCGGAGGAAGCTTGGTTCTCTCTTGTGGGAATTCTACAGTCACTCATAGTACAACACACCAGAAGATCTAAAGGGCCTACAACGCTTTTTAATGAGCTGGAACAAATCTCTCACCAAATCAATGCATTCAACATCGATAATGAGCCATTGGAAAGGTTGCTTAACCTTAAGCATCAATATAAGACCAAACAAGTGGCCATTGCAGAATACATAGCAATTAAAAGATCCAAAATATACCTACCTAATCAGCATTGTTGGACTAGAGCATATCTTCGTTGGGCATTAGGATACAAACCCAAACAATCCACGCCCTCAACAATCATCATCAGTGGTTCCAATTATACTGGAATTCATATGCTTCAGAAAATTGAATCTTTCTTTAAAGAAAGATTACAAAATTGTGAACCAGAGTTGATCTCTCTTGGAATGACATTTTTCAATAGGTAGACATGGCATCACAGAGACTGACATAAAGAATCGCTTAGCAGTCCTACCTGACCATGTACATCCTGGTATACATGCCATACCTAAGTTTATGCTTCAACATCTTAGCAACATTGTGATTCCGATTGTAATGGGAATGATAAAACACCTCTCAACACAAAAAAGGGTAATTCCTAATCTTTACCCTATTGCAATGGTGCCGTTCTTGAAGAAAAACAAAGAACCCACTTCCATCAACAGCATTAGACCGATATCAATGACTCCTATCTTAATTCAAAATCAAGATAGGAGTCATTGAAAGAGAAAATAGAGTCCAAAATCATTCATAATATTTCAAAAAATCAATATGCTAAAAAGGGTTCATCAACCCTTACTGCCATGACAGAAGTTAAATTACTCCTCGACTATGTCAGATCTAATAGACTATCAAAACCGATTGCAGTTCAGATTGACATAGCTGAGGCCTTTGACACAGTGAATCCCAACATCCTGCTTGAACTTCTAGGGAAATACAACATTCCTTCCCAGATCATACAAATACTAGATAACCTATTACATAACAGATTCATTCACCTCACATAGGAACCTTAACAGATGGATTCACGCCTAAGCGCTCCATACCTCAAGGGTCTCCGCTTAGTGCATTGCTATTTTCATGCTACATAGACCCTCTTTTAAGGTCTATAGAAGACTCCCTCCCTGGAATTCATATACCAAGAATCAAGAAATCCATCACCTCCATTGCATATATGGATGATGTCATAATATTCCTTCCATCACATAAGTATCTCCAACCGCTTTACCTTTTACTGGACAAATTTTCTAGCTCATCTCAACTACACATTAATCACAGCAAATCCTCTACATGGCGAATATTAAATGGAAAAAAAAATCCATTCCAAATTTCTTGCGGAGCCCCAAAATTTCTTGGGGGTTCCCTATATATAAATCTCAACTCGCCATGACCAAAAGTATTCAGAATACCATCATTGAACAAGCTGACCACCTTACACAGGGGCTTTGAAGGTCTATTTATCTCTGCAGGGCAAGGTCGCTCTGTTAAATATGAAAGTAATGGCCAAGATTGCCTATTACCTCCCGTTCATTACCATCACCAAGATATTCCTATCCAAAGTTTACAGACTATGTGCACGACTGTTTTGGAAGGGTCGTACTTCATCCATCAGCACAGCAAAAATGCAATTCCATAGAAAACAGAATGGAATGTCCCTTCATTCCATTCAGGCAATATTCTATCAAAAAGCACACACAGTGGTAGTCAACCTGATACAAAAATACAATAGCATACTTGCAACAGAACCAATAACTCCCACAGATACGCCTCCACCTGAGAAGTCCTCTTGGATAGACCAAATCCTCTCCCATCTTTACAAATTCAATGGCAACTCCTCCGAGTGCTTTCTTACCAAAATCTCCATATGGACCGCCCACTCATTAATGAACCCCCAACCTTCACAATTAAGACCAAAACTTGGAGTAACAAATCAAAAAATTACTACACTATTCAAATTCTTATGGATGGAGCCAAAGTTCTTGGATTTTTTAATCAAGGCTAACTTGAATGCGGTTCCAACAAACTATTTCCTCCATTACAGAAGATTTATAAAAAACATAGATCCTTGCTGTCCTGTCTGTAATAGAGAGGAAGAAACCTTTGAGCATATGATTCTATCCTGTACTGGCTTGACATCTGTAGGCTAATGATAGCCCAAAATACTTCAATGGACTTTTATAAGATGCTGTCTATTAAAGATTGCATGAAAGACCGAAACTTCATTCACATAAGAATATCGACTTTTATTATATACTCACTGTGGATAACTAGATGCAAAATCACCTTCAATATCCCACCACCGAATGCAATGACAATATTCATCAGTACTTTAAACAAGATTAAAAAAAAGATGAAATTATATCAACAAAGTTTCTTTATGAGAATACTTGGAGACTATTCAAAATCCACAGCATCCTAACATCCCTATAATTATTCATGGAAGGAACTGAACCTTTCTCTTCAAACCACATAGGAAATAGAGATCATTTTGTTAAGACTGCTGACCTTCTTGAACAACAAAATACCAAAAAATCAATTGTTCCAAATGGTCTACATAAAACACTCAGAGACTTTTTTAATGAAATTAATTTGTATTATTAAAAAAAAAAAAACACTGGCCAACTTTTCCCTTCTTCCTGTTCCCCATATGTATATAACCATATTATCTTTTTTTACTCACAATATAAACATATATATACAAAATGACTCAAAAGAGTAAATGTAATAATTTTTATAGCAATAATAAAATTCTTTTTGAAAGTATTCCATATCTTCACCATCTCTAAACTCCTTACAGGTGTTTTTTCAAGTTTGATCAAACTAAATTATTCAGGCTCTATGTGGCATATGTCATGTGGGTTTAGCACATAATTTTTATTACACAGAATCCACCATTTTAGCTGTGTTTGAGTCAGTACTGAAAAGTATTATAATAGCAGTCTGTTTGGCCAGTAAATAATGTCCACAAAGCTAGAACTGAAATATTTCCAAACTATATAATGTTGACAACGTTCACATTGTCTCTACACAAATGTTTTTTTCTTCCTCTATCTCTTTATATTACCTTTGGCCAAATGACAACCCTTTCCATAAGTCGTTACTTAATTTCTTATCTTTAATCTTATTTTTCATTGTCCAGTAATCATTGCTTTTTATTATTATTATTATTTATTTTCAGTAATAATTATTAATTATGTTTTAGTTTCTTTGTTTCTCTTTAATTAACTCATATAAATTACCTTTAATTATTTGTTCAGTTAAATTTAACTTTAATTAAATTATTGAATGCATTTTACACATGTTTTAAGTACAAAATTCATTTCTAACTTTTAGAAACTTTTCTTTTATATATCCAATCTATAGGAGACTATAAATTATTTGGGTACTTATGTATTAGTCTGGCAGTGATGAAAGTCCTGGCAGAAACATTTATATAAAGTCCGAATTAATAGTAAGTGAAGTTTTCAATATCAATTTCTACCCAATATTCTCCTCTGCCAGGAGTTTTTGGTTATAGAAAATGATTTTTTTTTTTGGTCATTACTTGTTAAATATAATAATGATCAGTATTGGATCTTTAAAAAGTACATGGGAAAGACCTATAACAATTAAAATAGACTATCTACTGAGATGTAATGTACATGGAAAATATTTTTTTCTTTATAACTATTTTGATTTCAATGTATTCTCCATATTCAATGGCAAAAAAAGATTCAACTTTAATATAATAGCTATATGTTCCAAAGTTCTAGGAAGCATCTTCATATTTTACCTATAACTAAAGAAAACTGGATTGCAACTTTTTGTATATAGTATATTATTGACATGCAATGATTTAATTTCAGTCTTCATTTTGATATAATCTTTTTGTTAGATAAGCTATTACTAAAATGACTTACATGATAATAAGAAACAACAATAACCAGACTTTCTTATTTTGGCATCAGTTATGGTTTACTAAAGTTTTTTATTTAAAGTTAAGGTACTAATCGGTAGACCAGGCCAGCCGCTTGGTGGCATTGTTTCTCTGCTAAAAACACACAATTATATCAATATGGGCCTGACTATTCTTAATTAAATTATTTTTACATTTTCTGACTTATTAAAATATTTTTTCCCAATTTGTCCAACTTTTATTAAAATATATTTACATTTTCTCTGCCTTTTTTAAAAATATTTTGGACATTTGATATGACTTTTTTACTCATCTTTTGACATTCTTGTAAATAATTTACGATGCAAGATTTGATTCAAATATTTGTACATTTTCTTTTAAAAAATGGCAACATTAAAAACATTGCATAATACAAATAAAGCCAAAACAAAAATCACCATATAGTTGCCGTATTTTAAAAACACAAAACAAAACAAAAGTTGAAAAAGTCCAAAGTTTTGATCTTAGTTTAACTTTTTGGGGGGAGATGGGAGAAATAATTTGTCATCACTGAGACAAATGTTATTTTTGGTTTGTTTTTATTTTTAAAAAAAGGTTAATAAAAATTGGTTTTAAAAAGAAAAGTTTTAGTATATCAGTGGTATACAAATAAAGCCGAAACAAAAATCGCTGTAATAGCCAAAAAAAAAGTCGCTGTCTCTCAGTTTAATTTCAATAAAAAAAAACAAAGTTGAAAAAGTCAAAAGTTTTGATATTTTAATGTTTTTTGGAGGGTGGTGGATGGGATGGTTGACAAATAATTTGTCATCACTGATAACCAAATTTATGATTTCCAAAACTACGTGCAATCTCAGACATTTTATTTGTTTCTTACGTGGCTATTCACATGAATTCTGTGAAAAGGGTGTTTGGCCATGACCTTTTGCAATTTTTTCCACCTTCCAAAATTTATAAGGAAGCATGGTGACAGTCTTACAATTATTAGTATCAAATACTATGATGGGTAGGGGGTAAAATCTTTAATTAAAATGCATATTACAACAGTTATGGCCACTTGAATTCCCTTCACTCTCACATCATACAATAGTGATCTGTTAAGTGTGCATATTTGCATAGTGTCATATTAGTGGGTTGTAATATTTGTGTGCAATGCCATATACACCTGCTAGTGGCTAATATGAACAGTATTGTTCTATAGGCTATGTAAATGGCATATTTCTTTTTTTAGCAAAGAAACAATGCCACCTACATGGCTGGCCTGGCATATTGATTAGTACCTGCTGTGTGCTGCACGAATTAAAATATGTGCACACAAGATTTCTATAGACTTGCTCAGATCAAGCATGATTTAAACCAGATTGAGCATGCAGCACTGCAAACCAATAAGCATAGGAATAAATATAAATGACCAATAGAGTGGAATGTCCACTGGATTCTAATGCTTACAGTCTGGAAGGAGAATTACCTATAAAAAGTATTTGCTACTGAAGATTGGACACTCTACCAAGAAGGACCTGAAATGGCTTTCTTATCCAGTGAATCCCCACTGAAAGTGCAAAGGAGGGATCTAGGCAAAATTAAAGGCCGTCTTGGTCTATATTATTATTTGTTAATAAGTCACAGGGCATAGGTAATTGTACGGTAAAAATACTTATATAAATGTTGTATTATATTTTATTATAATAAGTAATTGTAAATAATTATTCACTGTAACCTTTTCTAATTTGTCATTAAATAGTTTAACTTGACTGTCAATTTCTTTCTTTAACATATAGGCTAGTTTATGTTCATAATAACAAAATAGGTGGTCGTAATCAATAATAGCCGAATATAGCGTGTAATTGGCAAATCACATCTGTTCTCCTCCATATCATCCAGAATCCAATGGGATCATGGAAAAGGTCATCCAGCATTTGAAACTAGTATTAAATAGACTAAATAAAACCAACCTATCTAAGGCGCTAAACATTGCAATGATCCACCAACATATTACAGCGACCACATCCACTGAGAAATCACCAGCTGAAATATTGATGGGCAGAAAATTGCATAACAAGCTGTTCACTCTAATGTCTGACCATGGAAAACCACCAGAAGTCAAGAAAAATACTTATGCTGCCGGGGATAATGTATGGGTACGCGATACACTATGCAAGACATGGACAGATGGCATAATAACAAGGATTATTTCAGATCAAATCATTGAAATACAAACCAAATCAGGGGCAAGCTACCATCAACACATAAATCATGTCTAAAAAAACTGGACCGAAATAAACTTTGACTATAATATGGAAACTTGAGATGAAGATCCAATCGAGAATCATAACATAGTTAATAAAGATGGCACAGAAGACCTCATAGAGTTAGGTGATAAAGCAGAGGAAGTTTCAAATGAAGTTATGATACAGCATCCCAGATTGAATGTGACTGATGATCAGGAAGAGAGCGGACTTCACTGTAAATGTCGCCCACCTGCCTATCTACAAGATTATATATGTGACTAGTTCATAATGGGTAATAAACCATCATTAGAATGGCATTCTTAAAACTAACTTTTCAGTATAAGCATCCATTTTGATTTATTTTTATAAAATATCTATGCACTTAAATTTTGCTATACATATATATTTTATTATTATTAATTAACTTTTTGTCTAATGTCATTCATAATAACTAAATAACAAAATATTTGCTGCATGGAAATTGTGTTGCTTATTATATATTTTTTATTATTATTGATGAACTGTTTGTCAAATTTCATTCATAATAATTAAGTAACAAGATATTTGCTGCATGGAAATTGTGTTGTTTATTAAAAAACATTTGGAAAGGGAACAATAATAGTAGAGTACTAAATGATACAGCAAGCCAAAAAACTAATTCTATGACTACTATTAAATGGAGAAATAGACTGTTAAAAAGAATATATGTGACTCCTGGAGAAATATTCTATTCACAGAATATACATGACTCCAGAGAAGCAGGCATTTCTCAGGAGTAGCTGGGGATAGTGCTGCATGAATTAAAATACATGCACACAAATTTTCTATAGACTTTCTCAGATCGAGCATGATTTAAACCAGATTGAGCATGCAGCACTGCAAACCAATAAGCATAGGAATAAATATAAATGACCAATAGAGTGGAATGTTCACTGGATCCTAATGCTCAGTCTGGAAGGGGAACTACCTATAAAAAGTATTTGCTCTGAAGATTGGACACTCTACTAAGAAGGAGGACCTGGACTGGCTTTTTTACCCAGGGAATCCCCATTGAAAGTGCAGAGGAGGAATCTAGGCAAAATTAAAGGTCATCTCAGTCTATATTGTTGTTTGTTAGTAAGTCTCAGGGCATAGGTAATTGTATGGTAAAAATACTTGTATAAATTTTGTATTATATTTTATTACAATAAGTAATTGTAAATAATTATTTTCTGTAACCTTTCCTAATTTGTCATCAAATAGTTTAACCCGACTGTCATCCTGAGAGTTTCCTTTCTTTTTCTATGTTAATTTTGTTTACCATACATATTTTAATGCCTAATGGGGTAAATCATTCCCTACCTAATAGAGGTGCTATATTGCTCTTGACAATATATAGGCTTAGTTTTTTCCAGTGGTTGTTTATGGCTACCATAATTTCTACTACCCCAACTATTTGAACCAGATTTCCATTTGAATCTGTAATGTCTTCACCCCTAAGCTTTTTCAGAGGGGTAGAAAAACACTTACAATCCAATCAATAACATAAACAAGTACAAAGAATTATAGCTAAAATATATGAAATCCAGCTGCAACAACTCTTAACCGTTGTGCCGCAAATAGCTTTTAACAGCTTTACGTATACAACTTTTTCTGTTAACAAAACTGTAACTAGTGTGCGATATTTTCCTCTAGCAGTTTATATATCCCTCTGAATTCTTTTGTTAAGTCTTATCTGCTACATTCTGAAAACTTAATCGCGTGTTTTCCAAATCCATTTTATTGTTCTTACTTTATTTAGTTATTTTTATCTCTGATAAAAATAATCCCACAACTTGTTTTTAATTATAATTATTTTCCATTATAATTAGTTTTACTTCCAATAAAATAAATCGAAAACTTCTAGAGTAAATTGTCTCTAATAAACTCGCTGTTTATTTCTCAACACGAATACAACACTTCCTCCCCTCACTCCCGAAGTTAGAGTTTATTTACATTACACATAAACATCCCATATGTGCGGTTTCCTTTTTCAGCTTGGAGAAATACTTGATTTTTCCAATTAATCGATATAACCTTGGAAATTGTGTGAACTCTTCTTTTTTCTCACTGCCTTTAGTGCTTTTTTCTCTCACTTGGAGGAACTCTGGGTTTTTTCCTGTTCTGCAGTTTTTGTCTCTGACCACTCACTGTCTAACGATTTCCATTCTAAAAAATCATTGAAAGTATCTGTTTCACTTTCACCTTCGGCCAACTATTCCTGTAGTTCTATTTCATACTGCTGCCAACTTTCTACCTGTTCAGATAATTGTGACATTGGGAGTTCACTTTTTAAATCTTCGTTCGATCTTTCAAAACTCTGACATTCTGAAAATTTGCTTTGTAATTTTTTACTAGGTTCTAAATTTTGTTGTTCGAGTTCTTCTTTTAATTTATTTAATTCATAAACATCCAGTTTTAATTTGTGCACTTCTTTTGATAGTTCTTTAGTTGTCTTTTCATATTGTCGACTATCAAATGCTCATATTGGTTACACTACATTCTAATTCTGTTACTCATTGTCTAGAAGTCTTCAATCTTACTTGAAATTCTTCCAGTTCATTTTATAACTTGGAATTATAACTTTTCAGTTCGTGTAACTGCAAGTTGAGTTGTAACTCAGATTGCGTCTTTTTCTGAAGCATGATAGCTAATTCTTAGTTGCTTGACTCCAATTCTTGTAGTTTAGTGATCTCTCTTTGTCTTTGCAGAATGGTCCTATCTCTCATGGCAATTATTTGCCCCTTAGTTGATACATAGTTAATGGTATATGTTGTACCATCGGTATCTGGATTACATTTTGTTTGACATGGTTTTTTGCATACAGCTGCTAAATGTTTTTTAAATCCGCAATTAAAACAATTTTCTTTTCTCCATTTACAATTCTTAGATACATGGCCAGTTTTTCCACAGCAGAAACATTTCACTGTTAACATTGTCTCTCTCTTTATATTTTCATTCTTCAGCTGCTTTTTATCTATTTTATAAACTGCCATTTTTCTGGTCTCTTCTGAGTTGTTTCTGAAAGCTATGGCTTGCTCAATTACTGCTTCATATGCTATTCCTTTTTTAGTAGCCATTTTGTATAAGTCGCTTTCCATTAATAACATCAGTCGCAATCTTTCATCGTGCATTCTCCACAATAATTGATCCAGCAAAGCTTGTTCTAAAAATTTGCCATAATCTCAGTTTTTGCCAACTGTTTTAATACTATATCATAGTCTTTAATTTTTTACTCCCTGGCTTGCTTTCTATTTCTATAAGTTAATCTCACTATGTGAATAGATGGATTTGGGCTAAAATAGTCCGTTAATTTTTTAACTATATCTTCAAACTGTACTCCATTGGTTATCGGTCTGTCCCATAATTTATTAACAATTGCTATAACTTTATGTCCAGCTAAACATAAAAGTGCAGCCACTTTTTTTTCATTATCTTTTATCCCATTCGACTTGAAAAAATTTTACAGTTGCGTAATATAGAGAGGCCATTCCTCGGCATTTTCAATACTAAATTCAGGAATACTGCTTTGTCTTAATGACATTTTACTTGTTTCCAATAGTATCGTTTGACTTTCTCGTCTGGCTTATTCTTTCAAGTTTCACTAGGTTCGAAACTCGTAATGTCTTCACCCCTAAGCTTTTTCAGAGGGGTAGAAAAACACAATCCGATTGATAATATAAATGAGTACAAAGAATTATAACTAAAATATATAAAATCCGGCTGCAACAACTCTTAACTATTGTGCTGCAAATAGCTCTTAATAGCTTTACGTATCCAACTTCTTCTGTTAACAAAACTGTAACTAGTGTGCAATGTTTTCCTCTAGCAGTTTATATATCCCTCTGAATTCTTTGTTAAGTCTTATCTGCTACATTCTGAAAACTTAATCGTGTGTTTTCCAAATCCGTTTTATTGTTCTTACTTTATTTAGTTATTTTTATCTCTGATAAAAATAAGTCCACGACTTGTTTTTAATTATAATTATTTTTCATTATAATTAGTTTTACTTCCAATAAAATAAATCGAAAACTTCTGGAATAAATTGTCTCTAATAAACTTGCTGTTTATTTCTCAACACGAATACAACAGAATCATTTGCCTTGAGCTCTGTTTTAGCTACTTTTGACATTTTTAATTATCTCAGACCAATCCCTTTGCGATATGATGGATACCCTGGCTCCACTGTCTATCTCCATTTCTGTAGCTCTGTTGCATATCTTTACTGTCAACATTATTTGTTAACCACTTTTGGTCTCTGCCTTACTTATTTTGGTATAACATTCCAATTTGGCGTATCTGTTTACTGGAGATTTATCATTAGCATAAGTTTTGCTTTTAGTATGGCAAACTTTCACCAGATGTCCCACTCTCCTGCATTTATTGCATTTTGCATTTTTCCAGCTGCATTCACATGCAATGTGGCCAATTTTTCTGCAGCAATAATATTCAGTTTTCAAGTTTGATAGCTCATCTGTTTTGCTTGTTTTACATATTGAAGTTTGTTTTGTAATCTCCAGGTTAGCTTGTTGGAATTCTTTGGAGCTTCTTAAAACTAGTTCATAGGGTTGATGGCCTTAGAATATGTCAGATCTGGGATGGCCAACAACTGTTGACATAGTTTGTCATCACTCATCTCCCATAAAAACTGTTCTAATAACGCTTCCTCAAATCCCTTAGAGCAGTATCAAAATCTCTGTTTTCACCCTTTACTTGGCATCTGTTGCGCAAGTGTAGGTGAGCAATATGCTTTGATGGCTCCAGGCTAAAATAGTTATTTAGCTGCCTAACTAGATCAGAATACAGTAGCTCTTCTGGCTCTTTGGGTCTGCATAACTGGTTTGCAACTTCAATTACACCTGGTCCTCCGAAAAGTAATAGTGTGGCCACTTTCATTATGACATCTTTGATTTTGTTGACAATGAAGTAATATTCAATATGTTTTGTATATTGTGACCACTCAGAAGGGTTATTAAGACCGAATTCACAAATACCTAACTGCTTTGTAGCCATCTTCCTTGGTAACTAACCAGTAACACCTTTTCTCATTCTTTGTAAGTTTAACCCACTTTGTCTTCCCTTCCAATTATATGCTATGTTTGGCTATTATTGATTACAATCACCTATTTTATTATTATGAACATAAACTAGCATATATGTTAAAAAAAGAAATGAACTCTAAGGATGACAGTCGGGTTAAACTATTTAATGACAAATTAGAAAAGGTTACAGTGAATAATTATTTACAATTACTTATTGTTATAAAATATAATACAAAATTTATACAAGTATTTTTACCATACAATTACCTATGCCCTGCGGCTTCCTAACAAACAATAATATAGACCGAGATGGCCTTTCATTTTGCCTAGATCCCTCCTTTGCACCTTCAATCGGGATTCACTGGGTAAGAAAGCCAGTCCAGGTCCTCCTTCTTAGTAGAGTGTCCAATCTTCAGTAGCAAGTACTTTTTATAGGTAGTTCCCTTTCCAGACTGTGAGCATTAGGATCCAGTGGACATTCCACTCTATTGGTCATTTATATTTATTCCTATGCTTATTGTTTTGCAGTGCTGCATGCTCAATCCAGTTTCAATCATGCCGATCTAAGCAAGTCTATAGAAAACCTGTGTGCACATATTTTAATTCGCACAGCACACAGCAGTACCAAAGTTAAATAAAAACATTTTTAAAAGTTTTTTATTTACTTTTTCCTTCTTAAATAGAATTAAGTATTATTCATTTATATTTTGCATGGGTTAATGTTTAGCTCTAAGGGCACCCATGTGTACTTTCAGTTATGGAATAAATTATATATATTAATCTAAAAATCAATACCTTTCTATTTATATAGACCACTATTTACTCTTGTATTTCCTGTTTGAATAGTTAGCTTAATTTCATATATAATGATTGGTTGCTTTTGAGAAGAGTATTTGCACTAAAAAAGCATTTGTTATCATTTATTACATACATATTCATAAAATGAAATTAGAGTTTAACTTATATAAAATTTATTGTTTCACTGTTTATTTATAAAATAAATTTTACAAGCTTGAGATTTATTTTATCACATATAAAATTATATAAAAATGTGCATGAATGAATGTTTTTTAGAATCTGAAAATGTATTTTGATTTACTGATTTTTTTTTTTTTGTATATTCATTTTATATCTATTTATTTTTAGAAACTATCTTATTCCCTTCTCGAAGAATTACAGACAATTATTATAAATAATATGCAAAATAAAAATTTAATTAAAGGAATCATCAAAATGGCTGATGTAATTCATGACACTATTAGTACATCTCAGACACTGTGGGTTTCACTCACTGAAGGTATTACAGATGTTGCAAAGGAGTATACAACATTTTTTGAAGAAAGTAATTTACAGCTTGCTTGGAAATATATAACAGAATTTAACTTAATTTCACAGATGCCAATATCAGATGATAAATCTTATACTATTGTCTTATGGTGCACTTTATTTTTGATAACTTTGATAATTTTTTGGTACTTAAATAGACAAATTTCTATTTTTAACAAAATAAAATTTTGTGTAGAACTTCCTCAAAACTTTGACGAAATTGAAAAACTATCCTCTCCTAATACACCTGAAATTATAGAATCATGACAAAATAAATTTTATTCATGCTTTTTAAATTTTCTTTTGTTTTTATAAATTTCAGTATTTACATTCAATAAAATTAAGAAGTTTATTTTTTATCCAGCTGAAAAAATAATTATTAAATTTATTTGGTTTAATGCCTCTGTATCTGTGAATATATTTTCCAGATCTTTGCAAAAATGGATACCTGAAATCATCAATAATGGTGAATGCTATTCAGTATGTGAATTTAATATGTACACATATAATTATGAAACAATTTAATATAAAATTAAATATATGTAAAACTATTTAAAAATTAGTATGAAAACAGAATATAGTTATGAAAGATTGTAGAGTAATAATACTGAGAACATGTTCACACATATAATAGATTCAAATTTATGTGAATTATTATGTAAATGTGTTCACTACTAAATCATTGTACAGAAATTTATGTAATTAAGCTTTTCACTATTTAAAACATATCAGCACAGCAGGATTTGAACTGTTACTAAAAATTATTTGTCTTATAATCTTACACATTAACATAAAGTTAATTGTTGGTCAATTAGAAAATGAGATTTTACAAGATTAAGAAAATTTACTTTCATTAATGTTCAGCCTAAAATACAAACAATAATAATGATAATTAATCCAAACTATCTTCATTATTCTTTTATTAAGATTTCATAGATTAACATTGATATAAACTGCAGAAGGTTTTCCATTTGAAAGCATTCAACAACTAAGAATGTTGTACTCTACTTTAAAAAATATTAAATATCAATATATCTTAAAAATACGTTTATAAGTTTTGCTTTTAAATAATCTTTTCACAAGTCACTTATGATAACAAAATTATAGTATAATAAACTAATCTATTTGACATTATGTCAGCTTAGATTATTTCTGTTTAAAGTCACTATGTGGTCTTCTGGCATTTATATAAATGGCATTCTTCATATTCATAAAATTTGTAATAAAATATATAGGATTAGATTAAAGTTGCACTTTCTCTCATAGTTTGAAATGTTTTATTGTACCTTGGTATCAATCCAATAGATATTGGTAATGATACATTAAGAAAAAAATAAACTAAACAAATAGAACCAAAAAAAAAAAAAAAATAGAAATAAAAAGCAATAAAGAAAAACTACCCTGATATAAAAGATTTTTAGAGCAAAGAAAGTTAAATTCAGGATAAAATTTAATATGAAAGATGCTATCAACAAATGATTAATCATCTCAGTTGTGATCCATGAAGTTTACTAACAGTGTTCTCCATGAGATCCCACAAAAAGAAAGACTATCTTATGGAAAGATTCTTCTTTATAACTCTAGTAATTAAAAGTCAATGATTAATTAAGCAAAATTTGTGCATGACTAAATCAGAGAACATTTTATTAAATATACTAAAATTAAAACAAAAGTCATTACACTGAACACAAAAAATTTAAGATATAAATCAATGGTATATTATGATAAATAAGTTTTTATCTCACCTTAAATAGTGTATCCAAGATTACAATAGTCTTAAGTCAGCATTTAAAATGTGATCTTCATTAGCAAAGTTGGATTGTATAATTAAAATTATAATATATATATTTGATGACCAATACAGTGAAACCATTACAACTACATCATTTAATCCCAAGTCTTTATCTGGATATCAAAATCCACAGCTAACATTTTATATGTTTTAACATATATGCACAGATCAGGCGTTTTTAACATAAATATATATGTATGATAAAATAGATCAGGGGTTGGCAAACTTTTTAACAGGAAGAGCCATTTTGTTTAAATTTCCCTCTCTTCTCCCATTAAAAAGCTGCAAGAAAAGAAATATCCTCTCTATCCTATTAACGAGCCATAAGGGAAAAAATGAAAAATATGTTCCTGAAATCTGTGAATTTCTGAATAGCTGTGAATATATATATATGAACATTTAGTTTAGTAATAAAACATAATATTTTTTGCATATAACTTAAGAAAAATAAGCATTCTCTTAAAAATTAATAAATAAATAAAAATTATTAAGTTTGATTTATGCACAAATTTACATATACATCATATACAATATTTATTATTCTATAATAAAGCTGACTTCAAAAAACAATGTTGTGATGTGTATTTTTCTTCTAAAATCATCAAAATATTTTTTTTACAAATTACAAGAGGAAATAAAAAATGTGTTTATCATGATAAAGAGCCATAAAACTGGGATCAAAGTGTCACATTTGGCTTGTGAGCCATACTTTGCTGACCCATGAAATATATTATACATATTAACATATCAATAAAAATAATTACCAAAAAGAAAAATCAGTCAATAGAATTAAAAAAAGAAAATGAATTGAGAATACATGATCTCTACTTAAATCTGAGTGTATGTATGGTATGCTCATTGAATCACTTTTTAAAAAAATACGATTCCCTTTCATTCTTGTAATAAAGATAAAAACACCAGATATCATGCTTGTATAATATTAAATGAGTAAATTTTGTTATCTATAAATTGACATTGTATATCTCAATTTATAATTTATATTTTAAAAAAAATAAATTGACAATCATGAATTGGATTTAGTTTTTACAAATTAAATTTATATATAAGGGACTCAAACTCATACTTTTACATGACCTTCAACTTTCCATGCCATCTCATATTGCTAACTCACCTGATCACACACATGTTGAAAAGATATATAATCACCAACATATGTATTTTGTGCTAAATCAGCAATTATCAGTTGGTCCAGATTATCAACTCCACACATATATACAATCAGTGATCAGCTTTATATTAAGATAGCCAATCTTCATACTTTAATGGACAGGCTTCAAACTACTCCAACCCACAACTCTTCAGCCATCCATTTTATTGAAAATCTGAAGATGGAACATTCAATGTCTCCATAAGTGCCAAGGTTGTCATCTTACCCATGTTGAAGTTAGTCATTCTGACCCCTCATGTGCAGGAGAATAATCCATTTTTATACACACAAATGAGGTATGGGCAGATCTTTAATGCACTATGTTCCAATATGTAACTTAATACACTGTATAGCAGGGATGCCCAACCCGTAGCTCGTGAGTCACATGTGGCTCGCGTAACTGTTTAATGTGGCTCGAATTGCACTCTTCAAAAAAATTGATAAAATATTTTATGTTCCTTGATGGCTCATGCACACACTAAAAAATAAACATTTTTACAATACAAACAATAACGATATGCAGTGTCAGGTTTCACATTAAATAAAATATATTTTTCCTGTAATTGTAATTTATATGTATGTTACCAAATTTTTAATAAATAAAATGTATTTACATTTTTTTTTTCTTTTTAACATATTACACCATTTTTTTTTTTTTTGCTGTACACGTTTGGTTTGGTGCTATATATATATTGTGTTTAGTGCTCTTGTATATATTGTTGTTTTTATCGAGAAAGATCCTTGTAGACGTTTGGTTTGGTGCTGTATATATATTGTGTTTAGTGCTGGAAATAGTTTTTATCGAGATAAATCCATGTACACGTATATATTTTGCTGTATATATCGATGTTTAGTGCTGTAAACAGTTGTTTTTATCCGTGTACACGTATATATTTTGCTGTATATATATATATATTAATGTTTAGTGCTGTAAATAGTTGTTTTTATCGAGATAGATTCGTGTACACATATATATTTTGCTGTATATATTGATGTTTTCATCGAGAAAGATCCGTGTACACGTTATTTTGGCCACATTAGAAACGGCGGATTGATACCAATGTGAATAGGCCATCCCCCCCCCACCTATCTCCCTACATTGCAGGTTTAGTACCCAAGTACCATGTTTATAAATGTAATATGAAAAATGTAATATATAATTGTGGCTCCCCAAATTTTTTTAAATTCTCAACTGGCTCGCATCAAGTTAAAGGTTGGGCACCACTGCTGCATAGGCTTACACACACCTGCATGTATAATGTAATATATAAAGGACTCAAACTTAGACTTTCACATGACCCTCAACTCTCTATGCCATCTTATATTGCTGACCCACGTGATCAGACACATGTTGAAAAGATAATCACCAATATACATATTTCATGCTAAACCAGCATTCATCAAGTTGTTCCAGATTACCATCTCCACACATATATACAATCAGTGCTCAGCTTTTATATTAAGATAGCCAATTTTCATACTTTAATGGACAGGCATTTATATTTTTTATTAAAGTTGCATTTTTATTATAGGCAAATGCACTCATTGATAAAGATCTGCATTTAAAATAAAATTGAGTCAATTTTAAATTGTTTTAAAAAGAAAAAAAAAATTTATCTTATAAAAAAGTTATGTTATAGAAACTAAGCTTAAATATTAAGAAAAATTTTCTAAATAAGTTTATTAAACTATCAAACTTCACATGATTACCATTCTTTATGCTAATGCAAGCTGTTTTTCACAGAGGCAAAACTCTCCATACAGTAGTGCCACTCAGTGCAAGCCAGAGTAATCAATGGATGCAGCAAAACTTATGCATAAAATCCCTATCTAATGCCTACTCATCTAATATCCCCAGATTAGTTTCTAACTAGTGGCATTCATCAGTGAGGAGTCTTGGATTTAAGAGCACTGCATCTAGATCTTAGGATCTAATGCTAGCCGCCATCTTTTACTGTTTTAGCTAATTATAAAACTTCCAGTCCAAAATGAAGACACAATAAGGTTTTCAAGATAAGCTCATTAACTTGTATAGATCTAAACCCAAGTCAGCATCCATACTTTTTGGTGTCTTTGGTTCTTTAATAATCACAATACCATGATCCTATTGGTCAGAATTGGTATTAAACCATAAAACATCACATGATCACCATTATTTATGCTTATGCAAGCTTTTTTTACAGAGGCAAAACTTCATATAGTAGTACCACTCGGTAGATGAGAAAAGCTTGTGCATAAAATCCCTATCTAGTGCCTACTCATCCAGTATTCCCAGATTAGTTTCTAGCTTTTGGCTTTTATCACTGAAGAGCTTTGGATCTGAGAGCACTACACTTAGATCTTAGGATCTAATGCAACCCTCCAGCAGCCACCTTTTACTTTTTTAGCTAATTATAAAACTTTGCATCCAGAATGAAAACAATATATTCAAGCTAAACTAAGAGCCAGAACTGACTTACAGATTGAGGACCAGACTGATTTACAGACTCAAGAACAGAATGATTTAACAGATTGCTGATATGACTGAATAACAGTAACGGTGCATCATAGAATATAGTTGTATAGATCAGAACTCAGTTCAGCATCTACACTTTTTGGTTCTTTAATAACCACAGTCACCATAATCCTATTGGGTAGGATTGGTATTAAGCCACCAAACATCACATGATCAGAATTCTTTGTTACACAAACTGTTTTTCAGAGGCAAAACTCCATACAGGAGCACAAGTCAGTGCAAGCCAGAGTAACCAATGGTTTCAGGAAGGTATGTGCATAAAATGGTTGCTGGAGGGTTGCATTAGATCCAAAGATCTAGGTGCAGTGCTCTCATATCTAAGGTTTCACAGTGATGAAAGCCACACGCTAGAAACTAATCTGGGGATATTAGATGAATAGGCACTAAATAGGATTTTATGCACAAGGCTTCCTGCATCTATTGATTACTTTGGCTTGCACTGAGTGGCAACTGTATGGAGTTTTGTCTTTGTAAATAACTTTATCTCATTACTAATGGGAATTTTTTAAAAACTGATTTGTTGTTTTGAAAATATTTTAAAATGTCAGTTCATATTATTTTAGGAATTAAGATAGCTAATTGTTCTCTGTAAAAATGTTTACTTATCTAAGGAATTTTGTAAGTGTGGGAGATTAGAATTGATTTTATATCAAAAAAATGTTTGCAAAATTTGCTGTGTAAAAAGTCTGACTCAAGAAATAATTGTTTGATCTTTTCTGTTTGTCTGTGCTCATCATTTACCAAGATCATCTTTTGCTGCCACCATCAAGTATAAAGATTGTCTACCAGCAGTTGAACTAACAAGCATGTGCTGCTAAGAAGCCACCAAAGAATTTTGTTTCAAAGCCTGAAACCCTTTACCAGGATATCAAAACTTAAATCTAATATTGTTCTAACCAGGTTAACATATGGTAAAAATTTCATACCAACTCTACATTAAAATGTAAATCCTGATTGCGACTAATATTTGGGAACTGTCAATGGAAAAGATTTCATTAGTAAACTATCAAAGAGTTCTTTTCATCATGCCAATAAGAAAACATACATAATGTTAATTTTATAAAGAAACAATCTCCTCTCAGCAATATCTTGTATTTAAAACAATGTTTATTTACTCTAAAAGTGATTTAATAAACCTTTAAGATTCTAAATTATCACAAGACACCGATATTTAGAGATATCAATTAATTTATAATTTAATTTGTGACTTTAAGTATGTTTTATTTATCATGTTAACTTGGTTTTAATACTTAGATTTATAGTATTTTAGTTTGATATATTTTATATGTGGTGGTATGCTTTTGAAAAAAAAATTTAAAAGTTGTAGACCCTATTGAAAATTTATATTCTTTGACAAAGTACACTTAGATTTTTTCATATACTTTTGTCATTTAAAATTTTAGTTGTGTAATAGTTAACATCTTTAAATATCAAAGATAAAAGAAAAGGTAAATGTTTCTTAAAATTTTCAGTTTCCCCTGTAAAGGGTATTAAATAATGAAGTTTTAAATAAGCCAATAAACATCACATGACCACCATCTCTTATGCTTGTGTATTGCTGTGTGTGGCATACGTATAGTGAGTTTTTCCTGTTTTAACAAGTTTTAAATAAACAATATTTAGCTTAAATATCAATTCAATCTTTCTCCAAGAGTTAATTTGTTTTAAAAGAATGTAAGAAATGTTTAAATAATTAAATAGTTTAACAAAAAAATCTCTTTGAAGCTTTTCAAAAATCATTTAAGCAATGGAAATTAATGAAAGTAAAGGTATGTTCTAACGCCAATGAGTTGTTAATTTTGTGCATAGCATAATCTGAAATTAAGGATTAGAATGTGTGTGCATTCGTTATCCTGTAAATATTTTATCCAATTTGTGAATTCTGTACATTATTCACCTCCCCAATATATATTATTTCTTAAGGTATTCATAATGATTTTGCTCCAGGTTTAGAGATAGCTCTCTATGAATTTGATTTTAATTTGTACTTCAGATGAATTAAGTTACTTATTGTATTGTTTTACTAAAAGTATTGATACTAATCAAGGCAAGTCATAATTACTTGCTCTATTAAGTTCATGTTGAATAATATAAATTGTTTTAAATTTTAAAAAGAATTTTAAATAGATATCTATTAACATATTTTTATATTGAAAGGTCAAAGTTAATTCAATGTGATAATTTTCATAAATCAATTATTTACACTAACTTCTGTTAACCACAATAGACATCTTTGGTATTCTTTAATTAGTTTCATTTTCTTTGATGTTTTCTGCAACATTCCCATGATAACAATAAACCATGTCTAAATGTACATTGTTCCTAGATGGTATCCAGCTATTTCCTTTTATTAAATATTAAGGTTCATATTCATATTTGAACATTAACTGCTTCAAATTACTCAGTATTTTCTACATTAAAAAATTATTTTTTATTCATTTCGTTTATACTTATGGATATTAATTAAGGTATCATGCCCTCTTCTTTGTAATATCTACTCAAAATGCATTATGGCTTGCACATCAAATCCATAAAACATTAAAAGAAACTATGTAAAAAAATCTTTCAAGTAAAATTTTACCAGGCATGTTTTTTAAATTGGCCCATGAATTTATTTCTTTATAATTATAACTAAATTTATTATTATTCAATACGATGAAGTTAATAAATTATTTTAATGTAAATAATATATTCACTCTTGCATTCATTCCAAATTTATTTTTATTAAATAATGTATATTTTTTATAAAACCTAAGTATTTAAATATGATTTCTAATTGTTTTCTTTATTTGATACTAGTATAAATGGATGTCATGTATTTGCATGTCATAATGTATTAAATTTACTGTTGCTATCTTTCATATATGCATCTAAAATTATGTATTAGAAATGTGTGAATTTATGAAGTGATCCAGTAGATATTTTGTTTTTGAATTATTTACCTCCCTGATAAATATTATTCGTTTGTGATACTTGCAGATGACAGATTGTTCCAGGTTTAGATAGCTCCCTATGAATTTGATTTTAACTCTGGGTTGTTTATTGTTTTTACTTTTAACACAAGATAGGATCAAATGCATATTGTATAAGGTCAGGGGTGGAGACGCAGAGGGCCACATTGTGGAAGCGATGGTTAAAGGAGGGCTGCACCTTTTTTTCATGACACAATAAACACACTGCTTTATTCCCTGTATTACCAAAGAAATATTTGTTTTCCATTCTTCATTAAACACACTACATTCATCACCAATCTTACATTTTTTCGGAGGGGTCATAGTTTCATTAAAGTTGGAAATGTATATATTTGCTAATACAAAGACAAAATTGAAATTAATCATATCATCTGGAAAAGCACTGCACAGGCCGCTATTTTCCCAACCCTGGTATAAGGCTGATTGGGTAATGCCTTCACATTGCGAATATTTAAAGTTAATTTAATCTTTATCTTAGCTAATACATTATCTAACAGAATTCGATAAATAGGTTTATTTAGCGAGTTTTTTTTTTAGATGTAATTGAATTATTCATGTAAGATTTTGTTAATATTCAAAGGCTGCCTGATGTTAAATGCAATATACACTAAAATAGAATTTCAATTTATTATACTGAACTGTAAATAAAATTGTTTAGATAAATTTGTCTACTTACTGTTGTCTGCTTTTGCTAATTGATATTTCTAAAAAAAATGTTCTGTGATCTAGAAGTAATTTTATATATTTATTAATAATGGTGTCACTGTTTAAGCATTCATATTTAAGCTCCTCATCAGTAAACTCATGACATTCTAAGCTAAATGTATGGCATCCTCTGATGTTGGATATTGACGTCTACTCTCCATTATATATATTCAGAAAAAATGCACTTGTATTATGAATTAGAAACAAATTTTGTCTGATGGTAACAATTCTATTCCGAATCTTGCCAACATATTAGTAGACCTGAACATTGTTTTATATTACATTCACAAATTTCATGTCTATATAAAATACCACATTATATAGATGCAACTACAGCTCAAACAATCCTAGTACAAATTATTATTCAGAGAAATTGTAAATTACTTTTATTGAATATTCACTGGCTTAACGTGAATGGCATTTTTTCTTTCAAAACTAAATTAATTTCATTGTATCACATAAATTAAGCATTTTATGACTTCTTTTAGGCTTGGTAAAATTGCTACATTAACTTTATTCTTTAAGAAAAATTTGAATTTTTTTGTAGCAGCTAAGTGCAGTGGTTACTATTATAAAAAATAGTTGTCACTATAGATTATGAATTTCTAATTTTTAAATATTTTTGGATCGTTTTGAGAATGCATTATAATGATTATATGGTTTAGTTATCTAAAAGAAAATCCTAATTGGAACCTATAAAAAAATCAAGGTTTGAAAGCATGTGCTATAACAATTATGAAACACATCTTTTATCTCGCTAAAATTCATTTTTCTGATAAATATGAAATTAATATTTAACATGCAGCTTTAATAGATATCCACATTTTAAATAGAATTGGACCAAGGTATTATAATCTTATTATAGATATACAGGTTACTTTATTAGACAAAATGCACTTACTTTTAAAATAACCACAAATGACTTATTTTTTAAGCTCAATCTCCCATTAGATATCTACCTCAAAGATTTGTACATTAAATTGTCCAATAAATCTTGAAAATAGCAAATGAATTTCAACATTACATTTGTTGCAACAATTTTTGGTAATTATAGAAAATGATATCCAGTCTTCTAAAGACAGTTATCCAAATCATTCTTATTTCTATATTACTGGGTTTTTGTTTCTTCGTACTTCCAAGTTAATATGTCTAATTTCCTATTATTTGAACTATCAACACTGTACTTATGGCAAAACAAAATTTATAAATCAAACTCTGTAATATCATTTTGTTAATCATCATATACTAAAACTCTGCACTTAACCATCAGTGAATGCAAACCTCAGTTCATCACTTCCAGTAAATTTTTAGCTTCTATCTCAATCTTGTATTTGTGTTGCATTTCATAATAAAAAGATGTACTTCATTAAAAATGTTTTGTTTAAAAATTGTAAATATCTAATACATTTAAATAACAATCCCCCCCCCCATATTAGCAATCAAGATACCAATACCCTATAATCCCTATCCAGTGCTTCACTATGAATTAAAGCACTACCATCTAATGATTAAACTTTGCACTAGGCGGCAATATTCTAGGGACGAATTTGCTAGTTTTAGCATCTTGTGTAGCATAAAGAAATGATCATGTGACATTTTAATGATCTAATATATTGCTATTTAAGCAAATACCAATTAAATGAAATACTTTAATTAATATGTTAAAAATATAAAACTCTCTCTTAATATATGACATCATCAAATAATAGTTTATACATCGGAGATTAGATATAACCAATTTAAAAATAAACTGGGATTTTTTTTTTTTTATGATTGGTATGTCACACTGTATTTTATAGTTGTATTCATAAATTTGGTATAATATTGAATTTGGCGAAAATACATTTTCTTTGTTGTAGTGAAATTTCATTTATATTCTCATTGGCTGATGTTTTTGAGAAATTCTTTTTTCCCCAAACTGTTATGGATTACAAATCTGTTGTCGTTAACATTACAGTCATCAGATAAACGTTCCAGAACTTGGCTTGCTGCGATTCGTTTATCTTATGCAACAATTGCTGTTCTTTCAAATTTACATAGAAATTGTAAGCCAAAACTGGGATTAAAGATAATATAATTAAAACTTAAGATGATGAGATTTAAAAATTCAACTTATTAAATACTGCTCAGTTTTGATTGTTACATTAAGTACTTCAATACCAATGCAACATTCTAATGTAGAGAGGTAGATAGATGAAAGCTGAACCTTTAAGGAACATGCTGTGCATTGTAGTGATTATTAGCAATATTATTTAGAGAAAACCCTATTTACCAAAATAATAAAAAATCCTTTTTGCCTCATTGTTTTTAGAAGAGAGTATTAATTTAAAAATGTATTTGCAGAGTGCATAAGTGAAAGAATGCTAAAATCTTTTTCATAAAATGTTTTACATATAGAGCATAGAAAGAATATTAGAAATTGACTTTGAAAGTGAAGCTAATATTTTGGATTAGTAAATGTTTTTAATAGTTAATGCAGTGCCCGTCCCTCCCCACTATTATTCAAATTTTTCATATCTCTAAATGTCCTGGACCTTATTTTGGTTGAAAAACAATTATTCAGATGCATTTAATTCTTCATAATTTGATTTTTTTAAGTGCATTTTCTTACTAAAATAAATTCTGTTAATGTGAGAAGTCAACTACTGATGTAGGGTAGTTAGATCTATAATTTGTTAATATCACGTCTACAATATCTTCATACTTTTCAAATCATCAATTTTATATGGTAACTTTGGTTTTGACTTATTTGCATACCATCCAATTAATATAAACTATTAAATCATAACCAATCAATGCCATAGAAGTCATTAAAAAAGTAACAAATTGCATTCAGAATCCATAGTGAATAAGTTTTTTGCTTTTCTATAATGCTGGACATGATTTTTCCTTCAAAAATCATAACACCATTTTAAAATTCTTTTCAGATAACATCCATCTACATTTACTATACTTGCATTTTTATGAAATAATTTCCAAAAGAATATTTTGCTATCATTTAAAAATCTGTAAAATCAGCCTCTAGTATTTATTTGTAATTGCTATACAGCAACAACTTGTCCTTCAAAACTTTAATAGCTTTTATTATTGTTATGAAAAAATTTTGCAAATATTTTAATTTGTTTACTCAACTATTTCCTTATTAATAGACAATCTCAATTTTAATATTTTATGCATAAATATTTACTAAATATAGCAAACAATTTCCGCGATTATAAACATTTTATGAGCATGGTCATTCTAAATTCAAGAAACAAAAATCAGATAATCGGGAATACATTCAAATATAGAATATACTAGTCTATTTTTATCTTTGACATTTTAAAAAGTTATTTTTTAATTTCTTCAACAGAGATCTTTTTTTTTTTCTGAAATACTTCAACATCTTGTCTAATTGTAATTCTAATGTATTCTATTCTCAGACATATCTTTGCACTGAAAACAATGAAGATAGTATTTGTTTAGAAATCTTTGTCTTTATATAAACAAAGTTTATTTCTCCTAAATAAATTAGATAGTATTTGTTTAGAAATCTTTGTCTTTATATAAACAAAGTTTATTTCTCCTAAATAAATTATGTTCAAATTCCCATAAAATTTTTTTTAGAAAATCTTGCAGTATTCATTCATTTTATATTCCAAGGGGGCTTTGTAGTATCATATCCAACAAAATAAAGAACATATTGATTAGTATTATAATCTTGCCATATTTTTGATATTCTGAAGTATCTTTAAAAGAAACTTCTGATACTTTTATAATGCATCAATGGTGTCAAAGTATAACTTTTAGTTCCAATAGTTATTTTTTTATAATATAATACACTTTCAAATTGTAAAAGCAACAGCAGTACATTGCTAATATCTAAGTCTCCTTTCTATTTATAAAACTACCAAGATATTCAAATTGGATTAAATTCTCAAGTTGATAATCATCAAAGTTAAAAGTTGCAGGATTTTTCTTCCATTACTAATAAAAAAAATTATTTTTTGAACGTATAAAGATATTACACAAGGAAAAGAGAAAGGTGAATAATTCCATGTGTGTGTATGTTTAAAATTAAAGTTTATATCTGGGCTATAGATAATCTCTAGTTTAAAAAACGATTAGTAATAATCATTATTGTAGTTATCTGAGGTTGATAGTGTCAAAATTGTGAGTGGAATGAGTTTGACAATGATAAATAAAAATATAACAATTAGTTATTAAACTAAGTCAATATATATTGCATTCTACAGCTTTTGAATTGGCAAAAATAGCAATTATTAAAATATTGTAGATCCAAAAAGTTCGCTTTTAGTCATTCAAATTAATAATTCCACCATGAAATCTGAATTATATCTTGATCTGCTTCATTAAGTTGCATATAGTTCCAAAGCTCAGTCATAAAAATTGAAACATCATAGGACTATTTTCATTAACAATTGCATTTCTCATTCTACCATATACAAGCTATATATGAATAAAATCTGGTGAATCAATTGTAAACAATGCTATAAACCTGTATAATTGATTCAATGCTATGATCAGTAAAAACAAGATAAATCACTCAATTTCTATTTTTCTTCCATTTGAAAACATGTCTACAGTGCTTGATTCTCTAACATCATACTGAGTCAACTTTTTCAACAAAATCCTTGAATGTTCATTTGTAGTAGTAAATATAATGATAATCACAATAATTACTGCAATCTTGCCTATCTCCATTATTTTTAAAAATTGGAATAGAAGCACAACTTCATGTGCGCATTTCTTATAATGAAATTCCATTTATTACTATGCCAAATAAAAATGCCATGTTTCCATTTAATCAAATTACTAATAACAAAGTCATTGAAAACAATTCTTTTTACTGAATCCAAGAATAAATTTACTTTTATCCATAATACACTCATTAAGAAAATTACATACTCCAGTAATGACAATCCTGAAGATCCAAATCAACAATTTTAATATTTAGTAGCTGCTGAAATTTGGTACTCTGTAATAGAAACATCTAATGAACAAACATCAAATCTATTATGTAATTATTTTAATCCTGGAGCATATAAATTTACGATTCATCCAACAATCTGGACTTGTATATGCTCAAAAAATCCTAACTATAATTTATTAAATTACATTGATTTAAAGTATGAATGCATCTATGTTCTTTTATAATGATTTTTCTAACTCAAGTGCTTATGATAGTCAATCATGTTGTGCAAAATTCTAATAACAATAAATCATTTCAATTTACAACACTACCATTATTTCCAATAACTTTTGGCAAAGTACCAACACTTGCATTAAAGCCCCCCGCCTCCCCCAAATTCCATCTTTTAATAATGCTATTCATCAAGAAATAAGCTTCCCCCCAAATCTAATGTTAAAGAATGTACAAAGCAAGTTTTAACATGATTAGCCTTTCATTAATAAGACTCCAAATTTTCTCTGACTGATCTGACCTTCCCCAAAAAAAAGTTGCAACCATCCACCTAATACATGAAACTTTTTTACTCTGCTGCCATCGATCTTAAATCTTAACTCCTTAACCACCAGTGTTGTGCTCCATTCTGCTATTGATGAGTTTATATCAATTAAAGCTAGCACATTCCGTATATTTATATTTAGAGGAGAAATGAGATTCATATTTATTTTTGTTAGTATCAATACTTGCTACTTTACTATTATAAGACTGATTACTTTTATTACTTTAGTAAGTAATTTTCCAGACAAGATAACCTAGTCTGTGTGAGACAGGTTAATAGGCTGGCATTCTTTAGTTATAATCTTTGCTCAATGCAGTACAATCATTACTAATACTTCAGTTTGAAACTGAATATGAGACAGGAGTTTCAGATCGCAAAGATTGTTTAGATATTCTAGTTAAGAGGATCCCCTTTCTCCCATGGAAATAGAAGGAATTTTAGAAAATGTAAAAAAAAAAAAGAATTTCTATATGCAAGTAAACAATAAAATTTCCCTACTATGTTCATTCAAAAATGTTATAAATGATTTTAAAACTTTTTCAAAATATATCTAACATGCTTATTTAAATACATTAAATTTTTGTTCTATTTATTCAGTCAGATTACTGAATTTTGTATCATTAATAAAACTATACACAAATACTATTTCGTTTTATATATAGTACTTAAGTGAATAATCATCTTCAATGAAAAAATCTTTTGACCATTTTTGGATAAATACTTTTATATATTTCTAAGTATCTTTTTATAAAATGATATTAATTACAGACAAATAGTAAAGATAAAAAATTAATAATGAACAGAATAATTATTTTTCATTTACTTATTTTTGTCTCTCTAGTTTTGCATTAATGTGAATCTTACATCTTACGAATCGATGATCACTTCCTGTGTTGAATTTATTAAGAATATTACAATCTTCAAATACATATTTTCTGATAATCAAAATATAATTCAATTCTGCTTTACCTTCACTTGAATGCTTCCATATACATTTCCGTTGAACATTTTTCTCAAAAAAAAAATAATACAGAGATTGTCTTTTGCTGCAAACTCTGCAAGTTTATGACCTCTCATTTTTATCACCAAAACCAAATTTACCTACAACACTTTCATCATTCAATTGTTTACAAATTCTAGCATGATAATTTTTAAAATATTTTGTCTGGTCAAGTCTTTTGTACATTCATATAAGTCCTCTATTTCATCACAATGAAAACTTATTGGGGCATAAACCTGAATTATCTGCATTTGATATCTGCTATTAAGTTGAATAACTAATCTTGCCATTCTGTCCAATACATCATCAATCTCCATAATGTTATTCTTGCATTTTTTATTTATAATGAATCCTACTCCATTTGTGCTTTCAGTGTTTATGCTTTTGTAATACAGTATATGTCCACTTTTTAAATCAAATTAATATAAGACCATTTCTCCCACTTCTTGTAATCTTCTTTCACTTGAAAGCGATCTGCAGTTGTAAGTACCTAAACAACAGATTATCATCAAATGGCAGCCTGGATCCGCTACCAGGTGTTTCTCTTAGCACCATCGGTCTCCAACTGCTGCCTTAGTTAGATACTTTAGACTCTTGGGATTAAAGGACGATTTATTTTTGCCTGTCATGATGATAAATATCTATTAGAAAAAAAAAATGTATTCACACACATATTCATTCTGACTTCAAGAAAATTCAAGTGATTTCAGTTAAGAGCTATCAGGCAACTAAGAAGATCATGTTTGTATATTATATGAATAATCACATAGTACTAACAGCTGCAATGACAAGAACATATGGAGTGGACATTAGGAATTTGCCCTGCTCAGTTCCTTTAAAGCCTAAGAGAAATCAAACGATCTCCTTTTAGTTAACAGCAAATTCCAAAAATTATTATTCTTCAGAAAAATTCCAATGAATTTAAATTGCAAATCGTTGTCAAATATTAATAGATTTTGAACATGATTCAGATTTGACTGAAATCAATAGAAAAATAATTGACACACTTTTAAAAACTGCAACACAGACAGCTAGTACAAAAATGCAGTAAGTGATCAGTAAAATTTCTACTGAGCCAAGACAATTTATAAAGAAAAAAAATAAAATAAAATATATTAAAATAATGCATTAAGGATTGAATATCTAGAATTTTGTAAAATAGTGTGAAAAAGAGTTGATAATGATATAGGAAAGAATAATTGTGAACTACCAAGGAAAGTGATAGAAGAGAATAAGTCTTAAAGAGTGTAAAACATCTTGATATTGATAGAAAACTATTTCTGTAATAAGAAACAAAGATGAAACTATTACTAAAAAGAGAGATGATATGGAATGTATAGATTTCTATAAACAATTACTTAACAATAAAAAACAAGGAAAAGTATCTCCTACAACTACTATATCTTCTGAATTGCCCAGGATTCTAAATGAAGAAGTGAGACTTGCAATTAAATTTATGAACGGTCCAAATAATGATGACATAATCGATATCTTAAAAACAGGTGAAAAAAATAGAAAAATTTTTGGCAAAGTTATAAACCAAATGTCTAAATGATAAAGATGTATCAGAAGATTGGAAGAATGCAGTATTAATATTTAAAAAAGATGACAAAGAAGATACACCCGGGTCTCGTTTTATGCGGATTTATTTAATACGATTTTGAAGTTATGCGATTCATGTTTCTTCTTAATATCTTTGTATGCGGTTTTCTTTTATGCGATAAAAATTATTAAATCAGAAATCGAGCTCCGATAAGGCGCTATTATACTTTAAATATTATAAATTTCGCGTACTCACGTCATATTTAAAGTAATAGCGCATTATCGGAGTTTGACTTCCATCTAATAATTTCAATATTTTCAGCGCTTTATAATAGTACTGTAATAGATTTTATGCAATAAAGAAGTTCATAATTCACTTAAAATCAGGATTTCCCAGTTTTATATACACACATTAAATTTTACAAGACTATAATGTAAATCTGTTCAAACGTTATAGATGAAAAATACTATGTATGTTTTGTTTTTGCACTATAAATCGCGTTCTATTTTTGCATTTTTAAATAAGAGTACGTAATCAATTAATCATTTAGTGTCCACAAGTTTATTTTTAAAAGGTGAGTAACAGCGGAGGGCACAATTAAATTTGACAATTAAAATCTGATTTTTAATTGTAATTAACAATTTAAAAATTACGTAACATGATCTGAAATTAAGGTGATGTACAACGATGAAATTTGATTTTTAAACGAAATTGAAAATTAAAGACAAAAATAAGAATTTAATTTTTGTTAGCTTTAATTAAACTTTGCCCAACAGTGGTGAGTCGGTGTCTTTTTATTATCGTACGTCTAAGTTCTGATTTTTATTTTAAACTTTTAGTTTACTCTAACAGAGAGGGAAAAAAACACCCAAGAAAATGAATTTCTTTGTAAACAAAAATTTCAATTTTAGATCGCTTAGCGAAATGGGAAGGATCAACAGCGATTGGAAAACGTTTTAGTTGTGTTTCCTCTTGACTTCGTTTAAGGAGAAGCTACAGTACCTCACACATCACATCACAATGAATCTGATGTCTCAAATAGCGATAATAATAAAATACCGTACATGTATGAAAAAATTGTAAATTACATATAAAAATATATTGTTTTGAATAAAATTAAATACTGTAAGTTAATAAAAAAAAGTAAAGTTTGTCTTGTATCAATTTTTTTCAAATTTGAAATTTTTATTAGTCATTTTATTTTCTTATTTTTTTTTTATGTGAATTTCAATGTAATTTTTCGTTGTTGCTTTGCTTTTATGCGATTTTTGGAAAATTACAGTACGTATCCCCCATTTTTCAAGGTAAGTCGATTTTTGTGCGCATTTTCTGAGGAACCTATCTACCGCATAAAACGAGACCCAGGTGTATTAGAAATTTCAGATCTATCAGTCTTTTATCAATTTTATAAAAAATTTTACCAAGATAAATTATAACTCATCTATACAAAACTTTGGATTTCAATCAACCAAAAGAACAAACTGGATTTAAAAGTGGTTTTAGTACAGTGGATCATATCCAAGTGTTGAGAGAAGGTATAGAAAGGACGGAGAATACAAGTTGCCATTATGCTTTGGATTTTTAGATTATAAAAATGCATTTGATTCTATAAGCATTTCTTCAGTGATTAAAGCATTGGATCATCAAGATATAGACCCAGGATATTTTCATATTTTTAATAATATTTATAAAAATGCAGCAGCAGCAATTAGATTACATAATACTAAAAAGATTAACATTGAGAAATGTGTATAACAGGGTATCTCCAAAACTTTTTACAGCAGTTTTGCAAGACGTATTTTGTGGATTAAAATGGGAAACTAAGAGAATAAGAATAAATAGAGATTATTTAAATCATCTAGATTTTTCAGATGATGTAGGTATTTTTGCAAATAATGCTTTAGAGCTTTAAGAAATGTTGCAAGAGTTATCAGATTAAAATAAGAAAGTAGAATTAAAGGTAATTATTAAAGACTAAAGAAATGTTCAATGGATTTTCTCAAAAGAAAATTGATAATGAAGAGTTAGAAGAAGTTAACAAATAGAAATATCTTGATCAGATTATTAATACAGATGGATGCTTTTGATAGAAATAATTTAATATTAATAGGAAATACGCCTGTTTGAAAAAGATCTTTTATGTATGTTACCAATTCTTACTTAACAGAAGAGCAATAGAAACTTCAGACCATTCAACAAAATATGGAGATATCTTAGAAGTAACAAGAAAAGATTGAAATAAAATACATGGGTGAGAGATTAAATAGTTGTTACTGAAATAATTTAGACTTAAATGGAATTGGGATGGACTCATTGCTAGAAGAAATAATAATAGATGGATTAGACAGTTGAAATCTTAAACGGAATTCCGAGAGATTGTAAATTAATCTAGAAAGAGACCACATGAGATGGAAGGATGAAATAAGGAAATGTACTGCGGTGATGTGGAGAGAAGAAACTAGAGATTGGAAAAGATGGTTTGAACTTGGAGAAACCATCCTGCAGTGGATTAATTAATAATAGTTGAAAATGATGATGACTTATTTTTGAATGAAAATATTTGTTTGTTTTATATTCTTTAATAGTGTTAATAAATAGCCAAAGATATTCTTTAAAAAAAAAAATCAATTGTAAAATTAGATATGACATTTTCAATTAAAATATTTTAAATACACCTGGGTCTCTTTTTACGTGGATTTATTTAACGCGATTTTGAAGTTACGCGATTAACGTTTCTCCGGAAGTCGAACTCCGATAATGCGCTATTACTTTAAATAATAAATTTCGCGCACTTATGTCATATTGAAAGTAATAGCACATTATTGGAATTTGATTTTCATCTTAGTAATTTCAATATTTTCAGTGCTTTATAATAGTAAGATTTTATGCAATAATGAAATTAAAATCATGATTTCCACATTTTATGTATACACACATTAAATTTTGCAAGATTATAATGTAAATTTGTTCAAACATTGTGCGTGTTAATTTTGCATTTTAAATCACATTCTGTTTTTGCTTTTTAAAAAAGAACGTAATCAATTATTAATCATTTAGTGTCCGCAAGTTTATTTTTAAAAGGTGAGTAATAGCAGTGGGCACAATTAAAATTGAAAATTAAAAAATTAAAGACAAAAATAAGAATTTAATTTTTAGTTGTTACATTAATTACTAATTAGATTGTCACCAGAAAACCATTAACACAACATGAGAGTGACGTTGGCGCTAGTTGTATTTCTCTTGTGAAGAATCTGATTTTTTACCAGTTTGCAAATGAACCTGTTTATCGGCAAATAGCCATAATAATTAAAACATGTATAAAAAAATGTAAATTACTGTATATTATGCACAAAAATATATTGTTTTGAATAAAATTAAATATTATAGTTAAAAAAAGTTTGTCTTGTATCAATTTTTTTCAAATTTGAAATTTTTTATTAGTCATATTTTATTTCCTTATTTTTTTTTTGCACGAATTTTAAAGTAATTTTACATTGGAGAGTTGCTTTTACGGGATTTTTGAAAAATCACAGTCCGTATCCCCCCCCCTTTCAAGGTAAGTTACGTCTATTTTTGCGCGATTTCGTTTGCGCGTGTTTTCTGAGGAACCTATCTATCGCGTAAAACGAGACCCAGGTGTATTAATAATTTCTTAAAATTTTTTATTATTTTTAGAATATTTTTTTTAATTATTTCAATTCCTAAATACTCTAATTAATTTTTATTTAATAATTAAATGAATTAGAAACAACTAATAAAAACATCATTTATTAGAAAGTTTTCATAGTAAGCATTCTCAAAAGAAAATTCAGTATTTCTTTTGATTAAGTAAATTATATTTAACAAAGAAAAAAAAAACATGTTTTATTGCACATATCCAATGTCTTAGGTTTAAAATAAACACAAAATAACTGCTTAACAGATTTAATTGTAAACAATTTTTACATCAAGAAGTTAGAATAGAATTTTTTTTTTTAATTACTTCAATTCCTAAATATTCTAATTAATTTTTATTTTACAATTAAATGAATTAGAAATCAACTAGTAAAAACATCGTTTATTAAAAAGTTTTAGTAAGCATTCTCAAAAGAAAATTCAGTATTTCTTTTGATTAAATAAATTATATTTAACAGGAAAAAAAAAACCATGTTTTATAGCAAATGTCCAATGTCTTAAGTTTAAAATAAACACAAAATAAATGCTTAACAGATTTAATTGTAAATAATTTTTACATCAAGAAGTTAGAATATTCTCAGACATCTGATTTATTTCAATTCTTTGACTTGAAGACCTAAAAAATATAATAATATTTCAAGTGAATTAAAATAATTTTAAAATATATTTAATATATAAGAATTCAAAATAAACAAAAATAAAAAAATAAAACTTAAAGAGCAACTAAATAAAATGAAATGTACAATTTATAAGTTTATTTTCTGTTGTAAACAAAAATAACTGAAAAATTTTCAATTGACTAATAAAACAAGAATCCTTTTACAAAAAAACTGATATCACATATACAAATTTGTGATTTAATGAGCAATTAAAATAAATTCATACAAGTATTTTAATTCAGATTAAAAACAGGGGGTTAAATGCTGGCACCAACACATAAAGAGGTTGAACATCAATAATTTGGAATGTTTTTTCATCCAGACAAAAATATGAAAGATCACTTGAAACTTTCATAAATATCTGATATTATTCAGCAAGAGTTAAGAATTACTCTAGGTAACAAAACGTAAAAAAAAAAAAAACCACACAAATCATGATTATCGTACTTCATTTAACTATTCTAATTCGGCAACTTAAACTTCATTATTTTTAGTTTTTTTCTATAAAATAAAAACTGAAAAATAAGAAAGAAAATAGACTATTCTTAATCTTTTAAAGTATATATTTGTTTATGTACTACTTATGTATCAGAGTTTATGTATTGATTACGTATCAGTTTATATACTGGTTATGTATCAATTATAAAAATAAATAAAAAAATAATAAAAATCATAAACATAAGTGAATACAAAAGAGAAAACTTAATTACTAAATAAGCATTAACAAAAGAAAACAAACATAAAAAAAAACTTAGCATTTTTTTTATAATAATATCAAAATATTTTTTTTCTTTTAAATATATTTTATATTTAAAAATATATTAAAATTCCAGACACAAGATGTAAAAGTACATAATTTTTTTAAATTCAAATTTGTAGTTTGGCAAAAGCCTAAAGAACTGTTTGTTAGATTAATGATGCTTAATTTATGTTAGAATTTATAAAAATATGTATACTTTTATAAAAGCAAAATTGTATAACCTAAACATGATTTTTTTTCTCAAAATAGTGATATTTTAGAACATACATTAATTTTAAATATTATTTATCACTAATATCTCTACTTTTTCTTTTAAATCGATTTGTGCCCAAAATTGATAATATATACATGTTGGAATGTTACCTCACTGCAAATCTTACTATCCTAAAACAAACTTGACTTATTCAAACTTTGAACAGTGTTTATTTTGAAACTGTTCTATACCCTCAACTCTCACATTAAAAGTTGTGAATGTTAAAATATGTAAATCATTGTTTATATTTCTAATATAATGAATACTGACATTTGTGTGCTAATCTATAGCTACTATTAATTAAATTAAAAATAAAAAAAAATCTCTAATAAGATATCTTAAAAGAACAGTGAAGATAGTTTATTTTGATAATAAATAAGTTAAAAGTCTTTTTTGTTTAATATATGACAAACAACTATTTTAGTACTCGTAAGAGATCAACAAACATTGTTCAGTTAAAACAAATATTTTGGGCAGTAAGTCTGATAATAAAAAAACATTGTCCAATGGTAAATTAATTCACAGTTCAAAACCATTTACTTGAGAAAATGGAATTATTTATGATTATAAACCATTGGACAAACATATTTTTAGAAATGGAAACTCAAGTAGCAGTATCTCAAATGAGGACACTTCTTTCTGATAAGTATAGTGCAGAACATAAATCATTTAGTTCAAAATCAACCTTAGTTTAAAGTGAGTAAATTTACTTTTAGACTTGATTTTTGACTTATTAGGTTAATATATCTGTTTTATCATAGAATTTTCAAAAAATTTTCATAATTATGCCCATTCAGCTGTAATAAAATTTTGTATTTATAAATTGCATTCAACCAATAAATCAATATAATTGATCTATGAAAATCATATTTACAATTCTTTAATCATATTATCAATGAAAATGGACATATTAAATTTTATTTTAATAAAATAAATTTCTATAAAAGCCTAATTCTCTTCCAAAACATTCTAATCATTTTAAATCATAGATGTTTATTTTCTTCATTATGTGCTTTTCTGCAGGATGATCTTTAAAGTAATTCAGTTTCTTCAATCAAAATATATATGCCAGTAAAACTTACTAGATATCTTAAGGCTCAAATACCTGGAAATAAATACTAATAACAAGTTTCAAATGTCCCTAAGCTTATCTACAAAATAAAGTACCATTGGAAAAAAAAAAGTCACTTTTTAATTCGACATTTTTATAAAATCTAAAAATACTATTACTGATATTTATTAAACAATAAATCCAAATATTAATGATTCAGTTAATATTTCAGTTAAGTAATACTAATTTTACATTATTGATTAGAAACATAAGCTGCAGCTTCTTTGAATAAACTAAATAGAAAAATGACTTTCTCGTTTCTCTTAACGAAACATAATAGCAAAATAATTATTAAGAAACTATGATCTTTTTTATTTGTTTTAATGTTTTTAAATCGGTATCACCATTAACTATATCTTAAAATTGTGTTAACATTTTTGGCATTATAGTTAGAAAACATTTTATTACACTAAATACTGCTCATTAAATTTAAAAAAAAAAAATAGTAAAATAAATGCACTTTCAACATAAACCAAAATTTTTTAAATAAACACTAACATGTACAATGCTTTTTTTTTTAGAAAAAATTATTAAATTTATGAATTTTAATGTTTTTTTTAATAGCATATAATTGAAGTATATATTGATAGTTTACTTCATTATATATAGAATCTTATTTTTCTAATTTACATGAAATATGAAAAGACTAAATATTATCCCCATTTATGATTTAAATCATTTACAATCACTGAATTTGCTGTATTAATAATATCCAAAACAAATGCCTGATATCTGATTTCTCATTATAAGTTATAATGAAGTAAATTTTCCAATATAATTACATAAAATTGATGAAGCTAAATACTATTCTGATTTCAGAAAAGTGCATCAATAAAGCATAGAAAATTTGCATACATATTATTAAACTATTAGTAACTTCACTATTTAATTAAACGTACTTCCAGATTGATAAAATCAAATGCAAAAAAATATATATATTTTTATATATTACTATTTATTTTATTGAAAAAACTGAATAACTAATACATTTTAATAGTGAATAAATAGGTATATTAAAAAATACTCACCAGGTGGTAAAGACTGTTTGAGTTTCTCAGCCTTTTCTCTATCATGAATGACAAGAGTATACAAGTAACGGCTGCAGCGAACTTTGAACTTCACGTTATCTGGATTTTTCTTTATCTTCACCGCTTAAAATATATATACACATTATACACTAATTTGGATATTTTTAATAAAAAATGATTATTTATGACAGGAAATTTTCCATATATGAATTAAATTTATACTGATTAGACTTGCAAAATGTCTAAAATGATGTCTGCTAGACACCCTGCTGTCCATTAGAGAATGATTGAAAAAATTTTTATATAATGATTGGAAATTTTTTCATATAAAATTAATTTAAAATTTAATTACCATCTCTATGCAATCACAACACCTAGGATTTGTCTTTCCCATCAAATAATTATAAACATATTATACTCTATACATTTACAGAGAAATCACAATATCAGCTACATTTTGTTCTAAAGCCTCCTCCCTCCCCCAAAGCATATGTGTATAGTATAATAGCTCATGCTTTGTTTATTTTTTTTTACAATAGAATATATAATTTATTGTACTTTCCTGTAAAGTGCACACAACATTAATATAAGATACTTGTTACATGCATCATATATGAATTAACATGAAAGGATAAACAAAAAAAAATGTAGTTACTAACAGTAGAGCATATATATATATATTTACTACATGCATGATCTCTCATTCACATTTTTTTTAAAAAAAACTTATTTGTGCAGTAAATTTTCTTTAAGTGAAATGGACAGCAGTCTCAGATTACTGAAATAAGTTGATATAATAAAAGTACAACCCAATTTTATTTTAATTAAATGTACTCATTATTGGCAAATAAGGTCTCTCCCAGTTATTTGATATTTCCAAATTGACTTCAGAATCTACTTGCAATTTTTTAGTTTTTTTTTCCTTTCCCAACTACATAACTTTCATTTTATCATTTTAAAAAAAAGTTCTCTTGAATTTGTTGAGCATCTAACTTTAAGCTTTGAAGGGGGGGGGGGCATATTTTCAATGTGATTAATAAACAAGAATGCTTAAGTCTAAGATGGCAATATTTCAATGATTAAAAAACACCTGCTACTATACTGTGATATACTCATAAAAATTTTAATGTTATTTATATTTTTTTTAGACACTATATAATTGAAAATATATTGATAAAGCACATTATGCTTTACTACATTTGCCCACACGTGCTATATATATATACAATCACTTAGATACACACATCTTAATATCAATAAATCTCATTTGATGTTTTTATAAATATAATTATAAATTTAGATACAGAAACACTTTCTAAAAATAAATTTGAAATAATTTCTTAAAAAACACACAAATGTAATAAAATTTTTACATAAAAAATTATTTTATATAAAATTGTAATTTAAAATTCTTCATTTTATTATAACTTTATAGATTAATATGATCCAAGACAATATATAAAATTTTTAAATCTTCAAATGTATTAGATCAACTTTGACAAGTTCTTAGTTGCAGGAGAATAAGCTGTAATATTTCAATGGTAATTATATATTATAGCAAATTTCTGCTACCAATTAGCTTAAATACACATTTGAAAAAAAATAAGAAAACTTTGAATAACTTTTAAGATTATTTAAAGAACCTCTACTGAAGATAACAACTGATCAGTTCCAGGCAAACATTCATAACATTGAATGCATAAAATCAATTCACCTGTGTACTATGAAAGTATATATAGTGTAGAATTGTCAACATAACAAGCATGACTAATCAGTTATCATTATACTACTAGATATTACTACTATATTTGGAACGGTACTTATTTTTTAGACCATACAAGCCGCCTGATGGTGCTTTTTATGTGCCAAAACACATAAAAATGTCGTTTACGTGACCAAACTTACGGCCTCTAGAACAGTTCTGTTCATATTAGCCATTAGGAGGCCTAGATGTCATTGTATACCAATCTTATGGCCCGCTGATGTATTTCGTGAAACTCTGGAAATGAGCCCACTTATCGCTACCGTATCATGTGAGGGTGTCTAGAAATCAACTGGCCATAACTCTTGAAATGTACATTCCAAGTAATGATCTTACACCCTAGCTGACGTAGTATTACAAAGTAATAATTTTAAATGCGTTGCTGTGCTTCCATACATAACTTTCAATGTTTTTATCAATTAGAAAAGGGTAGGACAAGCACCATTGCAGAGAACTCACGCGAAAACTCAGTTTTGCATGAGAACACATATGAGACAAACCAAATAGCTGAGGTTACATTGCTACTGCATCTTTTGGACAATCCTTCAGATCGGCAAAAACATTACCCCCCCCCCGGCACATTCTATCACTATATGCTGACATTCCCTCTTCCTGATCCTGAAATCGCACAATAATAAAAAAAAAAGTCTGGCACGGTAAGATTATTAAAATAATAGCATGTTATTAAAAGAAAAAACAAAAAAGAATTTGTTCATTTCCAATAATAAATAAGTAGATAAATTAATTTATACTTTGTTTTCAATCCAAAACAAGTACAGCAATTAATTTATACAGGTATATATATTTTTTTTAATTAATCTCAAAATAATACGTGAAGTTGGACAATAAAGACAAAAAAATCCAGCACAGTAATGTTATTAAAATAATGTGTTTTTAAAAGCAAAAACAAAAAAAAACTTGTTCGTTTCCAATAAAAAATAAGTAGATAAATTAATGTAGACTTTTTTTTTATTTATATAAATATAATACCAGACATCGGGCAATAAAGAAATGGGACAATAATTAATGTAGACTTTTTTTTTTTGGTAATACGATGAATTGGACAATAAAGGCCGGCCAGGTAATGTTATATTTATGTGTAAAGAGTGTAAAACGCCATCAGGCGGCTTGTATAGTCTAAAAAAATAAGTATCCTTGGAACTAGGACAGTGAAAACAATAAAGTTCAGAAATGAATTTTAAAAGATCATCTACATATTTAATTCATTTTAATATAAAGTGTAGAAGAGTTAGTTTTTTTTAAATAAAAATAAAAACCAAATATAATTTTTATTTATAAATAATAAGGTATACTTCAACTATAACCTGTGTAAAATACTTGATATTTTGTGGCTATTTATGCATTTACAAAAATTCTTTTTTTCACTAAAATATCTATTTGGCTTAATAAAATGATCATTATATACATATACTACTGTACTTAGCTAAATATGGGGTATAAATTAATTAGACTAACAATTTATAATATATTTAAATCTCATTAAAACTTAGATGACAATGGTAACATCAACTGTGTATTATTTCATTATACAGATACATTAATAAGAATTGTCTACTTTGAATCTTGCGTATAATTTGATTTTTAATAAAAAAGACAACTATGAAAGACAAAAACAGCCAAACACCATACTCAACAAATGAAAAAATATTGCTATTTTATATTAATCATTTCTGGGATTGAGAAAAATAAATTCCACAAGATTTATTAACTTATTTGCCCTCTTCTATATTTAATATCATTATCAAGACAAAAAATTAACTATAACTCATCATTTTTTCCCCATCAATACTTCCGGAACAATTACTATATAACTTTTACAAATGGAAAATCAATCTTACAAACAATTAAAGCTATAGAAAAATGTCTACTTAATACAGTCCTTTTTCTTTTTTTGTATGTTTGCAACTGAAATATGAAAAACTTGCTAGATTAATTTCTGCTATATTTTGTTTGGACAAACACGTCATATTTATTCCACTGAGTTTTATTGTTAAAAACATGCGATTCCTTAGAACATTTTCTTTGTTGCTGTTCACTGTTCAGATTTTTTTATTTATTTATGAATTTTCAATACCATGATAAAGGCAGATGTGTCTATTTACTATGATTACACAATTCAATTAGTTAAATAAAAAAGCATTGTGAAAAATATAGTTAATGTTTTATGGAAGTTCTTTTTATACTATTCTTATAATCTTTCTCCTAAACTACATAAATGAATATTAAAGAATGTTAGCTTTGGACATCTATTTTTGCTTTGACTTTGAAATCTATAGGCAATTATATATGATAAGAACAATATATGTTTTAAAATTATCAAATTTGGTAATATTCAATTAATATTAAAAAAAAAAAGTTGACAATATATGAAGTAGTCTTTCACTAAGCAGAATGCATGCAAACTTTGACACAAAAAATGATCAATCTTTAACTTTATAATAGATATTTTGATGATTTAACTCTACTAACCTATTTCCAATTTCAAATTTTGAAATTTGCTACTAAATCAAGTTTAAATAAAACTGATTGCTCAGAGATCCATAAAAAAATAAAAAAAAAAGCTAATGGCTTTAAATTCGAGCACCAGAATCGATTCTGGATTTCCAGACTCCAACTCGGATGCTCTACAAACTATGTCAAACTGCGCATGTTTTTTATTTTATTTGGTAATGATCACCATAATAAACTTCAGCATAATGTCTGACAGATAAATGTCTTATTCTTCTTTTGCATAATAACATCATATTTAACATGTTTGATATCAGAATTTTAATTGTATTCTATTAAAACTCATACTAAAAATTTTTGGGAAATTTTTGCTTTTTTCAACAAATTCCTTTTTATTTAACTAATTATATTCTAGCACGTGTGTGTGTGTGGCGCAACTGTTTCCAAAAGCTATTAATATAAAATAGACAACTGAGCGCTTTCAAAGGATCTTGCCTTCATAATCATAGCTTGCTACTATGTTTAATGATATGCAAATATGCTAATTCCATTTCTTCGATAAAGCATAGCACGTATCCTTCCTATTTATGGCATCTTTGTCTCGTGAGCTGAAGAAGGCCTCTGATTTTTCTTTTAAGGTCATGTCTCTCTCTACACACGATTGTGGGATTGTCTGGAATGCACTCGTGGTGACTTGTGCTCTGGTGCTGATAGAAAACTGAATAGGTGGAAAGGTCATTGAGAGCTCTATTGTATGAATATTTATGTTGTGCTAATCGTGTGGACAAAGATGCTCTGCTTTCCCCATAATATGTGCCTTTACAATTATTGTTGGAACATGCAATATTATATACTGTATGGGGGTTCTGTAAAAGTGGAGTTTGGTCTTTAGTGTTATTAATTCAGTTTTCTATCAGCACCAGAGCACAAGTCACCACGAGTGCATTCCAGACAACCCCACAATCGTGTGTAGAGAGAGACATGACCTTAAAAGAAAAATCAGAGGCCTTCTTCATCTTACGAGACAAGGATGCCATAAATAGGAAGAACACGTGCTATGCTTTATCGAAATGGAATTAGCATATTTGCATATCATTAAACGTAGTAGCAAGCTATGATTATGAAGGCAAGATCCTTTGAAAGCGCTCAGCTCAATTGTTTTTCGTTATCTATTTTATATTAATAGCTTTTGGGAACAGTTGCGCCGCACACATGCTAGAATATATATACTTCCCAAAAGTAAAAAATTATTTGACTTAACTAATTATAGTAAATTTTTTTTTGGAAATGTAATTCTCACTAGCCAATAGTATTTGCATCTCTACATTTTACTAACATTGATATTTAACATGAATTTCATAGTAACTACTAACATTATGAAATCATTAATACTTAAAATGAATTTCATAGTAATAAGCCTTCTTCAAAAAGTCTTCCTCAAAATATTATTAAGGCTTTAAGATAAAATTAATTAATACTTCTAAAATTTTTAGACATCTCATGTATTTAAATTATTCATTTATTAATTAAATTTTCTCCCAAGAATCTGAAAACTTTCTTTTACACTTCATATATCAAAAAATAAAAACAAGTCTTATTAGATGCAATATTTTTAATATTTAAGACCAAAATATTTTTTTCTATTTATTTTTTTGTTAAATTTACCTTTGGCAAAAAATAAATAAAACTTTTTAAATTTCATTTATATTCAAAAAAATTTGCTTATTTTTGATATGTATAGAAAATTACTTAATATAAAAACACAAATTTAAAAAAAAAGGGCCTTCATAACATAATGGTTCGCATATATATGTCATGCTCATTATTTGGGAGTCCCAGATGATTTTTTTTCATGTTATAAATAGGTTTATAATCTTACTTTCAGATAGGCATTCTATAGCCAACTTAAATCATCCAATAAAGGTTAATAAATGGGTATCTAATTATTCTTGATTAAAGAATAATGGTTCCAGATTAATGTTGATTAGATAAATGTCAATGCATATTCTTTCTTTTTTTTTTTTTTAACATGTTAAAAGTCAATCAGTCTTAGATTTCTGCAGACCAAAAGCTTTCTCAAATCTCTAAATTAGAGGAATAATGAAGAAAATTGAATAGTGAAGTTTTGAATTACACTGTATCAAACTAAATGACTTCAATTATATTCTAACCAAAAGAAATATAAACAAAAAAAAAAAATAAACAAACAAGAAATAAAATTTCTAAAATTTAAAAACTTATTAAATCTTATGAATCTCGGAACAGTAGTAGTAATTTTTTTTCTCTATAAATTTAACATTCTCAAATTGTTTCGTTGCGATTTTAATGCACTTCAGTACGTAATTAAAATGCACAAGTACAAAATTTTTCTTTGAATTTTTTTTTTCAAAACATTTTATACGATATATAGTAAATATCATATCTTTAGTAAAATATATTGTAATACAAGCAATAAATACAAGAAAAATCATAAAGTGCTTAGTAAATAAAAAAAAAAGAAATTAGCAGTTTCAAAAGAATTTGTCATCAATCAAAAATTATAAAAAGCAGATTACTTGTGCCCCTAAAACAGCTAGTTGTAACAGGAATAATTTTTTGATTAAAACAGAAAAAGCCTTAAATCTATGGTTAAATGAAATGAATTGTAAAAATTTTGTGTTGATGGTCTTGCATAAAGAATTAAGCCAAGAATCTGGATCTCAGAATTCCAAGCTATTCACTGCAAATAGGAATGATTATATAGTTTCTGAAATTGTTAAGTTTTAAAAATATTAAAACAACAAGTGAAGGCCCATTTGCCAATAACAAAACTGTTGCAACATTTTCATTAGAAATTTAAAAAATTATTTAAGAGAAAAATGTCCAGAAAAAGATTTTTTGAGGCAAACAGAATTGTAAATGATTGAACATATGTAATACTGTAAATATATATGTAAATGTGCCTTCTCAATTTATTATTTTTAAAAATTTTCCTTTATATTATAATCTTAACTTGCATATATGTATACCATACATATAAAGCATCTGTTATACACATATATATATGCATGTTAAAAAGTAATGGTTGTCTTCGAATAGCTACTATATCCCACTCGATGGCGCAGTTTTCATGCTTAAACTATAAAATATGATCATTCCCGGGCTGTTAATTATAATCATTTTGATGTGTTTTTTGTAATGCGAAAATAAAAACAAAAGAAAATAGTCTTTTTTAAATATTATTTAATTTTAAATATTATTTTTTATTAACATATACAAATTAAATGATAATAATAAATGTAAAATAAAATAAACAAATTACAATTTGATTCGTCTTTTTTAGTTTGCTTTTTATTAGAAAAATCAATTTTCTATCGGAGATTTTTTTACTGGGGTTACGGCTTTTTTTTTATTGTTGTTTACCGTTAGTTTTTATTTCAAATAGAATGACAACTAAAAGTAAAACTTCTTACGGTTAGGTTTAGGGTTAGTTTTAGAGTTATTGTTCTGTTGTTTGTAATGCTAAAATAAAAAATATCAAAATCATATTTTTGCAAACATTTTTTTTTACTAACATCTATAAAATAAATGATAACAATAAACGTAAACTATATTCAACAAAGTCTAACAGTAGTCGGAGAAAAGAAACTAAAACTTTTTAAACAACGACAAATATATATATAAAATGTTTATATGTTTTTTATGACATTTAAAAAAAAAAGGGGGAAATTCTACTTTTCTTACGGGATATTTTTGTGTTAACGCTCTTTTTTTTTTCTTCTCATGTATCATAGCATGGCTGGGACGCGAACCCACACCCGTCTGCAACCAAGTACTTGCTTGCAAGGCGAGTGCGATGACCTCTCGGCTAACAACGCTTTATTTCAAATATATACACACCGTACAACTTCTTTGTCTCGTGGAATGTTACGAACAGTACGTTACTTGACTCGTTACCTACTTCCAACTCACTTTATACATATATCTCGTCAACATTTACTACTTAAAACTTCAATACACTACAGTGTAAAAAGTCTGTTAATTATTACTTTACAAAATTGGAACATTTCAATACTTTAAAATAAAAAAAAAATCAAATGAAAACAACATTTCCATCCAATTCAAAAAACACACCCTCTCACCAAGCCGTAACTATTTTATAAAGTGTGTGATATTCGGAAAATGTATTTGCTGCGTAAAACATACATGCTGTACTGCGACACGACATAGCGGCCTGCAATCTGTAGCACAACAAAAAAGTTGTATTGTAGAAAATGCAGGTTCGAACGTGTCGGCCATGGAAACAGCATTTTTATGTGTTTTAGCGCGAAAACAGCGCCATCCAGTGGGATATAGGGCTCATCGACGAATACCAAAGTAGTTACTATACACTTACAGTACATAAACAATACTTATTATATTATACTCAAAAGTTTGTCAACAAAATGTCAGTTATTTAGATGTTCAGATTGGGTGAAATGGTAGAAAAAAGCAATTAAAATGTGGATGGTTAATAAAATTTGGCTATTATATGCTATGAGGGTTTGGAACATATAATGTAGTTTGCAGCTCCACTGTATTCATCATCCTAGTCAGGTATAAAGCAATTAGATTTTGCATTTTCCTATCACTTTAGCTCCCAGTTAATAATAATTAGATAAACATGATATGCAATTAAATGTATGAAGAAAGCAAAAACCCCAGATAAAGACGGAATTATAATTGATATATTAAAAGAAGCAGGAGAAGATTTAGAAATTTTTTTAGCAAAGCTATATATATCAAATGTCTAAATGATAAAGATGTACCAGATGATCGGAAGAATGCAGTAATAATATTAATATTTAAAAAAGGTGATAAAGAAGATATTAGAAATTACAGACCCATCAGCCTTTTATCAGTTTTATACAAAATTTTTACCAAGATAATTACAACTCGTCTACAGAGAACATGGATTTCCACCAACCAAGGGTCTATCAGCCTTTTATCAGTTTTATACAAAATTTTTACCAAGATAATTACAACTCGTCTATAGAGAACATGGATTTCCACCAACAAGAGAACAAGCTGGATTTAAAAGTGGTTTTAGTACAGATCATATCCAGGTATTGAGAGAAGTTATAGAAAGGACAAATGAATATGAGTTGCTATTATGTTTTGGATTTGTAGATTATGAAAAGGCATTTGATTCTATAAACATTTCTTCAGTGATTAAAGCATTGGATCATCATGGTATAGATCCAGGATATTGTCATATTTTAAATAATTTTTATAAAAATGCAACAGCAACAATTAGATTACATAATGATACTGGGAAAGTCAACATTGAGATGGGTACAAGACAAGGTGACTCATATCTCCAAAACTTTTTACAGCAGAGCTGTAAAAAGTATTTTGTGGATTAAAATGGGAAACTAAAGGAGTGAAAGTAAATGGAGATTATATAAATCATTTAGATTTTGCAGATGATGTAGTTGTTTTTGCAAATAATGCTTCAGAGCTGCAGGAAATGTTGCATCAATCAGATGAAAGTAGGACTAAAGATAAATGTTAAAAAGACTAAAATAATGTTTAATTGATTTGCTCAAAATATGAAAATAAAGATTGATTATGATGAATTAGAAGAAGTTAACAGTTACAAATACCTTGGTCAGATTATTAATACAGATGGAAACATAATGGATGAAATTAATCAAAGAATTAAACTTGGTTGGAGTGCTTTTGGTAGAAATAACTTAATATTAAAAGGAAATATGCCTATGTGTTTGAAAAGGAAGGTTTTTAATAAATGTGTTTTGCCAGTTCTTACTTATGAATCTGAGACTTGGACACTTAATAGAAGAGCAATACAGAGACTTCAGACCATTCAAAGTACGGAGAGATGCATGCTGGGAGTAACAAGAAGAGATCGAAAACACAATGTATGGGTAAGAGAGCAAACAGATGTTACTGATCTCATTGAAAAAATTAAAAGATTGAAGTGAAGTTGGGCTGGATATATAGCTAGAAGAGATAATAGATGGACAATTGAAGTCTTAAACTGTATTCCTAAGAGATTGTAAAAGACCCAGAAAAAGACCACATGTGAGATGGATGAGATGAGAATGTGTGCAGGGATGATGTGGAGAAGAGAAGCTAAAGATCGGAGAGGATGGATTGAACTTGGAGAGACCATCCTGCAGTGGATTGATAATGGTTGATGATGATGGTGTGCAAATAAAACTTGTCTGTTAATCTGTATACATTTACATGTAAATATTAAAATAAATACAAAGTGAATTAATAGTAAAATACTACAATAGTTAGACTGAATCATAAGCAAAAGCAAAGATAATTTAATTTCTTCAAATATTATCAAAGAAATAAACCGTTTTTAAATATAGAAACTATTTTTATTATTTAAAAAATATTTAATGATTCCATGTCGAGCACTCGCAAATTTATTCAAAATCTAGAATTTTGATCAACCGTAGACTTTAAATGAAGATAGCACATAATTGGAAAGGACTACAGGCATGTGCAATACATCATTCTTTTCATTACTGAATCAGCATTCAAATCGGTTATTTTCTCTCTATGATAAAAACTATTTTTTATGAACATTTTGGTAAGTATTTTTAATTTTTTAAATTTTACAGAAAAGAATGAAGTGATTTTTTGTTCTTAAAACAATTATAAATCTGATGTATATATATGTAACTCCGACCAATTAGAATCTAACCAATAGTAATTTTATATGAAGCTGCACAAGTAATATTTTCCACCAACTGTACATATATATTTTCATACTTTTTTTTGATATAAATAAATTTATATTGTAAAATAAAGATCTAATTTCATGTAGAATAAGTGTTTGTACTCCGATGCATATACATTAATTCCTTGGGGTTAGAAACAAATTCTAAATATGAAATTCTTGAGGTAATATATATATATTTTTTTTGATGAATAATTTATAATGCTGTACAGTAAATATCTTGTTTTGTGTTATAGAAAGTCTGTTTGTGCTCCAATGCATATATAACTCTGAATGCTTAGAACATAGCCAATTATAATTTTATATGCAGCTATAAATATATATACTGCATACTTTTTTTTTTGTAAATAATGATGATTATAATAAAAAATCAAATTTATTGCATTGTCAGTTGCTGCAAACAGTATCTCACATGCCTGCTTTATATATATCTGTACCATGTCGTCATATGCAATTATATTTCATTTTTTGCAATCTATGGGAATTTTTTTTATTTTTTTATAAATATAATTTTTTTCCAAGTTATATTTATAATCATAAGCCATCTACCTAGTAAGCTATAAGCATTTTAACATGGACAGATAAGAAGCATCAATATTGTGTCTATTTTAATTAATATTTTATTTTGCACTAAACTGGGGAAAAAAAATTGTTTCTTGTTATCACAATGTGTAGAAATATGATATATACACACCCTAACAAAATTTTTTAGCCTTTCATAGTGTCACTTTTCTCTTTTATACTATATATTAATTCTTTTGCAATTATTTTAAAATTTTATTTTTTGATCAATTATAATTTACTAAAATTCTGTTTGCATATCTGATATACAGTATTTATTATTAAATATTTTTTCATTAAAAAGAAAGATTATTTCTGTCAGATACATGCATGGAAGGACAAGATCTGAGTCAGCTAGTAAATAAGGAAGTAACCAGAAAATATATATTTCAATGTTTTATAATTAAACATTATCTCAGGTAAGTCATATATATATATCTTTTTTTTTTTCCAGAATTTTATGAGGAATGTGAAATGATTTTAACATTTAACTCTTAAAATTTAGAATTTGTGAACCTACATAAAAATAAGAATTTTTATAAGTGTTAAACAACTTTTTTCTGAATTTTTTAAGGTAATGACTTAGTTTTTCAGTTTTATTATATTCTTTCATATTTGCTCTTTCTAGTAATATAGTTTATATTTTGTGTATTCAAACTAAAGATCCTATACAAAATATATCTCTTCTATTTTTTTTTTAAATTCAAATGGTGCCTAGGACTGAAAAATTAAAATCATTTGAAGAGAAATGTGGTGCTCAATTGTCATTTTTTTTGAGCTAAACATGTCTTGATTAACCAAGAATGCACATTTCAATTTGAGTTATATTAATAAAAACAAATTTTGAGAAAACTAATAATAAAATTTGACACATGAGAAAGTACAAAATAAATAGGGCACAATGTTTAAAATATTCATTGTACAAGTGTAGGAGCACTAATCAAAAATATATAAGAATCATTTCATATTTTTAACTAGTCCAATAAAATTTGTTCTCTTTAAAGTACTTCCTTTCTTACACCATTCCCATTATTTTTTTATTCTGAAAGCTATCCTCATGAAGATTTTTTGTTTTTAATCAAAAGCAGACTGAATTTTTTTTTTTGTCTTATTAACTTATTCAAATAATTTTGAGCCAGTTTTTCTATCCATCACCAAACTCACTGCCAAATTCTTTTTTCTTTCTAGCAAAAACAAAATGCTCTACTTTTTATAAATTAAAAAAATCATTAAACAAACTACATATTTAACTAAAAAAAACATAAGAGAAAAATATCATATCAGTGATATTCATATAATTGGGGGGGGGGGGGATTCTAATTAGCCTTCATTATTAAAAATAACAAAAGTGCTCTAGTTATCTAGACCTGCAATTCTTTACTATTGAAATATCTCAATGATTCACAGTAGGACTGCTAAAAAAAAGCCCGAGACAAACAAATGATTTAGTAGGCTTAGAATTTTTTAGTTATCAATATCATGTAACTTCTTGAGCTATTACACTTAAAATACTATTAACATTGAGGAAAATGAGATTTTACGATTTATTATTTCTATATATATAAAGAAATTTTTTTTTTACTATGAAAGTTTTAATATCAAATTAATTAATTAATTTTTTTTTAAATATTATATTCTTTCTTTCATCTTACATCCTTCTATATAAAGAAAAGAGAATATGATAAAGTGCTTTTTATAAACTATTGCAACATAAACTATTTATATAATGAATATACTATTAAAAAAATGGCAAAATTTTTAAAAAAATAAAAAAAAAGTATCCCATACATAAATCCTTACACACACATACGAACACATGTATACATATAAATCTACAATTTACCTTTAGCATCTTTTCTTCTTGCAGTTAGCAAGAAATCTTTAATTTCCATAATCTGTTTAGGCTGAAAATGAAAACGGAAATAGCATGTAGCAAAATACTCATAAATATCAAAAAAAGTATTTCTAAGAATCTATATCAAATGCTTATATGTATATTAAATGACTGCATAATGCTAACTTAAGTAATAAAATCTACATTACTAATAGAAAAAAAAATTTTTTAAATAAGTAAATTATAATTTTATATTTTCATAGATTGTATTTTGATAGACTGCTTTAAAGAATGAGATTAAGTCTACATATTTTACTAAGATATTAAGTACCACAAAATTGCTTTTGCATATTCACAAAATTATCAATACAATACACTGAAAAAACTTATGACCGCTTTCCTCTATGCAGTTTGAAATGTTTTATTGTTGTTAGCATTAAAAAAAAAAACCTCATAAAAAAGTAAAAATAGACATTTGTCTTCATTATTGGGAAAAAGAAACTAGCCCTTGAGATAACATATTTACTTAATACTTAATATTTAAAATAATTCAAGTTTTATAACTATCTATTTCAATTTAAACAATATTTACTGTCAAGATTTAATAGTGCTTATTAACACATGCTGAGATTGTAGGCATACACTTACTATAAGATATATTAAAACTATCAAAATATTTAACTATAATACCTGATATACAGTGTTAGTAACATTTGTTCTAAATGAATTTGTATCTTTATGCATGAATAATTGTAAATATAAGGATATTCATAACATCAGAAATGCCAAGATTACAAAAAAAAAAAATGGATCAAATAAAAAATACTGCAGCAATTTTCTATTTATTATGATTGAGATTAGATTTTATTATAAAGTATTGTATTAAAATGTAAAGCTAAAAATTAATTGAATGGCCTTAATGATTTACTTTGAAAATCATATTAAAATTCATAAAATCAAAACGAGTTTGCTTTTTAGTCATGAAATCTATTTCTTTTAGTCTTTGAAAATAAATATTAAGATCTGTTTCATATTGTTCTTTTTATTTGATATATGTATATACACACAATACATAAGCACATAAATAGTGTGTATATGTTTTAAGCTTTATTGACTTTTTTCATTATTTTTATGGTAATTTTGCATTCTGTTCATTATGAATTGTTGTTACTTTTCTGGAACCAATTGTGATGAAAGAGCACATGAACCCCTCTCCCAAATTAAAAATAAATTGTACTTAATAATAAACAACAAAAAATCAGCAAATGAGATAATATATACCCAAAAACAGCCTATAAAAATGCATTATCACGATTTATGATGACAGATTATTTGCAACAATAGTTGGTAACTTTTAATTAAAATACTATAATCCAGAGTTTATTTTATATATTTTGCAAATCCTTAAATGCAATTATTTTAAACATACATATTGTAGCTGTTGTCATAGCGATGCCCAAGTTACATTGTTAGTATATTTTTTAAGACGTGTATTTACATATATATATAAATTGAAAATAAACAAATGAGGAAGGAAAAATTCATCACATGCAGAAAATGATTATGTGAATAAAGATTTTATTTATTCAGTGCTGATATATTCATCTAGTTAATTTTCGTAGAGAAGACAATCTCAAAAATTTATAAAGCAAAAAGGTTTCATAAGTAAATGAAGTCAATAATATGCAAAGGAGATAAATCGCTCTCTCTCTCTCTCTCTCTCGCATTCGTTTGAAGATGTAGAAGAGGAAAAGAATCTATCAAGCTAAAAATTATACAAAGTGTCAATTTCTAATTACTTTGATTTATTATAAGATATGAAAATACTTATATTCAGATATTCTTTTAATATAAAGCACTAGACTGAGGCAAATAGAAAAACTTATCCTCTGTGCATTGTCCAATGTTTTCACTATCAACTATAAGCTGCTAGGAAGGGAAAGAAACAGAATCTTGCAAATAAATTAGGAGGGTCTTTTTGTTTCAAGCAAAATAAAATACTAACACTATGTGTAAGTGTATTCCACGTTAGTGTGATAATAATTAAAAGAGGAAAGATATTCAAAGGAAGAATACTCAACACAAAACAGTAAGATAGTTTAAAAGGGAGAAACTTTAATGTTTGTATTGTTTTTGAATATTCAAGACGAATAAATAAAGACATATTGAACTATAAGAGAATATAAGATGAAAATTGAAATTTGAGACTGTCAATTAAAACATTATATTTTGTTCATGAATGAATGAGTAATAAAATCTTTAAATTTAAAATACTCACAGAGCGAACTATATGGTAATTCACAGAAAACAATGTGAATGAAACTAGTTCATAAAAGTTGCATTGAAATTAATAATTATTTCTTTTTCATATACAGATGTGAGAAGTTATAACGAACAATTAGATAAAAAAGATTTGAACTTCTGTTCTGGTATCCAACTTGACAAGTATTCAAGAGAGAATTTATAAATAATGCATTAATTTTTTTTTTAATTAATAAATTATTTGATTGTTTATTAATGTCTGATTGTTATTTTATGTATATACTAAAGCAAGTATTCAATATAATGCTTTCTATTTTCTAAAAATACATGAGTTAATTATATCCAATTAGTGGTCATAATACCTCTTGTTTTATATAAAACATGCTAATAATTATATAGCATTAGTGTCACCCATACAACACACACAAAAAAAAAATCATAGTTCTGAGAACATGTTCCCCAATGTGTGAAGTTTGGAATGTACGGTTGTCAAAGCAAATGGTTAATACCTGTATTGTGATGATTTTCATATATCAAGCCCCAAATACTACTCTTCAATTTTACTGCTATATAATTATTATTTATTAAATAGTTTAAATTAAAACTATCATTTGCTTCCCATTGTTACTTATCTGCAGCATCAGTTGGTTGCTCTGCGCATGATTACTATAATATATATTGCAAGGGTAACTTTCAGTTAACCTAACGTAGGAATACACTAAAATATTTATACACTCATTTATAACTCTCTCTAGTTAAATCATTTATTTATTAAATGTATTTGACTATTTTAATATGCATACATATACATATTTATATACCATTTATTTTAATAAAAATAAACTTAAAATGATGTGTACTTCAATGTCAAACTCTTAAATAATCCAGATTTGAAATTTTAAAAAAAAACAATTTTATATATATTTTTTTATTATATCTTAATATTTATTTATAATCAAGCATTGAAAATTGAAACAAAAACACGCGATATAAACAATTCATTCAGTCTCTATATAATAAAGAGAAGAAAATTTTTTTTAAATAACTTTTTCTTTTAATGAATATTACTGTTCTACACTAGAATTGAATTTCTATTATATCTAAAAAGGTTTAACTTTTCTAAATTAAAATATTGATTTATTCATATGGAAATTAAAACCTAAGGATCAATTAGTTTTCTTTTAAATCTAAAAGAGAATAGTAACATAAAAAAAAGAATGATCTATTTGAATTATAAGTAACTTCTTTATTTTATTACATCGTTTTTCTACGCATTATATATGTTTAAAGAATCTTACAATGTGCAGTGAGTAAAATGTTATATCGTAAAGGTTTCGAAACCAATTTAAAATATTGTGTAGAATGTCTAACAGGAAAAATGGAGATTAAGAACATCAATCTTTGAAGGGTATGTTTTATCTTATAACAACAAAACTGTTAGATAATGTTAATAATTTATCAACTTGAAATAAATATATAATTGCTAAACCAATGGATAAATATACTTCGCCAGGAGATCTCCACCAAGACTATGAAATACGGACCTAAAGAACCATTTTTACTTAACTCAGGAATAATAAGTTTTTATTTATTTATTTATAAAATTTGATATTATTATTTATATTACTTTAATATGTTTAAATTTATAGATTTTTATTTCAATTTTGGTATTATATCTTTATAATAGTAGGAACATCCAAATTTAATTTTATAAACGTAAATTATTAATCTAAAAATATATATTTATAATATTAGATAAAATTAAATTTTATAACTATATTTAAAAGTTTGACAGAATTCATCTAAATTAAATGAAGTAACAGATATTAGAAACAGAATTATCATTATTACTATTTAATATAGTAAACATATATTTATTTTATTACAAATGCTTATAAAACAAGTTTTACAGTTGTAAATAAGTTACATAATAATAATTATGAAACAAATAAAGACTTTAAATGTATTAATAAGTCATTTAAATTATTAATTTTTTTGAATTTATATACTGTTATATATATTTGTTAGTTTGAATTATATTCTTTTCTTTTGAAAAGTTTATTAAGGTATGAAATTTTATCATGGGATATTGAATGGGGATATTAGTTGTTAATCTTTCAAAATGATAAAAATTCATCCTTATTTTTCATTAATATTTTATTTATCTTTTTACATTATATTTTTATTGTTTATTAAATATTGAGTTATTAATTTGATCTATCTGCTTAATCATTATTATATTACATTCATATTTATAAATAAATAAACTAATCATTATTAATTACATAACAATTATTTTGGTTATAGTTTTATGGACAAAGATGCCGCTCGATGGCGCCGTTATCATGCCAAAACTATAAAATATGAACATTCCCAGGCCGTTGATTTTAATTATTTTGCTGTGTTTTTTGTTATGCGGGGGGAAAAAAAGCAAATACTAAAATCGTGGTTTTTAAACTATTTTTTTATTAACGTAAAGAAATTAAATGAGAACAATAAATGTAAAATAAAATCAACAAATTTCAATTTAATTCGGGTTTTTTTTTTTTTGGAGTTACGCCTTTTTTTGTTGTTGTTGTTTAAAAATTCATAATCGGAACAAAAAGTAAAACTTCTTAGTCTTGGTTTTACATTTTAATTTTTACAGAGAAACAGATATTCAAATGCCTTTAAACTTTTTTTTTGATATGCTTTTTAGGGTTTTTTAAAAAAGTCAATCGCAAATTTATTACTGGATATTTTTATGTTACTGCTATTTTTTACTTCAAATACAATGGCAACAAAAAGTAAAAGTTGTTAGAGTTCTGTTGTTGGTAAATCACAGAATTGAAACGTGCAATTTCCTGCGCCATATTGTTGGTCTCGTGGAATGTTACGAACAGTACGTTACTTGACGCTGAAATGGTAAATCTGATTCAGATTTGCCGTTTCACAGTCTGACCCACCTAATCATTTATATTACTAACGTTTGCTTTTTTTTTATTTATTCTAAATAACATTTTTTAATATTTTTTTTAAACTATCCTGAATAAATTGCTAAAATTTATTTTGGATAGTGTTAATCATATATATAATTGTACTAACACACTAAGTTATTCCATTTATATTATTAAAAAGAAAAAATTCAAATAATAAATTTTGAATTTTTTTTTATACATTTCATATATATGTATATTTAAAATGTCTTATTCTTTTTAGTTTAAGAATCCAAGATGGCCTTTTCTGAAAGATATGTACCTCGATAAGAAGTTTAAAATAAATGTTTAAATTAAAAACACTTAGAAATTACCAAAAATCCATTTACTTTGGAATTTCTAGACATCGTTATCTCAAAATAAAACAAACAAAATTATATTGAAATCTATTGATCCTTATCGAGATACAAACTTTCTAAAATTAGAACAAAAGCATAATTCCTATTGTTTTCTAAAGGAAAATCACCTCAGGCAGCAGAGAAATCGTATACCATTAGAAAGGTATAAATAGTGGTCCGTTTTTACAGAGAGTGATAGACAAACAGAAACAGACAAATGAGAGAGTTTAGAAGTCTCCACGCCATGACGATCGAGTAGTAAAAAGGGTAGATCACTGCCCATCCCTTCCCGAGATCTGAAATCTTCCGTTATGCTGCTGTCCAAACCTGCCTTCAAAGAAGCTATCTGCCACCAACGTTCGCCCGCAGAACTCATCCCGGGGAACTCCAAGGTAAAATGCCGAAGAGCTTAAAATTTACTTTCGTCAAGATGTTAGAAGCTACTATCGTTAGAATGTAAATATAATTTCTTAAAGGCTAAAAAGAAGAATGTTTAAAAGTTATTGTTTATTGAAAATGTTGATTCTTTAATCCTTTTCTTATAAATTATGTTTTTCATAACTCAAGCTCACGATAATTTTAATATTTTTGATTAATTGAATATAAATTTTATTTATTTGTTTTTTTATATTAATTTTTAGCATAAGATTTCATGCTTTGATTTTTTTTTTTATTTCGACAAACTTCACTCGCGGGGAGTAATTTGCTAAGAGAGCAAATTATGTTTATTGGGGGGTGTTTTAGCAAAGAACGATTTAATTTTAAAATAAAATAAGTTGAACTATTTTTATTTTCGCGAGTGAAGTTATGTCGAATATATATATTTCTAAATAAATCTACCATAATTTTTTTAAATAGTTTTATGATAGATTTCCAAGATGGGATTCTATAATTTTAGATCTCTTTAAATTTAAAACAGAATAAAATATGCTATAGATTTTTGACCTAGTAACAGTGCTGCTGGATAGCGTCAGTTAATTATCATGCCTTTTTTTAAGTTAGGAAAGAGGGGATTTTTTGAAAAGTAAATGTCCTCATTCTATATGTTTGGTTTTTGTAGGTTAAACATTTACATAAAGTAATTATTTGCGCAGGTTGGTCTCTATGCAGTATTAGATTATTTAACGCTATATAATTATAATTCGTTCACATTTAATGATTATAATATCTCGAGTTAATAAAGAATGCTTGGAATATCATGGACAGACCTAAAACGGTCATTCATTTGGTGTTTCGGAGTAGGCTTCGGGTTTCGCATATGTCTGTGAATCGGATAGCGTGATTGATAGTGGGTTTTCCGGCATGGTACCCATACAGGCGGGCATGTTGACTCTCCGTAAGTCCTATCTCCTATCGGTATAGGGACGCGACATGCGGACGTATCGATTTCCTTTTTTATTCTTCGTTGGCATAGGCATGCGAGTGTCCATAATCTGGCTCGTATGTTCCTACCTACATTTCTTCTCTCCTTTGCATTCGTATATTTATTAACCCGACATTGTTTTGCTTTTCTTTTGCCTATCTAATACGTAAGCCATAGGGAAATGATTCTACTTAAGAATCATCGACCTGAATAATCAACTATTTTGTTTTTTTTCGTAATTAAAATCGTTTAACTTTAGCTAATTCACGTTATAGTTCTTATAAGGTAGGATTTTAGTTGTGAGTCCAACTAAAGTGGCTTGTTTGCTTGATAATTAACTGATCTATTTTTTTTATATATAACAGCTTACAGTTTTAATCACTGCAAAGTTAGTTATAAGCTATTCCAGCAAGGTCCACTAATGTCATAAAACATTAGGTATTTGAAATCTAAATTATTATTTTTATAAAAGAGAAATAAAATCAATTTTTTCTATGTTAGTAGAGTAAGACGTCGAGTCAGTCTTATTGGGATTGTGTAGTTGATATCCGTTTTTTAACGTAAAAGTTTTTTTTTTAAATCTTTCGTAAAGAAGACGTAAAATATTTATTCTTTATATATGTCAGTTAGGCAGATGTTTAGACCTGTCGCTATATTATAAGCTTGTACTAAATGTGCACGGATAATTTTAAAATCCCTTCATTTAATTTTAAAATCTTTTTTGCAATAAATGTAAACCAAATAAATGTGTACAAAACAAATGAAATGTTAACCGCTAATATAAATTCATCATAAATGGGTATAATTATAAAAGTTAATTTAAAGATTGTGTTTTTTGTTTTTAAAAAGCTTGAGTTAAATATAAATGTAAAATACTTAATGAGTTTAAAATATATATAACTAAAACAAAACTTCCAGTGTTCCTTTAATCATTTTATTTACTTTTATTTAAAATAACTTTGATTTTAAATGTAGATATAAATCAATCATCCAAGTTCTCACTAAAATATATAATTAAAAATGAATCTCATGCTTTAAGACTCAGCTGTTGACACGGTGAAAGTAAAGGAATTTGATGTTATCATCGAGGAAGGTTATTGATTAGATCTTTGACCTGGGGATATAGGTAAATAGGGCAGAATCCATGATGTACCCAACATATATCTTGTATGTGGTCAGATTTGAGGTACTTTGTGTTCAGGGGTTTGTTGGACCAATTCCAACTGACTTTACACATCTTTCTGGACAAGAATTTGCCACTTAAAACTTCAATACAGAATGGTGAAAACAGTCAGATAATTATTACTTAAGAAAATTGAATATTTCAATACTTTAAAAAAAAAAAAAATCAATAAAAGACACATTTCCATCATATTCAAATACACACACTCTCACCAAGCCATAAAAATTGTATAAACTATACTAATTGCGTAAAATTTATTTGCTGCGACACGACAAAGCGGCCTGCATTCTGTAACACAACACGAATGTTGTATTATAGTTCAAAGCGGGTTCGCATACATGCTGTATTGCGACGCGACAAAGCGGCCTGCAATCTGTAACACAACAAAAAAGTTGTATTATAGTGAACGCGGGTTCGAACATGTCGGCTGCGGAAACGGCATTTTCATGTGCTTTAGCACATAAATGGTGCCATCCAGCGGCGTCTTTGTCCATAAAAATACAACCATTATTTTTTATATATATGTTAATATTATAAACATCATAGAAATATATTCATTAGTCATTGCTTATATAAAGGCATAGTAGAAAATGACTTGTTTAAATCCATCCCTGAAGAGAACCAATTAAAAATTTTCCACGAGTTTGAATATCGGGGGGTAAAGGGGTGTGTAAAAGGGGTGAGAGGGGGGGGTAAAATTCTAAAATACACCTAAAATTTTCTTTTTTTTTTTTTGAGCTAATATAGAAAATAGATGTAACTTATTTTTATTTCATACCACCCCCAACCCCCAAAAAACCACCCAATTTAATAAAATGCGTACTCTCTTACTGGTGAAAACCGACGTCCCATTACATGTGGTGCACCAAAATGGTGGCTAGATTAATTGATGGTTGTTGGATAGCAAATATTTTGATATATATGATGCCATTAATTGTGAAGCTCGAAATATAGGTATACCAATATATATAGATTTGGTGCATTTTATTTAACGTCACATTTATATACGCATATTGACATATTTGATTCATATGGGCATCAATTATAGATTTCACATCATTACATATAGTACAACCAATTTGATTTCATATTGTGAATTTTAAATTAGATCCCTACTGTTATATATAGCATGTCATATTCTGTTATATACGGCATGTAACATGGTATGAATATTCATATGGTGTTAACAATTGCGGGATTGAAAAGATAGTATTGGCAATGTTAAATATGGCAAAACCAAATAGATGTTAGAAACAAAAGTTTCTAAGAAATTTTAACCATTGGATTTAAAAAAAAAAAAATGAAAACATATATATATAAATAATATTGAAAATGATAATATATATATGAATAGTAGAGATCAATATTTAAATAAATAATTTATTATTAAATCGTGCTTAAAATAAGATTTAAGTAGGATAAATTTTAATGTAGACATAGGTGTTAAAAAATACACATATACCATATAGAAAGAACATCATAAGTATATACTAATGGCATGAAGTGGTAAAGAACTTTATGGTATAATATTTTATAAATATATATAAGTTTTATTAATATTTGAATTAAGTTAAATTTATGATATTGAGTAGTGTGAAAATGTTTGTAAAGTTATTGAATGTTCTAATGATATGCAAAATGAACTAAGTGATGATGATAATAATACTATGGAACAATAATCGTTAGTACAAACATCTGGGGGTTCTACAACCATAACTGAATACTCTCAACAAACACAGAATTCAGATCAAGTGCTATTTCAAACACAAAATACATCTGAAGAAGATCTAGATCAATCATCTAGAATTGGGATTAATCAATCACTTAAATGTTGATGCAACACAGGATATAGATAATAATACAGCTATAATGCAAATGTTACAAATGTTTATGAATAAAATGGACAGTAACATTAATGGTTTGAATAAAAAATTAGATGATGATAATACTAGTTTAAGAGGTGATATGAATATTATGAATCAAAAATTAGATAATATGAAAGAAAAATTACAAGTTAAAATAGATGATGCCAAGCAGAGATAAAAATAGAATTTACAAATAAAATGAAAACAAATATAAATAGTTTAAAAAAAGATTTGAAAAATGAAATGACAGGAATTGAGAATAAATTATCTACTAAAATGGAACAACTGAATTTGAATATAGATAATGTTCAAAGAGATAACAGAGAAATTAAACAAACATTAAATGCCCTAAAGAATGAAATTGATGAAAATAATTCAAAATGTCAACAGCAATTTAGTGAATTCCAAAATGACAACATGGATAAATTGAATGTTAAATGTGATGAAATATATAAAAACCAAGCAATTTTTAAAAAAGTAAAGGAAGAACAAAATAAAATACGGAATAAAATCCAAGAAGAAAGACAAAGGATACATATAAAATAGATCAACTCTCTACTAAATAAAATACTGAGATAGAATCCCAAATTAATGTATTACGAGACTATTGATCATCAGCTTAAAACTTTGGAGAATAAAATAACTTCAATAGAAATTAATACAAATAAAGATAAAAATATCTTGGAAAAATTAAGGGAAGATACTACTGAGACTTGGAATAGAGTTAATAAGATAAAAGAATCAACTGATAATAGATTTTTAATCATTGAAACACAAATATGTAAAAAAACAACTATAGAAATGCATCAGGTTGAAAATAATACAGATACCCATGATAATAGTCAAGAACAGAATCTTGGAGAAAATCATTTGGAAATTATTCAAAAAGATCCACAACAAATAATTGACCCTAAAAGAATCAACTGATAATAGATTTTTAATCATTGAAACACAAATATGTAAAAAAAAAAAAACTATAGAAATGCATCAGGTTGAAAATAATACAGATACCCATGATAATAGTCAAGAACAGAATCTTGGAGAAAATCATTTGGAAGTTATTCAAAAAGATCCACAACAAATAATTGACCCTTATGATAAATCAAATTTTCAGTATCATACAATGCCTGAAACTGAAAATTATCCCATTAATTTTGACTTAGAAGTGTTAAATTTAAATACTTGTAGGGTTAATCAAGTAGATCAAACATCAACTTCTCACAATTAATCAATTTGTTAGATTAAAAATGTTCAAGGGATCCCATAATGAAGCTCCCATAGAACATATTAGAAGCCTTAATCTTTACTTTTCAGTTAACTGGAATTTATCAGGAGAAAAGGTGATCATTGCTTACAGTCACCTACAAGGAAATGCATTAATGTGGTGGGGGTCTTTATCACAAACTCCATCTATTTAAATGGAATACCAAGCATTGTTGATTAAAAACTTTTGGAATAGGGATAGACAAGAGGCTTTGTTATACCACATATTCCAGGATAAATATAAAGACACCTGGAGAAACTCTGACAAAATTCTTTCATCGTCAAGTAACTAAATTAAGAACATTTAATACCTATCATTTAAGTGAAGGCAAAATGATTAGGATAATAAAAAGAAATCTACCGTTTAAAATAGAACAATCATTATTGTGTACTAATGTAAGAAGTATAGAACAAGTAACAGAACTTTTGAACAATATTGATATGAACCAAACTAACTTAACGAATAAAATTACCTGATAAAAAGAAAGAACAACAATCAATATTATATTATATCATAGAAGGAAGAATAATAAAGATATTCACAAAAAAACAAACTAAAAAGGTACTTGAGGAAAAGTTCATCTCAAGAAACCAGATTCCCAATGAGGAACTTAAACCAAATCTTTACATGAGAAATCACTAACATGATGTGTTCATGGGAAAATAAAATACCAAACTTTGTTTTACAAAGCTGCCCTATGATCGAGGTTTTGTTTGAGAGCTTGCTGGTTAAGGCATTACTAGATTCTGGTAACCAAATTTCTGTGGTACCAGAAGAATTTTACCAAGAGATTTTAACCATAAATCCTAACATCAAAACCTTACCACTGAAATCTATTCAAGTTACCATGGCCAACAGCAGAAAAGCTAAACTAATCCAAAAACAAATTTGGGTCGAGATTAAAATAGGCCAAACAACCCACTATCATGTATTTTTAATACTGAATGGTTTAATTCACGTTATTCTAGGGGTAGACTTCCTATATTTGAACACGTGTTATTGATTTCTATAATAAAACAGTTAAAATAAATGATGTAGTTTTGGAGATGACATTACTTCAGAGATATGATCTATTTGAAGTAATCGACTAAACTTTAATCAAATTACACCCATACTATTCAAAAAATACAAACCCATAATTAATGAACCTAAAATAGAGAAAATGACATTTTACAAGCTCATGAACGACTTATTAAAATGGCAAGTAATAGAAGTCAGAATAAAAAAAATGCATTTACGAATTTAAAGTTGAAGATAGCGTTAATAAAGACTCCACACCCCAGTAAATCATTAGAGAACAAATACCATAAGTTTTATAACCCATATGAAGGATCTTATACCATCATTAAAAAGGCAGGTCTAATGCGTTTTGGATTAATCAAGGGGAGATTCATGGTACGTATAATTCACGAATTTTACAACCTTACTTTGGCTGTTCATGAAATATAGAGAATTAAGGTGATCAAGTTAAGTATGTGGGCAATGTAAACCATACCGTTATGAAATAAAAAGAATTAATGATCCATGTAAAATATATATATATATAATTAAGAGTACTAACTTTGATGAGGGCATTCTCCAATCAATATACAAATGTAATTATTGGTTAATTGTAAATAAGAGTTGCATAATAATAATTATGAAACAAATGAACAAAGATTTTAAATGTATTAATAAGTCATTTAAATTATTAATTTTTTTGAATTTATATACTGTTATATATATATCTGTTAGTTTGAATTATATTCTTTTCTTTTGAAAAGTTTATTAAGGTATGAAATTTTATCATGGGATATTGAATGGGGATATTAGTCGTTAATCTTTCAAAATGATAAAAATTCATCTTTATTTTTCATTAATATTTTATTTATCTTTTTACATTATATTTTTATTGTTTATTAAATATTATTGAGTTATTAATTTGATCTCTCTGCTTAATCATTATTATATTACATTCACATTTATAAATAAACTAATTATTATTAATTATTTATATATATATATATATGTTAATATTATAAAGATCGTAGAAACATATTCATTAGTCATTGCTTATAAAAAGGCATAGTAAAAAATGACTTCTTTAAATCCATCCCTGAAGAGAGCCAATTGCAAATTCTCCATAAGTTTGAATATTGTGGCATAATGGTGACTGAAAGAGGTATGAGAGGTGGATGAACTAGTTTAAATTATTACATCTAAATTTGTCTTATGATTATTGAGCTAGCATAGTGAAGATGTATCATTGACTTGGAATTTCATAGATTCATTTCCAGCATTCCACCTGAAGACCGTAAGTCCGATTGTAATGAGATGCGTACCCTCTTACTGGTGAAAACCGACGTCCAGTTACAATATATAGTCCGATTGTAATGAGATGCGTACTCTCTTACTGGTGAAAACCGACGTCCAGTTACAATATATATAATCAGGATTTGGGACAAAATTATTTTACTATAAATTCACCAACATATTTAATGTCCTAATATTAGCTTACCTATCAAAAGATGAATAATATCATGCGAATCTTCAATATAAGATATTAATCTAATTTCTAATTTAAAAAGTACTAAAAGCTCTGAAGTAAAATTTGAGAAAAACCAATATTCACAATGACCCAATGCATATTTACAATTAATCCTTATTCTTATTACATAGTCTAATAGAAGTCTGCAGCTAAGAAATCTTACATTTATTCAATTTTTATAGCTATCTTTTTAATAGTTTACAGAAATTTGAAATGGGTTTTATCATCACTCACAATATATTTGATATACCAGCTATATGCACGTGTAGAAAAATGGAGGGGGAGGGGGGGCAGCAACACATTAAAAATATAATTCAAATAATTTGCAAAACCAAAATTTTTTATATATGTGTCATCAAAATGCTGTTGTAACAGCAGATGCATTTTTTTATTTGATAAAATTCCTTTAATTAAGGCATTCGTATATTAAAGTTTCTCTTGATCAATCATTTGATACTATTTATTGTTAAATTAAAAACACTTTCTCAGAACCCCCTCCATCTTCATTCACAAATGAAGAAATTTTCAAATATTTTCTCTTATTGAAAGAAAATAGTATAAAGCAAGGCATGAGATGTTTATATAAATGAAGTTTCAAGCTAATTGCAATTGTTCAAATCTCAATCAAATAAATAATGTGAATTAAATTTATTATATGTAATTATGGATCAAAATATGATGCATTTGTTTTTTTTAATTAATTTTTGATCATCATCTGAGTAAATTAAGATATTTAAAATTTCGGTAAAGGTTTACTTTAGCGACCACATCATATTCGCCCTCTAGTTTTTAAAATTAGAACTAAAATATTCTAAAATCTTACATATATGCTCCTATATTACAATAAATATGTATTAATTGAAACGTAAAAGATAATAAAAAAAAATCATTTATCTTTTTAAGCATAATTATGTCCTATGCATACTAGGAAGTTGGAGAAAAAGGCGGCAGTGCTGTATCTACTCCGGAAGGCAAATTCTTGGAGGTACGATGAAAATAAAGCTCTATTAGTACCAGACTGGAATTTCAGCTTACGCTTCCTCTCATCCCCATATTCTCAATATTTTGGGTATGTATGTCTTGGTCTTCACGAAGTTGTCCTGATAGACGACAACTGAATGCATATATATCCCATTGCTGAGTCTGCTGATATTGTACGCAGCCCAACCATCTGAAATTATGTGAGTACCTACCTGGTCAAATGTACCGCTGGATTAGGGCGTCCCAAGCACCAGCCGTTCTACCTGTAACTTCTGCCAAGAAGCACTTCCTCGACACTCTTTCTATACCACCAAAGACCCAATGCCCTCTTCGGATAGTCCCCCTGTGGTATTTTCGGTGGAAATAATACCTTTCGTCGATTTTCGACGACTAATGGCTCTCCATGGTCATCCATTTCGCCGAGAACCATCGGATTTGTGTCTAAATATTTGGCACATTCTTCACGATAAAAATTTGCCCAGTCAATGACTATTTTCTTGCTGATGCCGGTCTCATGCACAATGTATTCTTGGAGCAAAACAAAAATACACTATATTTACAATTGTTCCCAGAGACAGATGACTTTGGAAAAATAAAGACCCCTTTCTGATTGTGTTGTGCCGGCGACATATTCTACATTGCCATTATGCCTGCAGATTACATCACCAGCGAACAATAAATACTGCACTGTTGGCATGTGGTGTAATTCTTCAGGTCTCTTCTTGCAAGCCATTTGATGGCCAATTCCGGAGTTTGAAGGGCATTACACAAGTCGGATATCTTCTACCAGAATAGCAGCAAAACTCAAAACTTGGTCATTTGCAACTAAACGTGTAATACATCTGTCCGCCCTTTTTTGTAACTATAAAACTGTACACGTGTAATTCGAATTTTTGAACCCAGAGAATTTTTTTTTGTAATAACTACTATAAATCTAGATAGTTTAAATTCTTAAGTTATAAATGTCAATAGTAATATTTATTAAGACTGTAGCCTCAAGAACATGTGTATAAAAATGGGATAGTAGGGACCTCTACAGGACTTAAACCACAAGCTTACTCTTTGGAAGAAAAGAGGGAAACCCTTCTTTAAATTCTTAAGTTTCAATTAATTTAAACTAATTATTTTAATTAATCTATTGTAATTATTTCAACTTCTTTAAAATGGTAAATATTTTTATTATCTTTTACATTTTAATCAATTTTAATGTAATTGTAATATAGTAGCATATAGGTAAGATTTTCGAATAATAATTTACTTCTAATTTTGAAAACTAGAGGGCGAACATGATTTTTATGATGTGGTCGCTAAAGTAAACCTATACCAAGTACTAGTTAAAAAAAAATTATTTCCCGTCTTTATAACAAATAAATATGCATATAAATGTTTATAATGATAAATTCCAATTTACTTAAGTACACAGTTGATATATATATAATTGTTATTTTTATTGTTATATAATCCCTGTCGGCTTTTGCCTTTCATCAATGAACTGTTTATAAATTTATAAAACGTTTGTTGTTAAGCAAGATTAGATATTTCAATTAAAATTATACAAATTTACTATTTATTTAGTTGATGGTCTAATGATCAATTTAATAAAAATGTACATAACCATGAACGTCAATATCACCGCCAAATCTTTGGACTATTAGATATCTGGATGCAATCATTACTGTAAATAGTTATAACTAAAAAATAATTTCTGCAGACGTAGTATATATCTATAACTATCAATACAAAACTGACATTATAGATTTTAAAATGTCAATTCAGAGGAACAAGACTTAAAATTCCAAATGGATTAAAGATTTTTTGAAAAGTATAAATATGATACGATGTAAAATACATTGTAACAAGAATTTAACTTCGTGGGGTAAAACATATAATCATTTTTCTAACATCATAAACGTTAATCAAAATAAATTTGACAAATTATAATTCTCAGCTCTCAATAACTTTGTTCAATAAAATATATTTTGTACGAGATAAAATCGAACCATAACATAAACATTTGATAGTTTTTAAAATTAAGAAAATACTAAGTTCGCACTTTTAAAAAAAAGAAAAAAGCATCAGTATAATACTTACCATTTTGGATATCTTTATTCAGTAAGAATTACTCTAAAAAATAAAATATAAATTACCATTTTTACCAAAAATTTAGTGAAGTAAAATCGAACAAAATGTTCTTCAAAATAACGTTAATGGTTCAATATTTTTAAGCCTAAGATATATTTACATTTTAGTAAAAAATGTCCTAACGATATTTAAAATATAAAGTTAATATCTTTAATTACAAGAATTCAATAAGTTGCTGGTTTTTAAACAGAAAGCATATATTACAAATTTATCTTTTTTTAAAGTTAAATATTCATAAAGTTATAATTTTTTATATTAAACTAATTTTAAAATAAACTAAAATAGTTATTTAGAAAACATAAAATAATTAAATAAAATGTAAAAGTAAAAGAAATAAATACGGATGTTTAAGAATAGAAATTTAGAGAAGTAAGACAGGTTGTACAAATTCCAATGGCTGATATAGAGAACTTTTATTTGCGCCACCTATAATACATTACAGAATTGTATTTACGTGCAATGGGATGTAGCTACTGTTTATCCGAAGTTCTTATATTTTATGCAATTTTCGTTTTCTTATCAGATTCATCAGAAATTCTCTTTTATTAAATTGTAACAAAAATATTATTAAAATTTTCATTTTTTTTTGTTTGAGTTTAATATATTCTTCTATAGCATTAAATTAGATTCATTAGAAATAGTTTTGTGTTTTAGATGTGATAACATGTTGGACTATTTTAAACTTTATTTAAACTTTTCCTAATACAAGCAACTATTAGTAATAACACACAAATTAATAAAATACCACATGTTTGTAGACAACACAGGTTAGTAGATTACACAGCGTTTCAAGTGATATTATTTCTTTCTTTTTCAGATGCTCCTGGCCTAACCAGTTATAATGCAAACATAGGAATCGAACTTGCACTTTTAAATTCTTGAATATCAAATTTTAAGGCAAAGCTCTAATCAACTGAGTTATTCTGATGAATGCAACAATTAATAGAAAATTTGTATATTCATCCATCAGTTTTGGTTCAAATCCTGATTTCTCCATTTTCTTTCTTTTTTTTTTTTTTTAAATACTTTTTTTCTAATAGTAAGGTTAATTAGAGACATCCACATATTATGTATTGCCGCACTGAGTTGACCTGTAGGGTGATTTACTATTGTCACATGAGCAGCTTTTTTCAATTTTCTTCTTTGCAACTTTTACTCTTTATCCAATGTTTTTATATTTTCTCAATCAAAACATGTGTTCATTAGCACACACATGGTCTGCTATTGTTGACACAACCATCATTAGTTTGTGTTCTTTCAATCACTTTTCAAATGGGTGACTGGTCTGGTCTTACCAATGTACTTTATTCCACATTCATTGGTATTTTATAGATGCAGTTTTTGTTTTTCAACAATTCAAATTTAGACTTTGTAGATATTATAATTCCTCAAAATGTTCTAAGTTATATTGATTGCAGATTTTCTTAAATTTGTCTGTTATTCCTGATATTTATAGATATATTACAACACCGATAATTGTTTTCTCCTTTGGTGTTTATTTCTGTTGTTTATTAAAGGTTTTCTTGATGAAGCTCACAAATAACCATTCTTCATCAGAGTTTGTTCTATATGTTTTTTTGTTCTGTTGCATTATATTTTTGACTGATATAAAAAATGTATTTTTTTTTTTTGTAATTGTATTTGTACAAATAAATAACTTTCACTGCATATGGTAATTTATCTTGTTGATTATTTTAATTTTTCTTTTATAAAATGAATTTATAGATATTCTGTACCTATATTTTCTATATTTAACAGATGACCTAAGCAGATGTTATAATATCAACTCCACTTAATGATGGGAGAAAGATTGGGCACTGCATATTTTTAATAGTTCTGTATGTATAATTCAAAAATTCTAAGATTTTGAATCCAGCTACCAACTTGGTCGCAAAATCTTTTGTGAGATTATAAAATATATACCAGGGGTGTCCAACAAGTCGATCGTGATCCACCGATCAATTGCAAAGCATCATGAAGAGAATCTGGCAAGAGCTGTAGGGTAATGAGTGAAACAAATTAAGTCAAGATTTTCAAGTTTTTTTATTATTTTTGTTCTTGTTTTAAAAAAATTTTCAATTCAAGATAGGTGAAATCCACTAAGCCGTATCATTATTGAAAATAATATTTTTAATCTTGATTTAATGTAGCTAATTTGAATTAATAAATATTGTTAATAATTACTCATGTTGCTTTAATTCCCCTGGACGTGAGTTTTTTGACCCATTAAATAATTATTTTTATTAGGAATAATAATTGAAAGTTTGCTAATCTTTCACATGTGCTAAGACAGCCAATCAGATTTTAAACAGCCATCTTAAGAATGATCAGGCTTTGTAATATCTTAAATTAATAACACAATGAATGATAAGTGTATATGTTTATATATTCAAGCTTTCAGGCCAAGATGCTTATGACTGGCTTATATATTTAAAAAGTTAAGTTGAGAAAAGGTTGGTATCATCCTTTTCTTGTCAAAATCTGTCATGTGTCGAAGCCTGATCATTCTTAAGATGGCTGTTTAAAATCTGATTGGCTGTCTTAGCGCATGTGAAAGATTAGCAAACTTTCAATTATTATTTCCAATTTAACAACATGCGATTTAGACAAATATTTTTTATTAGGTATATATATATAAATAGTATATATTTCACACCTTCCTTCACTTAGACTATGCCTATGACAACAAGTCGATCGCAACACATTTTAAAAATAAAACGTAGATTTTATGAACACAAAAGTTGGCCACTCCTGATATATACAATAAAAAAAAAAAAAAGTTTTAAATGTAAATATTTTAGAATTATTATTTTAGCAGTGCCTATTTTCTAAATAAATAGAACCACATCAATGAATAATAGAATTTTATTTTGGTCTAATGCATTTAAATAAAATGTTATATATATACATTTTACATATAGAGTTATAAGATAAGTATTGTAACGAGCGCTAGAGATTTGGCAGTATCTCAATTTATTTCAGTTTTCAACTATCTGCGCTTCGCAAATTAAAATATTATTCATATAGAGTTATATATACACTTTATATATATATAATGAAATAAGAAAATGTGTAACTTAGGAATAGGCATATTGCTATAACATATTTTGTGACTTCTCTGATATAAGTCACATGTATGACTATAATTTTTAAAAATAAAAGGTCTGTAAAAAGTTTTTTTTTATTTATTTTTAAAGCAAGTATGATATTAGCAAGTTTCTGAAGAAAAGAAATAATAATTTGTAAGAAATAAAGAAGTTATATCTTTGATTATTTTTAAATATTTCAAAAATAAAATTAATTATTTTTAAAAAATATTAAGAATCAATAAAGAAAAAGGAAACTAATAGAACAAACATAATTCAATGGGCATTATGGTGTTTGGATGATTGCCAGACAAAGAAAAAAGTTATGATCATCTGCTTTAAAAAAAAAACGATAGACATCAGCTTTGTCTTTTTCGTGATGCTTATAAAATTAAAGCTATGACAATGATTTAGTTCTTATATATTTGTATATATTTATAATAATGGGGTAAAATCTTGATTCAACTTTTTTCTTCATTTTTTTGAAAATGTAGTTTTTTTTATGGAATCATAGCAATGTCCTAATAATAATGAATAATATCTAAATATACTGGGTCTTATTTGTGAACACTGTAACACAACTCATTGAAATTTAAAAGATAATTGGATTGCAAGAACAATCACAAATGAAAAATATTTACACAGCTTACACATTGCTAGGTTTTAGCTCTGTAATCCCTGAATAGGAATAACAAATTATTTTAAAAATTAATTTTCTTTACAACATGAAGGAATTAAAACTCACAGTGGCTCAATTTCTTCATACACTTTAACATAAGTTACAATATATAAGAATAGTAGGATATATAAATATACCAGGATATAATATTCAAATGAGTTCACACTCTTCTTAACTACATAAGTCCATGCTCCATTGCATTGTAATTTAAGTCCTTTCACTTAATACATACTCAATAATTAAATAACAAACAAAAGGCAATACATTGTCTTTATTAAAATCTTTTAATTCTGCAGGCCCTTAAGGCATTTTAAAATCATAATAAGATTGGGGTGATCTGTTTTAACTGTAGTCGGCTTGGATATCTTTAGGAACTGAAATCTTGGGTAATAAGATGTCCCACTCTGGTTTCCTACACTGCTTCTCCCCAGTGGGAATCTCAGCTGACCTGAATGATGAAGATTGAAGAAAAAGACACTTCTTTTTCTGTTATAGTCTTTTTATACTTTTTTGCTCTTTTGTTTTTTGGAGTAATAATGTAGTTCACGAGAATATGGACAGAGAGTTTTATCAATTCAATCTTCACTGTAACTTCAATTAGTAGTTAGCTGATACCAATTGAATATTTTTTGTTATCTGCTTCTTCTTTCCATAATTAGTCCCTGTTACAGTCTTTTGATTAAATATTTTCTTTAATCAATATTCGATTTTCTCTATTTCTTTTTAATATTATTTTTATCTCTTCACATAATTTTAACATGCATACATTTCATTAAATTCCCTTGCTCCAGAAAATAGATTACTATGGGTTAAACATAATCCTGTAATTTTTTTGGCTTATATTTTATTCATTGGAATCTGGGCAATCTTTTTCATTCCTAGATTCTATCTCAGTTTCTGGTTTAGCTTTTTTACATTCTAAATGAGACTAGATTCTCTTGAATTTTGATGTCTGATTCTCCATTGACTCTTTCTTATTTTCCACTCAGTTTTGCTCACTCTTTACTATCCAGTAGTATTACCATTGGAAACTGAATGTCTTCTGTGACCCGACAATGGACGTGGTTTATATGCCTACAATATTCTTTTTTGTTTTGGATTTGAATGGTTACTATTTGTCTAGATAATTTACTGATGATTATTCCTTCGATCCATTTCTTTTTAACTAGATCATGTATCCAAACTTCTTCACCTATTTAAAATGTGTTGCTGTCACCATTGTAATGGGAACATTCATTCATCTTGGAGATTAATATTGCAAGTTTAATATGCAATTTTCTGCCCATCAGCAACTTAATGAATGATTTATTTGTAACCATCAATGGCATAGAATGCTGATGAAGCATTGGGTCATATAAAACTTTTTGCATGTTGTTACTAGCAGATTTTCTTAAAGCGTTTTTAATTTGTTAAAAGACTTTTTCAGTTAAGCCATATGATTCATGGTAGTAGGGGAGTGTAGATGTGTTTGACTCCTTTATTTACAAAATAATCCTCTATCTCTTGAGTAGTAAAGCCTATATCATTATCCGAAATAATTATTTTCAGTAATCCCTAGCATAAAAAAAGCATTTAAACTTTGTGTTTTTTCACTTACACTAGTATTTTTAACAATATGATACTCTGCTCCTTTAGAATATGAGTTGATAAGTACTAATGGTATTTTCCCATTGATAGGATAAGCATGATCCATGTGTATTCTCTGCCATGGTTTATCTTCTATAGGCCATGGTATATATTTCTTAGGTGTCCTTTCAGATTAGCAGCCTGTACATTAATGTAATTTTCTATATCTAGAGTTATTCTTGGCCACCAGATGTACTATTGCCTAATGGTTTTGTGTAATAGTTTTAAAACTCTATTTCTACTCTCAGTTGGTACAACCATCTTGTCCATCATTAACACATATCCTTTATTAAATGATAGATTTTTTCAGTTTGCCCAAAAAGTTGGTGCCACACCTTGTGGTTTCTTAGGTGGCCAGCTATTCCTGAACCAACCCTTGAGTAGCTCATATCCTTTATTATCCTGTCTCCATTTTGCTACTGTATTACTATTCAATAGCTTAAACTGCATGATGTCTATATAATTGATTTCTTATTTGAGGGAAATTTTTTTTAACTATGCTTACCTGAATTCCTATTGCTCTAAACCATTCCCTACCTATTATAGGGCTGATCTTACCTTGTACTATGAATAGTGGCATCTTACTTATTTTTTATGGTATCTGCCCATTATAGGCACCCACCCCAGTAACTTTAGTGCATTGATGCTTACATCTTGGGCTTTAATGTTTGTTTTTTCTAGTTTTATATTAGCATCAGCTGCTGATAATGTTGTCCAATCTATCTCCAACATTATCAATATACATGAGCCATGATCAATTTCCATTTTTGCAATTTTCATCATGAGTTGTTGCAAGCCTTCAACTCCTGTATTTTTTACTCAAGGGTTTACTTCCCTAATTTTCTGAATCACCATTTTCTCTTTGGTTTTTTTCGTTGCCAAGTCTTTTACATACTTGTACTAGATGCCTCTTACAACTGCATTTAAACATATTTCCTGCCTCCACCTACACTCTTTTACTTTATGATTGATTTTTCCACAGCAAAAGCACGAAATTTTGTTTTCTTGAGTTTTAAAACTGTCTTCAGGTTTAGATTCAAAAACATGTGTCTGCTCTAGTATTAGCTCATAAGCTATGCCTTTCTGTGTGGCTAACCTGTTGTCTCAGTCTCTCATCAGACATGTCTCAAAGTAAGTGATCTAAAAGTATTTCTTTAACCCAATCCCCACATGCACAATTCTTTGCTAGTTCTCTAAGAGCAGAATTATACTCTTTAATGGATTCTCCCTTAAACTGTTTTCTATTTTTTAACATAAACAAGCTATGTGGTGGGATAGACGAAGACTGAAATATTCATTTAGTTTTTTTATTAATGCCTTATATTTTATGCTATCAGTAATAGGAGGGCGGGCTCCTAAAAATACTGCATTATCTCTATAACTTTTTTGACCTGTAAATCATAAAAGTGCTGTGACTTTTCATTTATTATCCTGAATTCTGTTTAGAGAAAAAAAGTTTTTGATCTTAGTCACGTATAGGGCCAATCCATAGAATTCCCCAAATCAAACTTGTCGATAGATGTTTGTCCACAAAATATTTTTTTTTTACTTTATACTAGTTTTCTCTCTAAATCTCTTTGAACTAATGTCTGTGCCAGGTTTGCTACGTCACAACTCTTATAATCGCCAAGTAAGATAAGAAATTATTTTAGGCATTTTTTTTTTTAGATCACAAAGTGCCTCAATTTCTTCATGCACTTTAATCCAAGTTACAATATATAAGAATAATAGTATATATATATATAAATATACCAAGATATAATATTCAAATGAGTTCACATTCTCCTCAATTATATAAGTCCACACTCCATTGTTTTGGAATGTAAGTCCCTTTCACTTAATATATACTCAATAAATAAATAACAAACAGAAGGCAATATATTACCTTTGCCTTGATTAAAATCTTTTAATCCTGCAGGTACCTAAGATATTTTAAAATCATAATAAGATTGGGGTGATCCGTTTTAACTATACTCAACTTGGGTACCTTCAGGAGTCCAGATCTTGGGTAATAAGATGTACTCCACTGTTTTATTCAGCTGCTTCTCCCCAATGTAATCCTAGTTGATCCAAATGCTGAAGATGGAATAAAAAGACATTTACTTTTCTCTTTCAGTATTTTTATACTTTTTTTACTCTTTTGTTTTCTGGAGTAATAATATAGTTCATGAGGATCTGGGTGGAGAGTTTTATCAGTTCTATCTTTACTGTAACTTCAATTATTGGTTAGCTGATACTAATTGAATTTTCTTTGTTATCTGATTTTATTTTTTCATTTCTGTTGTTAATTCCTGTTGCAATATTTCAATTAAATATTTAATTTATTTTTCTATTTTTTCTATATTATTTTTATCTTTTCACATAATTTTAATATACAATTATTTCAGACATTTCTGGTTTCCTTAATTATAAAGTATAATTACAAAAAAAAACTTATGATTCCCTTAAAAATATTCAAGAATGATTTATAAATTTTAACATGAAACTACAAGAATATGTTCATTATAGATCTCAATTCTAAATTGGTACTACTGTCTAGAAATGTTGAGATCAACACACCCCAAAAAGATAAAATTGATATAATGATTGAAATAGCAATATCAAAAGAAATGTTATTTGCAGAATACTCATTTTCTATAAGTAAAGATTGAAATAGTGATATTTTCCTTATTCATTATATAATTAAATGAAGAGGTATAATAGAATAAAAACATTAGTTTTAAAATATTTTCTTATATATTTCATACTTTATTGGGTTAGTTATGTAAATATAAAAGAATTACAATGTTTATATTCTATTGTTGTATTAAGAATTTTGTTACTCATAATTTTTTTATCTGACTTACAAATATATTATTTTCATTAGAATAATAGTTTATAAATGAAAGTGGACAATGATCAGGAAATATGGCTGGATCTTCATAAAGGCTTGTACTTGATGTAAGTTCCAGTATGATCATTATTCATAGCTATTATCAAAGTAAGGGGTGGGGTGTTTGCATAGTCACTCCACCATGTATACAAGTGACCACTGGTAATCATTTTCCTTTAGACAGCATATATTATATTTGATTCATATTTTATTTATCTTTGTAGCCAATTCCATTACATTTGGCAGCCTGTTCTGGAATCATCTCACTATAAAACAAATAGGGATTGAACCCAGTTCAATTTTAATATATTTTTTATTATTTGTTTTAGATATTTGTATTATTTTAGGAATTATCAGTCATAAATTCTGATTGTAAAAAAATTAGCCACTGAAATATATAATGTAATAAATAACCAATATTTACTGTGATGAAAAATGTGATTTTATTTTTTAATAATAAAAAAATCAATAAATAAATGTGTAAATATCACTAGGCAGCGATACTGTCAGGAGAAAGATTGGTAGAGGTAATAATTAGGTAAACAGATATAGGAATAATAACAAGGCAATAAAAATAAAATAAATAAAGAACAATAATAGAGAAAGGCTACAATGTGGAGAGTAGTTGGCACTCTAACCTAAAAATAAGTAAAGAAAGAAGCAATAATTTTAAAGATTGTTTTATTCTTGCTGAAATATTCTGTTAGCTAACTATATATATATATTGAAACAATCTACACCATCATCAGTGTATGTTTACATTTAAAATATTTTAACTCAGCTGAATTCAAACCTTTATCCTTATCAAACCAACTTTTTTACAGTTATTCTTTCTGAGGGTGAATTGTTACAGTGACGCATGTATTACTAACGGTCCTTCCCATACGAAGTTTTCCCGAAAACAAATCGAGTCATTCACCCCTTATAAGAAGTTTTCCCGAACTTTGGGTCATTCAAAGGGGTAAGTGAAGCAACCGACAGCAGAACACATACATATCAGGTAATGAAATTGAACCCTCCCAGCTTTAACGTAACTTTTAATTAGACCTCTACCTTTATGGACAGCATATATTTTTTTTGTTCATTGCCAAGCACCAATCTTGTTATATACAAGAATCATAGGGCCTATTAAATATTTATTTGATTCAGCCTTTTAATTAATGGCTCATCTTAATGATCAGGGGTGGTAGCGTCTTGCGCCGGAAAAGAAACAAAGGTGAATGAAATTTCAGATCAATTCTCTCTATATCTTTCTATTCTCTTTTATTCCCCATTAAAATTTAAACTAAACCTTTTACAATCCTCATATACCTTTCTATCTAATCTGTCTCGTTATAAATTATCGTTAAATTTACACCAGCATGCACGTCTATAAGATTTCAGAACATATAAATTCTATAACGTGTATCACACTAAATCAGTAATTTAATTACAGATCTACTATGACTTATTCAAAAAACACAATCAATAAATGACACACATATACATATAATAAATATTTTTTAATGAATTATTATTAAGGAGAAGACAATAAAAAAAAAAATCAATAATACAGGTATATTACGAAATATTCTCGCAATTAGGTTGGATTAACTTTAAAAATTTTAAATGGCATAATAAGTGTATATTTACCAGTATAGTATAATCTGAATAACTGGCATATGTGTTTCCAAGTACACTCGCAAAATGACTCCGAGGATCCTACCTAGGCAAATATGGTGTCCAACGCTACTACTTAACATTTCATTCCTTTAGTCCCTCTAAAGTGGCGTCTTCAATCTTTGGTTCCTTATTTTTTCGGCTTAATTTCAGAATGGCAGACGATGTACACTAGATTCAAATAGCTTTAGTTATGTAGGGCAATTAGAGATGTTAACTGTGGAATATATTGATGTGGCATATTAAAATGGCTGGAGTCCGAACACCAACCAAGCACGATAGTGATTCTACCCCATGCGATCCATGAGGTCACTCATATATGTAGTTCAGTTCGCACAACTAACTGCTCCAACTTTCCACTTTTCAGCTAATGTCTCAGCTTTTCCTAATAAATTTTCTTCAATAAAAATTTAGAATATCTGCACTCCTTATACATCAGACTAGCAGAGCTCAACTGTCCGTTTTTTTTTTCAAAATTAATTAATCAATCCCAGTTGCCTCCCTCCTGATCGCTGGTATTCCTTTGTTTCAAAAATAGATTTTCTTATAAAAATGTCAAACAAAAGGAAAACCACTTAGCAATCTTAACTTTTACTTATCTCTCTTTTTTCTTTTAAATTCCTGAACTTTTAATTACAAATCCTTTTGTCAACTTTAACCAAACAAAAGAGATCGAAAATAGTTCAATAACTAATGGCATTCCATGTTCATATTTCTTTCTTTTTTTTTTTTAATCAAAATTATTTCTGAAAAATCCATTTAATTAAAACAAACACACAAAAAAAATATATCTATTCAAGCAGTTGGATTTTGCTTTCTTTATTTTTCTTTCTTTTTATTGAACAATGCCATCCGTTTGGCCAATTCATTCAGGAAGTTTATACTTACAAAAGAAATTTTTCTTTTACCTGCTTCAAAGTCTTCTAAATTTCTACTTTTTTGTTCTCAACGATAATATTTACCTACATATACATATGCCACTCATAATATATGCCCACACCCCTCATTCCAGCAAATACATGTGCGCTTGATATGTGCAACTTTTACAAATAATTATATAATACTAATAATATATAAATAAATAAAAAAATTATCTACAAACTACATTTTCATTCCCTTTTTGTAACAGGGTTTGAACCCAGTTCCTGTTACAATATATATATATATGATTATAAGAGTCAAACCAAAAATGCAGTCTCAGAGAAGTGAAATCAAAGATCCGAATGATAAAATTTATGAACATGATCATGAAAATGTTAAGAGAAATTAAAGGTCAAATGAAAACAAAGTGAAGATTGTAAAATTCAAATTGAGGGACTGAAAAGTCAAATGGAAAAAAAAATGAAGATTGAAAAATTCAAAACAAAGAACTGAAAAGCCAAATTGTATATCAGGCAAGAGAGCATAAAAAGTAGATACAGCAATTGAGTGGGAAAATAATAAATAAGTTAGAAAGCCATTTGATAGAGTTGAAAAGTAAGATTAGTGAAATAGGTCTTGAGCACCAACTAAATAAAGGTGAGTAGAATATGGATTTTAAGCCTTATATGAGTAAGGATAGTTTTCTATATTGATAGTCCAGATTTGTTAAAAGGGCAAATATTTTAGGAAAAGGGGGAAATATATATTATGGACTTATAAAGTAAAATATGGATAAACTGAAATTGACTGCTAAAAAATCTTCTTTGAACTGAGATTTCCTTCCTGTGCATGACTGAAGAGTGATCTCATATTTTCCACTAGAATAGCCATGTCAATACACATGTGCAATTTAGATACAATGCACAGTGCTTTTCTGGTTGATCAGATTAATTTCAATTTTGTCTTTGCAACAGTAAATATATAAATTTTCAACTTTAGTAAAACCATGAACCCTCTAAAAAAATGTAAAATCAGTGATGAATGTATGTGTTTAATGAAGAATGGACAAGCAAATATTTCTTTGATAATACAGAGAATAAAGCAGTGTGTTTATTGTGTCATGAAAAAAAGGTGTGGCCCTCCGCTAACCTCTGCTTCCACAAAGTGGCTCCCAATGCTGCCCTCTGCTAACTTCCACTTCCACAAAGTGGCCCCTGAGCCAAAATAATTGCCCATCCCTGGTTTATGAGATTCATTGTAGTTGTCATATGAAAGAGTTAAAGTAAAGAATTAATAACAGACATTAGAACTCAGTTTTGTATATTTATGAACTGAATACATTAAGATTACACAAGTTAAAACCAAAAAACTAATACTATTTTTAATTGATAAAATTTTAAAGAAAAAAGGAAAGGATGAAGTAACAAAATTTGACAGCAACTAAAATAATAGCTTGTTAACTATGTTTTCAAATTTAAAATGTTTCAGTTAAAAAAAAAAGAAAATTAAGTACATTTATATTTGCAATTAAAGAAAGTATAAATCTTTCTTTATTAAGACTCATAAATTCAAGTTAAAAATCAATTAAATAAAAATATTTAAACATTAAAACTCAGTTTAAAAAATATTTTATAAAACTGAATGGTTGTAATAATAATTTAATTAAAGATGTCAAGACACCATGCCGCAGGCATAAAAAATTTAAAAACACATATGGACAATTAAAGGTGTCAAGTCACCATGCCTCAGGCAAAAAAATTGAAAAACACTTATGAACAAATAAAAAATTTAATTAAAAGCAATTACTAATTTAAAAGTCTGTTCCCACTAAAAGGTGAAATGCCCAATTGATTCTAAAAGATTCAAAAACACTGTTGAGAATGGAAAAGCATTGCCATCAATGAGATTAGTGCAAACTCAGGTAAGATGAATCCATAGACAGTGAAACAGAAGTATAAATAGGGCTGAAAAATAAAGAGAAAAAGATATATTAATTACTAAGTCAGTTGACATCAGAAAATGAGTTCTTGACAAGTAAAAGTTGTTATAATTTTGAGAATCAACTCATGACCAGTTAAAACATAAGGAGCAAAAGCCACACTGTAGAAAAATTAGATGAAACCATTAAGTGGCCTAATGAATAACCACCTTAACATGTCCAGCTAATCGGCTCTGTCTCTATCTGTCCACAACCATGTAAAAATCTCCAAATCTTGCCTTAAAGTTCTCAATGTGCCATTCTGCTCCAAAACAGACCCAATTTATTTGAGAATTCCAAGAAATAAAGAAAAACAGATGAATTTTGAGGTGAGTAATTATTTAAAGTTGTATTCAAAAAAAAAAAAAAAAGATTCAATTAAAATAATGTACCGGTCAAGTTTTGTATAACTAGTTAACAAGACGGAAAGGCCAAGTAAGGCTATCAATCATTTGGTATAGGGTTACCCCTGTTCTAGGTTTAAGTCCCATCGAACTTCCTCATCTCCACACTCCAGTTAACATCCTTGACGATAACAGCTCAACCACCCATATATCACAGCTTAGCTCATTGGATCAAACATGAATGCTCTATCTCAGGGTTCCCTACTTATTCCTAAATTTACTTATGTTTGCACCAATGTGTGCATTACACCACAACCACAAATTATAGGTACATATATAAACAAAGTATGCAAATGAGTGTTTATCAGATGAACAAATAACGATTGAGTTATAATTGATTATTTATTAATATAACATTCATAAATATAGGTTATAAATTGATTAGTTGCCAGTTATCACAACAGGGAGAATGATGATGATTACATAAATAAACAGTGCATTGATATATTATCATAATAATGACTGGCCACCTATACGATAAAACTGTGGCTTAATCAAGCATTACTTAGTTATCTTGTGTTAGGTTTGAACTTGGTTGGTCAGAAGGCTGCATAGATTTTAACAATTAGGCAAGAGGAGTTAAGGTCTTCGGAAAAAAAGTTTCCGGAAGAGGGGGGGGTGGTGGGGGGGGTAATAGGGGGGGGTTCCGTGGACTTTCAAGTTTATTAAACAATTTGATTATACAGAGCATTTATTTGACAGGCAGGAGAGTAAGTTGACAAATTAGATATTTCAAACATGGTTATTGAAGGTACGTAATAAGAGCACTTTCTTAGAATTAAAGTTAGTTTATAACGAAATACAGTTCATCATTTTCATACATGATTTGATTCAAAATAAATAAATTATTTATAACTCGGCATGATGGGGTGATCCTTTTGAATGACTTATACATTAATCACTAGTTTCATTTATTGGTTTTATTTATAATTCTTAGTGTTAATAATATTTTGGCATCTCTCAGATTCAGACAGTCCCAGGGGGTCTGGCCAGAGCCTGAGAGGAGTGTAAACAAGATTCATTAATTAAATATAGATCTCTTCATCATGTAACACAAAATAAGATTATAGATATAATAATAAATAAAAAAATTATGGTTGTGACAACTTAATTAGCAACTAACTTAATTAAATAATAAATAACAATTTAGCATTAAAATCAAGAAAATCATATTTACAGAGGTTAATTAAGTTAAAAAACTTATCTAGGTTAAGACCAAGTAAGACTTATAGGTTTAGTTACAGTTAAAATAATAATATGCAATGGCAAACATTTACCAACATTCTACAAGACTTTGTGATGCTGGATGAGTGGATTCGTGAGGAATACAGGTGGTAGCAGTGAGGACAGTCTCTTTACATACTGCTCTGGAACATCATGGATGCCTGACTCCCCCAGCCTTATGACTCTGGGGAAAGCCAACAATGCTTACCCCAACATTCTTTCAGGTACAGCACACATTGCGAGAAATAAAATTTATTTATTACGATAAAACTTCTTTCTCACTATTTTTGGCTATTTTCTCAATAAGATCTGCACGATACTATCATTTAGGAATTATTAGATTAATAAATTTCACTTTCACAGAAATTACTAGGTTAATAAAAATTTTGTTTTCTATATCAAACAATGGGATTTCTCTCTTTTTATTTCCAAGTTTTCACCTCCAGTGCATTCTTGAAAGCAATGGGAGAGAGTACTCCATATGCCCATGCACAATATCAATGATACTATCTTTGATGCCATTATATGTGGCACATACTTATCAGCTGAAAGCTGTCATGAATCCTTATCAATACAATAGCAAGATAACATAATTCTAACAATAAAAGTGGAAAAATAAATATTCCATTTCACAATGCAGAAACTAATAGTGTATTAAACAAACCAACATGTAAGTCGAATGACTATTAATTATTTTTAAAAGCATAATAATACTTTTGTTATAACAAGTAATACACACATAGACAATGAAGATTAGCCTACATTCTATATTTAAAGTGGACATGCTAATTCATAGGCAAAATTTAATAAATGCAAAATGCTTATATCAAATATTTCATATAGTAAAACAATTGTGTCATTATACTATATCTCTTTGGCAAATTTTGTCTCTTTGTTTACCCTTCAATAAAATATTAAAATCTATTTTAAAAGTGCGAGAGATAAATCTCTCTCTCTTTCTCTCTGTCTAGATAAATGATATTTAATATTATATTTTTCCTCAACTGGGAAAATAACAATATATATATAATATAATATAAAGTTGTAATTATAAATTTTATCTCTCTTTTCTTCATAGCGTAAGCTTGTGTTTTTAAGACCTATAGAGGTCCCTACCTTCGTATTTTTCAGACGCTTATTTCTAAGGTTACAGCCTTAGTAAATTATTACATAATATAATATAATAAATGTATATATCTTTATACCTTTATTTGTCCTTAACTAAATATATTTTCATACCACAATAATAAAAAAATCTCTCAATAACACATTACAAACAGTATATTGCAATACTAAACATAAGCAATAACTAAAAACGAACATTTTATTCCCATTTATTTTATCCTCCTTAGTTCAAAGTTTGTTCCCTCATTATGAGCTGAATCATAAGGAAACTGATATCATGAGCAAAAACATTTTATAAATAATGCATCTATATATTTTTATGATTATTATATTCAATCCAGTGAAACAAAATTCAAACACTTCCAAAACTGTGTAGCACAACTAAATATATAATGTTTATTCACACTTTCTGTAGATAAATTTCCTTAAAATGAAGGTTTATTACGATTAACCAGATAAACCTTTTAAAATCATTTATTGATTTTTTTTTTCCATCCAGAGTAATATCTGGAATAATTTTAAAACGATCTTGGCATTTTTAAAACATTTAAAACTATTGTTAATTCGCATGTTACACAATAAAAATTAAGAAATAAATATTTATTTATTTATTTCAATCAGCAAATTAATGTGTTTTTTTTTCTTTTAATAATACTAGGAACAATTTATTCAATCATTAGCAATTATAAATACAATATTTTCTTGGGCATTTATAACACTGTGACTTTTCCATTTTCAATAATTAAGCAGAAATAGCACTAAAACAAGAATTAGCAGACAATCTATCTTCTTTAATAAGATAGTAAATAAGTCCATTTTTTTCTTTTTAAATTGATTAAACTTTACATTACTTAAAATGACTTTTCAGTTTGTTTGCTTTATCTTTTAACATTTTTCTTCAAAATTATTTCTAATTATATTTTATTAAGATTATACTTTATAAGCAAATGTCTTTTTCTTCTTTGTTATAAGGAAAAAAAATCATTTTCTTCTTTTTCCTTTCCTTGCTACTTTAAATAACTTATGCTTCATTTTTAAATATGAAAACTGGCTAACATATATAAAAGTAAATTCTTATACTTTCTTGATTAGTCCTTAGTTCGAAGTTGTATTTGTTCAGACAAATAATTCTCAATATGGCTCTCATTTTATTTTCTCCAGTATGAATCTCAGGAACTACAAATTGATGGGAGGGCAGTAGAATGCATACAATGTGTGAAATTTCTTATTCCATGTTTTTAAACAGACAATATCCTGTAATCTTGTTCAATTAAATTTTAATTTTACCGATTTTTCAGCTCTTTTTTCTTTATTTTTATAGGTGTAGATATTGAAGTCCCTTTTATTCTGATTTTTCTTTATTGATAGCCCCCCTCCAAACTCTGTTAAATTATTTATACCTCGTACAACATTGATTGTGGTACCAAATGGACCAATAACAGAACAGTGTGGATACTAATTAATAGCTCTCCCTCTAGTGATAACTAATTAGACTGTTTCATATCAATTTAAATTACAATACAATATACATGAAGATTGTTTACAAAATTTAAAAGAATTATAAATTGATTTTTTTTTTAATTGTTGTTTAAAAATAATAATAAAGTACTAAATATTTTTATACTTCCAAATTGGTTTAATACTATTCAATGATCATTTTAAATCTGATTGCAACTAGACCCTATGATAAAATGTATATGAACTTCATATCCACTCTATCAGATCTTCTAGTGTATCTCAAACAGTCCACAAGTCTTCATCACTCTCAGAATATTTATTGGTGAGCTTTTACTTAATTTGAAAATTATAATCCAACAAGCATTTCAACCTACTACTGTTTTTTACACTGATTTTCAATATATTATAATTATTATTAATTAAAATTTAAAATTTTTCATATTGGATCACTTGAATAAAGCTGAATGTAATAGAGCCAAACCATATATATATATATATTGTAATGGTATATAAATATGCCGTTACATTAATTTAAAATAAAAACTTTAAGTTCGCAAATAAAAAATAAATTTATTAAAAACTAAAAGCTAAAAAAATTAAAGAGTTGTTCAATATATAAATATATTTGCACAGATGCAAAACTTTAAAAATCATTTCTTTTTTTTTTAAAAAAAAAGGTATTTGAACGTACTTTTTTTAAAAAAAAAGTATAACAAAAAGATAAAATATTTTTGTAAATGGAAATGATTGTTTTATAAATTAATTGAAAAGCAAACTAGCCCTTGGGGTTCTTATAGAAAAAAGGTCAATTGAAAGATATAGATAAGAGAACAAAAGAATTAGCTTGACCAATGGAAGCACCAAGCCTCAGCATAGACCAAAAAAGAGACTAGGATTAGTGATGTCTTGTTCATTGAATCTAGAGGATCATTATAAAAGAAAAACAATTCAAATTAAAACAGTTCCTGAGTTCCAACTTGATTTTGTGAGAGGCATGATAAGATGCACTTGTCACCCTCTCTCATTTATTTAAAAATGAAACAACTGTAATACCAGGATTGAACCAGCTAAAGCCACCTCTAGAACAATAGACCAGTCTTCCATGAAAATCTTCACAGGAATTGGCAGCAGGAAGTAGGATTTCTTCTACTGTAAGACATAAACTACAAAATTTAAAAATAATTAAGAACTTTCGTTCAAGCTTTTAAAATTCAGAGCCTAAATTTTAAAATGAACTCTTATCTGACTTTCAAATTTTCAAATTGATAATTAATGTTTAAATTTTATATATTTAAGTTTGCTAAAAATAATTTCCATTTTCATTTTTTTTTTATTAATATTGTATAAATTACTAAATGCATTAAATTTAAGTTGGGCATAGATGCTTGCATAGATTCATTCATGTTTAATTATGTTTTTGTTTTCATATTTGATTAAAATATATAGACATTTGGTAAATAATGATATCTTACATTGAATATCTAAAATGTATTTATTGGATGTCTTTTTAGTTATTGGTATCAATGTGGCATCTTATGATGTATGCCATTGGGTTTCTTGTGAATTCCCTCAGCAATTACATTAATGACTTTATATTTTAATCATTTATGTTTATTTTGAAACGTTTTTGAGTGTGTAATCTATGTAGTCGACCTATACTCAACATTAAAAAAACAAACTTTTATAAAATTCATCTGTGCGAAATTATATAAATGTTAAACTTAAGTTGGGTGTGAATGGCTATATAGATTTGTAAAATTATATTAATTAATTAGGGGAGGGTAATATTAGGTTTTTTGTTTCGTAGTTAAATTAGGTCAATGGATTGGATATATTGGTGTAATTAGCAGATGTAGTATGAGATTCACTACATGCAGAATCGCAGTATATGCCACACAACCCCTGTTTGCCTATGGAATGGGATAGTAAGACGGAGGATGCAGTCCCTTCCTATGAAGTTTTTTTTTATTGTCATCTCTAACCATGCTGTTCAGATGTACATTCCTGACAGTATGATATTTTTTGTGCTGTCGTATTTTCATGCTACATTGAATACATCACTGTATCAGATGGATTGACACCAGTTTGACTGCGAACTTTTGGCCTAAGGTTAAATAAGGAAAGAATATTTTCTTTTCAAATGCAAATCTATGTAGTTTATTCATACTCGACAATCTTAAAATAAATATAAAATTCATCTGTGTGGATGATTTAAAATTTTAAAATAATAATTTAAATTAAAGAATATTAAAATCTAAAATAATAAATGTTATTCCTCAAATTTTAAAATGATTATATATGTGCATAAATAAATGTTGTTTGTGTGTTAATTACCGGCAGTGGCTTTTATTTTTTTATATTTAAGATACAAATTAAATAAGTTATATATTATTATCTCTGCATCTCCACTGAGCTAGTGACTTAGGCTAATGGTCTAAATATAAAATAAAGTGGGATCTTAACAGCATGTATCTGCCTATTCTATAAATTTTCTATGTGATGTGATGTATTATGGCTTCTCCTTAAACGAAGTCAAGAATATCTCAGCAATTATGCCCAGATAAACCTGTTAGCCACTTTCTTTTACATTTCCCACTCTAAATTTACCCATAATCTGCTCTATTCCATTTCCACAACATAATTTTTGTCAACTCTATAACCTTTATATCTAAATCCCCCTTTATCTTTTCCCAAACCCAGCATAAAAACCAATAATTCACTTTCTGTATAATCACTCTTTTCATATTTATTTTTCCACAACTTCATTATATGTACCCTTTCTGTTTTCAAACATTTACATTCAATTAACAAATGCCTAATATTTTCAATTCCTTCCTTACATAATTTACAAAATAAATCACCCATATTTTTCCATTTACATGTATATTCTTTTGTAGCTAAAGATCCCGTTCGAGCCTTAAACAATAAACTACTTTTCTTACTATTATCATATATTAACTCACACCTAATATTCTGTTTATTTCTATATATATTTAAACTCTTTTTACTCTCCATACTATTTCTCCATCTCTCTAACTCCCTAGTCTTTATTAATAAATTTATTCTTTTATCCCATTCCTTACTACTATAACACTCAATAATCCTCTTAACACAATCATCCCATCTTTTGTACAAATATACTGATATAAATTCTTTATCCAAATCTTTTGCATACCGCATTATCTTTCTCACCCATCTTGTTACCTGCCCTTTACTCATAACCCAATTAAATACTATTTTAGCTATTCTTTTATTATCCATAAACTGCAATCTACCAAACATTTTCATTTAATTTTTTGCATCTCTCATATGAAAACTTGACCATCCCCTTTCTCCTTGAATTGCCTCCCTTGCTGTCCATACTTCTGCATCCAATGCATGTCTTCCTACTTCCCTTTGAGCTTTTTCTAAATAATCTAATATTTTTTTACTAACATATAATGCATCATTTCCATATGTTAACCCTGCTACTGCAACTCCTTTCCATATAATTCTAGCTACATCATATTTATTATATGAAAATACTGTTAATTTCTTTATCAATCCCTTTCTTTTCTTTGCTTCATTTATCAATTTTTTCTCTCATTCATCCAAATAATTTTTCTGATTACTTAAAATAATTCCCAAATAACTATATCCATTCACCACACTTAACTTAATATCTCCCAATAAAAATTCTACATCTTCTCTTTCCTCAGTATTAACCATCATTATATTTGATTTTTCTTCACTAAATTTAATCCCCATCTCTTTACCCACCTTTGCACATGTCCTCAACATAACTTCCATATCTCTTTTTTTTCTGCACACAAAAATATATCATCCGCAAAAAAAAGACCTGACAAATGGCCTAGTGGCGCCCTCGTAGTGCAGATACGGTAAGACTTTTCATGATCACCCTCTCCCCGACTGTTATAATGTGTATATATTGTAAGATGTCACCTTACCATTCACTAAATATTTAAATATAGATAATATGTTAATATAGGAAAATAACCACTTTACCATTGCCCTTTAACTGTAACACCAAACAAGAACCACACAAATATATAAACCAAACATACATTGGTAATTATATATTAATTATCATGTAAATCTGTCAATTAAAACTATATTTATAACAATACCAACTTAAAAAATGAATATATATATATATTGTAACCAGTTGGCTTACATAGCATACACTAATATAGTGTATGTGCATATATATATAAAATGAAGGAAAAGTAGAAATAAACACAGAATAAATTTTTGTAGATATTTTTCTAAAATAAAATAATAACAAGTAAAGGGTTAAATAACTCTGGGTTTAAAATAAAATTTCATTATGAAATTAATATTTTAAAAAAGGTCTTAATAAATATAAATATTGTATTGTTATTATTATTATTCTGATTGTGAAATGTAAAAACACAATACTTGTTTTTGAATTTTTTTTAATTAATTAAAACATATATGTTTTTAAAGGGATTAGAGAGCTAAAAATAAAAGCTTTGTTTTCAATGAAGGTGTTGTTATCATTTTAGATGATTTTATAAAAGGGGCTAATAAAAAATATCAGCAGTCTGGATAATAGTTTTTTGTAAGAAGAGTCAGCTGAAAATTGGTTTCAATATTTTACTGCAACTTGATAAAGTGCAGCAGTTGGTTTTAGCTGATCCAGAGAGTTTGCAGAAAAGCTACCATGAACAAATAAATGTTGCTGAAGGCAGAAGCTGCTACTATTTTTCTTCACAGGAGTTTTGGTTTTGAAGCTGGGTCACTTCTGAATCAATAGCCTAAAAAAAAAAAATGAGGACAAAATAGCTAGCAGAGTTATATAAAGCTTCTATGAAGATCTAAGGGAGTACAGTCCAGTAGCTGTCTTATAGTTTATTGCAGTTTTGATTCATGAAGCCAGGGTCACTTCAAATGCATCGACTAGCTGCTTAAATATGTTCTAGAAGACAGCTTGACAAATGCTTGGACTACAAAAGTAAGCTCATGGTATGCCAACTAATTACTTGGATAATTTTACCTGAAGATGATAACAAACCTATATTACATTTTCCGATGGACCAAAAACCAAGCTTACCAAGAGAAAGCTTGAAGAAATTGGTGTACTGATGTTCATCTATGCAAGCAGGAAACCACAGATAAATACATCGCGTGAGTATACAGTGAGTTGTATTTTTTTAAATATTCTTATAAAAGACATTTTAACTTCGTAACTGAAAGTAAAATTTACTCCAGTCAAATGTTTAAAAGAGAGACGATTTGCTATATATATTTTGCTAAGAAATAATTTTCATATTCATTAAAAAAAAAGAATATATAATTTAAATGCAAGCATAATTTTGTCTGAATTAAAATCGAAAAAGCAAATCTTTTAAATTGGTCCAAAAAACATTGATAATTAATCAACAAATACCTGTCAAAAAAATTGATTATACTTTTGAGAACTTATAAATTGAAACTAATTTTAAATTGTATCTATATTTTGTTTATACACATGTATAGGTAGGAAATTTATGTATTAGAAAATTATAATACTATTGTAAAAAGTTGAAGTAGATAAAAGTCAGTGTGCGTATGTATATACACGCACACTCATATATGTAAAATTTTAATATATTTTTTTTTATTAAATGTCAATTTATTTTTATTTTTCGCGCGTCTGTGCGCATATATATATATGTAAACCATAGTAATAATTTGAATATATTTTATTATACGTTTTGTAAATTAATGTAACAATTTGAATTTTGAATGGTAAATATTGTCAATTAATGTAATAACTTGAATTTTGTAGCAATATTGTAAATTACAGTATAATGACTTTTATTATTGTATATTATTCAAAATCAGACCTTAAAAATCTTTTTTGTTGTTGTTGTTATTAATAAACTTATATTTAATTGTTAAAAATTGTATTCCATCATCTCTTGGTCACATACAGTAATAGAGCCCATGTTCTCTGAGCTAGATTTTGGACACGGATAAATGGGGATGTGTTTAGTGCTTTGGGCATCCAGAGATGATCAATAATCATCCTGGTTGGCGCAAAAGAGGCTACTCTTTAAAGCCCATGCACTATTATTTTTTATTTTACTTAGGTCTTATTAGTTGGCCAGTACAAGTGGCCTGAGCATTGATGATGATCAGCATGTTTTAATGTCCTAGCATTATTGTTTAGATTTTCTAGTTATATATTCTATTGGATGGGCATTAAGCTGGTGCATCCAAGTTATGTTTAAATAATTGCCCAAGCTGGCAAAGGCTCAGTAGTTAGCCTGGTCTAAAGAAGACCCATTTTCCGATCCAGTCACAAGGTTGACTGTTGATTTATATAGTTTATTGTTCAAATCCAGCCACAAGATGGACTGTTGATTTATTGTACTGATTTATTTATTCCCATCAATGATGATGATGGATGGTTCTCTTAATATTTACTTATACTTACTTTGACTTATTATAATGATGGTTGAATTTATAATTATGCTTTTAGTTGCTCTTCTGAGTTAGCTTCTAATCTCTCAATGTTCTCGCAGGGATTTTCTAATCTCATTTTATGATTAAATATTTTATACTTATATACACTTCTGTAAACTATTGATATTTCATTTTGTATTTACTTGGACTGGGGGTGATGATGATGTTTCCATCACCCTAGTTCAATTCTACTTCCACCTACCCCCATTCCGTTACAATATATATATATACCAAACCTGTAAATGCAAGCAAGAAAAAATCTTGAAAAACAAAAGAAATAACAATTAATATTAAATTTGTTTGTTTATTAATTCAGCATAAAATTTTACAAAAATCAAAATGACATCAACAATGCAAATACAAGCGTGAACTTAAATCAATACATCAAACAAAGCAAATATGATACAATATAGAATAGGCAGACTTTTTAAAAAAAAGATATGATATAGATATGAATTTCTTTTCTTCTTCCATTAAGATTTAAATGTGTTATTGGTCATTTAATATGCATTTGATTAAAATTCCATTTCAAAACAGTGATTTGAAAACTATACTGGTAGCCAGAGGAAAATAGAATATCTCCAAAGAGAAAAAAAAAGAAAGAAGAAATCAGCAAAAACTAAGATGAATAAATTACATTTTCAAAAGAGCTTACCATACAAATTCCTAAAAGTCATTTACTCATAATCTTACAATGCTCAACATTAAAGCTCATAAGCCACTACAATCACAACATGAGAAAGTCAATTAAAGAAATCCACCACTAATTCCATAAAATCAATATTTCTAATCCAACTTATAAGCTAGGAAAAAATAAATCATGCATGACTAGGAAGTGGGAGTGGATCTGCTCATCATATAACCATGAGTTCCCAATATGTGTATCAATTAAAATCAATATCTCGACATCCATGCATGAGAAAAAATTTACAACATGCTATGATCAAGTAAATCATCTCAGCCTAGGAAAGATAGTTTATAAAAAAGTTCAAGTCAACATCATGAAGATCCAAATGGCGACTGAATACTATCCGATGAACTGTCACCCAGTTAATGAAAAAAGAACTTTCCTAAAGGCAAAGATACCTGAACATTTTCTAATATGAACAATAAGATTTTGAACTGTGGCTAGACAGCACAGGATTAATATTTCATGTTATGTTTCTATAATTTTTTTATTATTTTACTTGTTAAATTAATTTCTTTCTTTTAAAAACAGAGAGTCAATCCATTCAATCATCAATTAGTTTGTAGGGAAGGGGATTTGTCAATGCTAATATTAAACTCTCATTTAGTAATAAAATATAGATAATCCCTGAGCTTGCTCGTTAACAGACCCATTAATTTACTGACTTGAAAGGTGAGACTTTGTTTTTATACAATATAAAGTCCTCACAGTCTGACAAGTATAATATTTGATGTTTAATGTTTGTATTCAATTAATTTAGTTATTAAATGTTGTTTATTTGCAATGCCTGACTCAAACCCTTGAATGATTGGTCTGTTCTATAGAATAGGAAGGGGATCATAATCTAAGAACAACCTTCAACAAATCACAAAATATAGACAAACAGATTGGAAATTAATGATTACATGACAGAAAGTTTAGTTAGCAAAGAGTTAATTGTTGTAATATAGTTTTAAATTGTCTTCTATGTTAAATTGAAATTATTAAATTAGAATGGTGGATAACTATCCTTCATATGGATCAAAGATTTAGGTTATTCAATAGTTGATGAATACAAATGAAGGATGATCATGCCCATACAATCATTTAATGATAAGCAAATACATCATTTTTGTATCACGAATAAAAATCATCATCAAAATAAATTTGTTAAATATTAAATATTAAATTAAACTGGTTGTTCTTCATTTCATTTATCTATTCTGTGATTAATCACATTGTATGCATATCCAATGCACATGTCAGACACAAAATAATCATACCTTGAAATAGAGTACACATTCATTCTTCCTGAGTTTGAACTCTGTGGCATAATGAGGATCAAGATGAAATTAAGTAAGGGGAGTTATGCAAGTGTGAATTCCATTTCACTCAGTTGGTAATCATCACGACTTTCTTCATAAAAATTAAGTAAATCATCAATCCACTGATTTGCCTTATGTTTAATACTGTAGCTTGAAAACCCAATGGTCAGCCATAGTTAGATAAGCCTCTTTTGGGGGAAAAGCCTGTTCTGTTACTATATATATATATATATAACTTAATAGAGTAGTTAGATGAAATTTAAAATAATATTTAAGTGATAATAATAATATTACAAAACTGAATTAAATAAAAAAAAATCAAAAGCTATTATAAATTTGCATTTTTAAAAAATTAACAAAAATTCACTGAACTCACTAGTACACAAGCAAAAAACAAATATATAAAATGCGATAAAATTAAACTACAATTAGTTTTGCTTTTCTAGAAGCAATTCTTTTATTAAACATTGGGCCATAAAAGGCTAAGCACTGATAAACACCAGCGTTATTTTTTGATAATGGCTCAATAAGAAGGTCTAAAATTCCATATTCCAAATTACCATGAAAGATATATTCTGGAGCTGTGCCAGGACTCCTTGGAACTGTTAATATAGTTTTACCATCTTTCAACCAATGCACTCTAAAAACATTCTGGAAATTTACTCTACAGCTGAGTACCTGATGATCATTTATGGAACCAATAGCATTCTGTGGCTGCATAATAAACCTACGGTGAGAGAGACCTTTAAAATAAAAAATAATAGAATGAATAAGAATAGTCAGTTACATTTTACAAATATTCTAACAGCAAATTGCACATTCACATTATATACATTACATATATTATTGCCATTATTAACAACCACTTATAAATGGGTATTATAACTATTACTCCAAAATAAAAAAAGATGCAATAAAAAATAAAATCTTTATGATGACTATACAAATTTATGTGTGGATTTAAAATATATCAACTTTAGTTTTATTACTTAACAATCTCAATACTGTCTTAAATTTTGTTTACAGCAAATTTTTCTTTATGAAACATAATTGAATCCTTAGTGTTTTCCTGAAGGTTTGTGATGGTGGTGTTCTAGTTGTATTTTTATATTGGACTATTTCCATCATCTAATTAATATATGTATTGAATGTCTTTGGTTCACTATAGATTGCTATTGTCTTGTAGAGGAATGGAAATTGTATAATCTTTTTTCCTGGTACTTAGCTGCAAAATTCATTATACTTTGTACATGTTGAAATTATTAACAAGAACAGCAGTTTTATAATATCTATACTTTGCTGATTAATGATATACAAAATTGCATGCTTTTGCAGGCTTATGTTTTCTACTATATTACTGACTTCCAACTTCTGTATCATGCAGTCTGTTCTAATTTTAATCTAAAGACTATTAAAACATGGCTCTAAAAAGTTAACTTTTTGTGCACTTCAATCCTCGTACGTAAATTTAGAAAACTTTGTTTCATAAATTAAAGTAAAATAAACAACCAAATCAATGATCATATCTCTACTGCTTACATTAATACTGTAAGTAGTTAGACTAAACATATTTATCCCATGTTATTTATCTCATGTCAGAAATGATTTTAAATAATTATTATAAATAGTGAAGTAATTACATAAAAAGTTTATTTTTAACAATCATCCCAACTTGATTTCATTAATTAATATTTAATATATATGAAATAATTCTTTTCCTGTGATAAAAACATAGCCTATATAAAGTATATAAAACTGAAATGTAGTCATACATATCTGTACCCTAGATATATAATAACAAAGGTATCATTCAAAACATAACCAAATAGTTAGTTATCTGAGTGGTCATGTGACCCACACTTCAACCATCAGGACTAGATAAAAACTTTTAAATTAACTGCCAAGTGACCTAAAAAAAGCCATTAAAAAGCCTTACTTCTTCTTTAAGTCACTGTATAAAAAAAGAAAAAGTATGAAAAAATGCAGTCTCCTCTAAATTTAATCATAAAGAAAATTACTTGATAATTAGAATAAAATTGAAATAACATATATATGAAAAATCTATTTAGCTAACAGCTATTGTCGGTATTATATGAAAAATAAATAAAGGAAGACAGCAAGTTAAAACAAGGCTGAATCAACATGTCATAAAAAAATCTCTAGTTTGTGTTAGCAAACAATAAACATTTTTTTTTAATATTTACCAAAAATAACCCAGAATAATAATAAGAAAAGGCACTTAATATTTTTTTTTCCTATTCAGGCATATTTATCGTTCTTGATATATACAGATTTAAATTTCTAAAATAACATTTTAAATTCTGATTAATTCTGTAAAATTATTGAATTCAAACAATTATATGAGTGTATTGTTATATAAATTATAAACCAGTTTATTAATTAAATATTGGGTTATTAATTAAATATTTTGAATTACTTAAAATCTAGGCTAGTTTTTTATTCTCAATTTAATATTCTTTCTATATATCAGTGGGATTTTGATTAGCATATATTGAACTTTAATTTTTTTTCATCTCAATGATAAACAGCTTTCTCTGACTACTATCGTCTAAATGTAATGAATATAAAAGAATCGGCACATTATAAATTAATGACGGTATCTAAAAGTGTAGCTGATTGTCTCAAATATACGTTTCTTTTAAATCTAGGCAGATGAGCGTAGGTAATATATTATTGTTGTTTTATTTTTACACATCTGCTTATATGTACCTAATACCATTTAATGTGATTTTGTAATACAAATTTTTAGCTTGGTATATATATATAGGAACTATATATGTGTAACTATAAAATACATACTTCGGTATAAAGAATATAACCAACACTTTTGCAAAACATATTCAAATATATGCAACAAAGTTAGTTAATCAAATCATACACATGTGTATAAATTAATAAATAATTAGTCATATGCAAAAAAATATATGCATTTTTTCAAGAGTTTATTATTTTATTCTTGTGATTAGATTCACCCATCTCTAATTTTATATCGTCATTAAACATTACATGATCATCATTCTTTATGCCCAGTGCAAGCCAGGGTAGTCAATGAATGCTAAAAGGTTTGTGCATAAAATTCCTATCTAGTGCTTACTCATCCAATATCCCCAGACTAGTTTTTAGCTTGTGGCTTTCATCAGTGAGGAGCCTTGAATCTGAGAGCAAAATGTATAGATGCTGAATTGAGTTCAGATTATATGACTATACAAGCAAATGAGCTTGATTTAGAAACATTAAGATGTTTTCATTCTGGACTCAAAGCTTTATAGTTGCCTAAATAGGTAAAAGATAGCTGTTGGAGGGTTGCATTAGATCCTAAGATCTAGGTGCAGTGCTCTCAGATTCAAGGCTCCTCACTGATGAAAGCCACAAGCTAAAAACTAACCAGTGGATATTGGCTTGTACTAAATGGTACTATTGTTTGAAGAGTTTTGCCTCTAATTTTATAACTGCATATAATAAATATTTATATATAGAAATTAATCTTAAGGAATATAGTACTATTTGTAATTTGTAATACAAATGTAAATATGCATTTTTTAAAAATTATATTTTTCTTCTCTTTTTCGTTTTAATATAATTGCAACCAATTTAAATGTTATAATTCACCATATATGTGTGTGAACTTTCCCTATACATTCATTATTCCAATGATGTTATTTAATCCTATTATAATTTAAGTATTGTACATTTTCTCTTGTTCACAGTCCTCAGAATACTTGCAATTCCAAAGCTAGCTCTGAATTAACAATATATGAAGATATATATGTGTCTATAAGCATCTAAGTAATTTTCTTTAGAATTATTTAGATGATGCTAAGATAATAAAGGTCACTTTTAAAGTCCATCAAATTGATTTATACATAATGATGATTAATAATTCATTGAGATCATAAACTAATGACACTTGATATCCCAAAGTATTGATAATGATCAGCATTGATAAAATGATTCCAGAACTGTTGATATGTTTATTATTACAGCTCTTTTAATATTTAGATATAACAGAAGTGCTTTGATAATATATCTTTTTTAAATGCAGCCAGAAGTTTGACATTTAATAATACAAGAGTTTTATTATTATTATTAATTATTATTATTAGAAGTGATTTTAACTCAGACTTTCAAGCTCTCTTTAGTTATCCACTCCATTTTATAAAATCAAGACAAAAGATAATTGATCTCCAATATACATATTTCATGCTGAACCAGCATTCATCAGTTCATTCAGATTATCATCTCCCACTTATATATATAATCAGTGCTCAGTTTATATTAAAATAGCAAGTCTTCAAACTTTAATAGATAGGCTTCAATCTTTTCCACCTTCCAACTCTTCAGCCATCCATATCATTAAAAATCAGATGATGGAATGCTCAAAGACTTTGATGATGTCAATCTTATTGTCATAGTCATGTTGACTTTAAGTCACTTTGACCCCTCACACATAGGACTTTAAAATGTCCATTTAAATACACAGAAGAGGGATGGGCAGAATACAGTCTGAATGTGTAATATTTAAATATAAGTATATTATCTATTCTGAATTTAATGTAATTGGAAGGGATCTGAACTCAGACTTTCAAGCTCTCTACAGCTAACCACTCCATCTTATACAACCAATATACATGATCACATACATGCAAAAAAGATAAATGATTTCCAGTATACGTATTTCATGCTAAACCAGCATTCATCAATATACTTGTACTTAAATATCACATGTTCTGCCTGTATTCTATCCATTCCTCTTCTGTATATTTAAACATTTTAAAGTCCTATATGTGAGCATTTCATCATCAGATTTTCAATGATATGGATAGCTAAAGAATTGAAGAGTGGAGAAGATTGGAACATTTCCATTCAAGTTTAAAGATTTTCTATCTTAATATAAACAGATTACTGTTATATATGTGTGTAGGAGTTGATAATCTGAACTACCTTTAATGCTGGTTCAGCACAAAATACATATACTGAATATCATTTGTCTTTTTCACATGCATGTGTCCATGTGCATCAGTTGTATAAGATGAAGTGGACTGCTGTAGAGAGTTTGAAAGTCTGAGTTCAAATCTCTTCTCATTACATTAAGTTCTCTATAAACTATATAGTTGTATTTAAATATTATTATTATTTTAAATACAAGTTTATTCTCTATGAGGAATTTAATGTAATTAGAAGGGATATGAATTCAGACCTTCAAGTTCCTTACAGCTATTTACTCCATCTTATACAACCGACATACATGACCACATACATGTGAAAAAAGATCTCCAATATATGTATTTTATGCTGAACCAGCACTCATCAGTTGGTCCAGATCATAATCTTCCACACACATGTATAATCAATTATCAGTTTATATTAAGATAGCAAATCTTCAAACTTTAATGGAAGGCATATTTTTCCACTCTTCAGCTCTTCAGCTGTATGAAGCTTGAAAGTTTGAGTTCAAATCTCTCTTAATTACATTAAATTAAACATAGAGAAGATATTTGTATTTAACATATTATATAGTCAACTTATATTCTGCCCATCCCCTTTTTATGTATCTGAATGGACATATTAAAGTCCTATATGTGAGGGGTCAGAGTGACTTAGAGTCAACATGAGTATGATAATAATATTGGCATCAGCAAGGACTTTGAGCATTCCATTATCAAATTTTCAATGTATGGATAGCTGAAGAATTAGAGAATGGAGAAGTTTGAAGTATGTCCATTAAAGTTTGAAGATGTGCTATCTTAATATAAACTGAGCATTGATTATTATGTATATGTGGGAGATTATGATCTGGATCTATTGATGAGTGCTGGTTCAGCATGAAATACTTATATTGGGGTATTATTTATCTTTTTCACATGTATAATGTATATTGTCATGTGTATCAGTTGTATAAGATAGAGTGGATAGATATAGGTAGCTTGAAAGTCTGAGTTCAAATCTCTTCTAATCACATTATTATTATTATGTTTCAACAATATACTTTATCAAAAATTGTGTTGCATAGGTTTTATAAATATTTTACAATGGTTTTCAAGTATAACTAACATAGTATAAATTAGAATGATATGGCTTACAGTAATACTGGAATGAGTTTAATTAATTGTTGGTTATTGTATAATTATGGTAATATAGCTGATTACAGCATAATTATATAAACATAGATTTTATATAATTATTTCATGATGTATAAGAGTGGACATTTGTCATTATAAATGATTGCTATTAATGATCCTTTTTGTACAACATAACATAGGATATAAAAATAAGTTTACACCATTTGAATGAAAGTTCACTTGCCTGAAGCTTGACTTGTCCAGTTAGATAGCCTTTTATGACTAATCTAAGAAGAATGTTTGGGACGTAGTCTTTCATGCAGATAGTTGTACTATGAAGCAGATGAGATACCCAAGAAGGTTGTTAGTACTGACTACTATGATTGTGGTAGCTTATAGATTAGACTACCCTCTAAGAAGTGACCAAGTCTCTGTGAAAAGGTCATTTCATGCTTTTAGCAGCCATAATTTGTTGGTAAAGGTGAATGCTGCCACTTGATCTTGTTGTCTAACAAGAAGGTGCAACATGTGCACCAAAAGGCAAATAGTACAAATATGATTGCACATATTGCAAGAGTGTGATCCTTGGAAGGATTAAATTATTTGGTGGATGGAAATAGTGGGTCACCTGTATGCATTGAACATAGTTTGTCATGTGGAATTTAGTGCTCATCAGTTATTGAGAAAGTATTGTTGAGTCTCCTCAGCTTTGTGGCATAGCTCACAGATTGAGTTGATGTTTTTGTGTAGACAATGATAGTGCAGAAAAAAGGAAATGCATGCAGGTTGAGTCCTGATTAGGGAGTCAAAAATCTTTGGTTCTAGTGACTATTTTTTAAATTAGAAGAGAAGACATCAGTTATTAATGCCAAGCATGGGGAGGGCTAATAATTGTTTGAGTCTCCATAATGAGATCATAGGCTTATCTTTCCTGTAGTACCTAGTGCTGGGCTGATAACTGGTAAGATATGACATTGAGGGAGAGAGTTTATCTGTAGGAATTACTTTCAGCAGGCAATGAAGTGTTTGGAACTAGCTGGTAATAACTTTTATCAAGTTAATGGCTTTTTGTGTATAGAATAACTGGATGTTATGCAGGCTTAGACCTTTGTACAAGGGTTGTCAGTTGAGCTGTTTTAGAAAGGTTGATACCATTTGTGGACTCAGAGCAATTTATTGCATGTAGAGTTGGTAGCAGAAGTTAATGTCTTTGGAGAATTTGATAATAGGGACTTGGTATGTAATTTTTGCAATAGTAATGAGTATTGAATAGGTGTATCCTGAACTAAATGGATAGATATTCCTTAGAAAGTGAGTTAGTAATTTGAAGTACAGAAACTTGTAACTTGGTTTGTATTATAAGTCTCATATCAAGGAAGCCTTTATAAAAGGGAAAGCCTAAGAATGAAGTAGGCTTTCTTTGGAAAATTTGGAAACATGATTTCTTTGAAAATAGAGTCTATGCAGCAGTTTTTTGGATTAAAATGCTATTTGTATACTACTGTGAAATCATTAAGAATGCTTTGCAATATGGTGAGTTGTTTCTGAGAAGGTAGGAAGACAGTGATGCCATCCATTGTATCCTATGCAGTGAATATATTGCTAGGTGTATGCGTGGAATTTTATTTCTAGTAATTTTAGTATGTATTTGTAGTAAAGGCAGATTTATGTATAATATATAAAATAATAAACTTAGGAGTGATCCTTATGAGATGGATTGAGTGGAATTGAAGGATGGAAAATTTCTGCCATTGAAAGTGATGAGCAATTCAGAACTTGGCTATTACATAAGAGCTAGTAGAAGGCATTTAAATGCATTCATTTATAATAAATTATTTCCAAAGAGATAGTATCAAAAACACAAGCATTTAATATAGTATTAACTCTCTTCATATGTTCAGGATCCTTATTTAAATACAAATTTGAATAAATAAATAAAAACACTTTTTTTGTTTTTTATTGTTTCTAATTTTTTTTAAAAATTCTGTTAGTGATCTAAATATCAAATCTAGAACATGAATGAAAAGAGTGTATTGGAAGTCAGCTATAACTTAAATTTTGCGTAGTTTGCAATATATAACACAGACATATTTTTACTTTTCCAAATGTGTTAATCTTCCAAAGAAAATGCAAAAGAATTATAAATATTATCAATGATGTTTATATAAAAGTAAGAGAAATATTTATTTGTAGTTCATATCCTGAAATCATTAGAGTGAATATACAGTAATTTGGGATTTTTAATGTATATTTAAGATTGTTGTAATAAAAGAAAATAAGTTTGAAAGGAAATATATATATACTTTTAATCTATTAAATGATTTTAAAAAAATGTTGTTTAATGAAATGTTATTGACTAAAAAAATTTGGATATATAGTTAAAAATAGAAATGATTTGTAATTTTTTGTAATTATTTTAGTCAACAGATCAATAGAATTTTAAAAAAATAATAATACATTGATTTTTAACTGCTTTTTACAATTTTAATTTAATATTATTTTTGAAATACTTTTATTGACATCAAGTATAGCCAATTTAGTATTGTATATGCTATTGTTTTGATAGTAATGCTATTAATAGATGTTATTGCTTTGATGTAATAAAATCACTAAACAACACCCACCTTTAACTTCTTGACTGATCATTAAAATGTAGTAGAATGAAATAAAGTAAATCCAACAAAACATTTTCAGTATCATTCAGAACACTAAAAATTATAAAATAATATTATAAATGAATACAAGGGAACTTAATAAGTTGACAAAATAAATATCTACTAAATATTTATTACAAAGTATAAAATATAAAATGCGCTAAAATGCATGAACACACAAAGCTGAAGACAAAGAAATATTAATACAGATAGACACAAACTAAATATCTGTATCTATGTATGTGGCTAAGCACTTTCGATGGCCAAGGTCCTCATATTCATAGCCATCTTGTAAATAAAAAATAGCGCATTTTATATTTTACACTTTGGAATAATTAGCCACAAAGTTTTAAGTTTTTGCTCATTTAAATATTTATTATTATTCATAATATTTATTGTCAGATAATTAATTGAATATTGTAATCAAGATAATTAATTGAATATTGTAATCAATATCACAAAGAGATATTTTAATATCTTTCAAAACCTTCAGATAGAGGAGGGATGAAGGCTTTTATATAATAACAAGCAAAGCTCTACTCAGCAGCACTAAGAGTTTTATTTAGCCTTTAATTAAAGCCAAATGCATGCTCATTTACTAACTAATTTTAATTATTAAACTACCTGAAAAGAAAATTAAGTATGGCTGATAACGTTTTCAGTTATGAAAAAAATGTGTAGTTATGTTTTGGTTTTGAATCTAAAGTTTTTTTGGCATAGTAGGTTAGTGCATTATCTATTTTTTCATATGATGTTATATATATGTTCGTATGAATGTTTTCACAGATTGCAGGTATAAAAAACTTGTATTGCAGTTTCATCTGTGTAAGATTTTAATTTAAAAATTCCAATGTTTCGACTTGATCACACAAGGTCTCTATATGGATGAACTCGCAAAACATGTTAAATATATATCAGTTGTCAAGGTTTTAATGAGTGTCACATGATGACAATCTCTATAGAAGGAACCATAGCATCATTAATTAATGATGACTCGTGATTTAGGCAGGCAACTGACCACACATCTATTTGATCTAGTAATAGTTTTTTTTTTGAACCCAGAGCACAGGAGACTGTCCAGACCTATATAATTATCATGCCATGCTCAGGATGTTATTCTGCAAATCAAAATTATGTTGAGCATATGGTTACTTCATGCTTCTAACCTTTAATTACTGACAAAAGAAGTCATTGACACAAGTAATTTTAACAACAAACAAAATTTATTAAACATAAAATATTAATCTAATAACCAAAACCATAATGATTATCATGAAACAAAGACCCCCTCTCTCAAAAATCATCCATGATTTAAATTTATTAATAAACTTAAAAATAAATTTTTGTACATCTATTTTACCTGTTATCATATATTATGATTTGTGATGTTCTGCCCAAAATAAAACAATTTTCTTTTTTGTTATTGTTGTTGATTTGCAAGAGACTAAACTATTAAGAAAATTTCAATTTTGCTATATATTGTGTTTGCATGCCATTATAAATGTGCACATAGTTATTATAAATGTTGATGATCACCATGACAAATATGATGTACATCATTCACTCATACATTATATCTTTACTCAGTATATTAAATATTGGAATGATATATAAAAGTACCTCAATAATCATTTAGCATTATAAATATTAAACGAAAATTGATTTACTATTCAATAGTGAGTCTACTGAATAATGGTGGCATACATATAAGTCAAACTATAAGGTTTTAAAAATAAATACTCATTCACATGATTTAATGAGTATTTTATTCTGATCAATAATTATTAAGTCTATCAGATTATTATTTTATGGTAAATAAAAACTATGGTGTATTTTACTTTTTAGTATATAAGATCTTGTATTGCTTTTTCTTACTGCATGTTTCTAGTACTTTATTATCCACCATGCCTTAAAATTATATCACATTTTATTTTTTCAAAATATCTCTATATATTTTTATCTTGATGGATTTGTCACCTTATAATTCTCATCTCCAAAAGTACAATTTTTTAACAAAAAAAAATGTATTTCCTCTACCTACAATTTGGGTTTACATATACTCCCAGATAACTCCATAATCCATAATAATTTATTTCATAATTCATTCAGTTATTTATTTCTTCATTAGAACAATTTTTCCAGTAAGTTTTTTATTTTTTTATTAAATATAAAATTTTAAGTTCAACCATTTCATTTAAAATATAACCCATTAAATTAATTGCTTATTACTGTATAAATAAAATTTAATAATTATTATCTTAAAAATTTTAAATAGTTAAGTTTTATCAGTGTGGCATCAGTTTTTTCACATGTGTATATAATTTAAATCTATGTTCCTGATCTCTGTAAAATTTTAAAAATACAATACCAAGATCATAAAAACAATGTTCTTCAGTTTACAGGATGTGATACTATTAAGTCCATTATTGTAAATGCATATCTTCATTGGATTAAACATGTAAAATAAATTAACACTGGAAGACTTCTTAAAAGGATGTTTTATGTTGAACATGGATTTTGTAGGAGAGATAAACTCCATCTTCATTCTAAAGAAGTTACAATGCCAATTGTTTCCTTTAGAAAGATATGACAGATAATAGAATACATTGGAGAGCTATAATTAGACATGGTGTTGAAGTATTTCAGAAACAAAAAATTCTACTATTTTTCTGCTGTGGAAACTAAAAGCATCATCATAAAATAAAAAGTAACCACAAAATTGGACTAACCACTAAACATCACATAACTAGCATGTTCTATATATGGATGTATTTGTGGTATCCAGATTAGTTTGAGTCATCACCACAAAACTCAGTATTAGAGTAGTTTTCTCTCCTGTATTATTATTTTTGGGGGGAGTTGGAATGGCCATTCTTTTTCTGAGTGGCTGTTTATTCATTTTATGTTACTGATAACTATATTCAAATGCAATGGATTGTATAGCTTGATTTTTTTTTCTTTTTTACATAATGTATTTTATGGTGATTAATTTTGTATATATTTTCACTGACTATTATAATGTTTCTACTTAATTAATCCATTAATTTTAAAACAATTTTAAAGGTTTCTCTTGTTACAATAAAATATAAAAGCATTCATGTGTTTATTTACATGAATAAATATATACATATAACAGAGTGAAGAGATTGTAGCTTGATGGTTTAAGTAAACTATAGATGGCTTGATGTGATTTGTATTGAAATGAACAATCTATTATTCATTTCAATAAAAAAATCTAAAAAAAAATTATTTTTTTCCATTTTCTTCTAAGCAAAATGATATGCAAATTTGAACAAAAAAAAAAGGAACTGAAAGGAGATTAAAGAGAAAACTAACTTTTGGATATAAAAAATCAGTTTTTTTTCTTTTGATCAGATTGGAATACTACTTCATTCAAATCCCAGGATTGTACCACATCTCATGAATAAAAGTGAACATTATTACCAATTAGCTAGACTTAATCTGGAATACTTTTGAATTATAGTTTGAATAAATCCAGCTGAAATAAATAATTAGCCCTTATTTAAAAGACGGTTGGAGATTACAAGGCTATACTATCATCCTAAATAGCCTTTTAATATTTTCCAGAAAGAAATACATCCCAATATTGTATAAGTGGTCATGTTTAGGAAAAGGTTATAAAAGGATCATTCCTTATGATTATTGTAATAAAGATAATATTGATATCTATCTCATATAAAACATATGTATGTGTAAGTACTAAAAGACATGTGAGTCAAAGAAATGTTATATTTATGAATTCATATATGCATAGAATTATAATTAAGTTTATTGAAGCCAGAGTTAAAAATATGGAGAACGTTTTGCACTATCTATGAATATATATATATATATATATATATATATATATATTCATAGATATGAATATATTAATGTTATGATATATACAAATTAAAGGATTTTGTTAAAGAAATGAATTGTATATCAAGTAATGATTATATTTTGTAAATAAGTTACTGTTTCATGATTTATTGATTTTATTAAATAATATTTACCGAGTCTGTAACCTCAAGAATATGCATATAAAATGCAATAGTAGGGACCTCTACAGGTGTTTAACCACAAGCTTATGCTATGGAAGAAAAGAGGGGAACCCTTCTTTACTTCAACCTACTTTCTATTTAAATAAGTGAAGCTGAAGCAGTTAGAGAAAATAAATTGTACATGAATTAATAGTACACTTGTAAATAAATTATTATTGCATGATTTGTTACTTTGTTTATGTAAAGGTTTCTGAGCATTCATCAGGAGTAACTTGTACCGAATTATAAATTTTTGTTCACTCTGGATGTGGTCACAAATGTATTTGTTATAAATTCCCATTTGCCTAAGTTAGATAAATGATATGATTGACCAGACAATATTTTGTTTGATATATTGTAATTATATTGTAAAACAAAAAAAAAAAACATGAAAGAACAAAGCAAAATATGCCATGAAGAAGACATAAAAATATATGTGGTGTTCCAGGGGTTGATTTAGTGCAGTAGGTGGTGTATCCAGCTATAATTATATTCCACATAATAAGTGTATTGCATTTAAAAATTTTAAAGACTGATTAAATGGAGAATAAAAATAAAAGGATGGAAACAACCAGAAAATAATGGAATCAAATACTATTGAAACTAGCTATAGAGAAGATAGCTGAGAAACTTTGGATATGGACAATGCCCATCTAGATAGTGATTACTGCAACCAAATAAAGCATAAAGATATTAATAAAGAAATAAAAATTCATAAGAATACTACATCCTCATCACAATTAGATGTGATGTAGATGTTTAGTATAATATTAAAACAGATAGAAAAGAAGCAAAAGCAAATGAAACATGATCAAAAGCAACCGGAGCAAATAAGCCAAACATTGAAATATAATCATAAAGTTGATCAAAAATTGATGGATAAGTTTTGCAAATCATCTACACCAGAGCAAAAACTGAATGATTCAAAACAAATAGATAATGAGCAAAAAATTGAACAAATACAATTTCAAGAAGAAACAATGGATCAAATCATGAACAATAAAAAAAGCTTTGCTTTTAAAATCAGAGAGTGGACCAAAAATATATAATAAACTTTTAAATGAATCTGAACCAAAACTATTAGATGAAAGTGTACAAAATGAACATGAACACATTCAAATAAAAGAACAACTAGCAGATGCTGAACCTGTTCAACTAACATAATAGATGATAATGAACTAAAACTAAAGGAAGTAATTGAAGCAAGCAGGAACTGGTAAAACTAAAAAATCCAAATACATGGGGATCAGTTTGGAGGCTCACAACAAAAGCTTGGTACATCAAATGAATGTGATGGACTATATCATGTGCCAGTCATAATCTTAATGCTGGATAAATAAATACAAATAAAAATAGAGCAGAGTTAACTTTATCCCCAAAATGAAATGAAATCACCATTAACAAATGAGGAGTTGGTTCTCATGCTGATTAATCTTTTGAATAAAGAAATCCAACAGCATCAAGCAAACATTTAATCTATGTGTTATATAGATATATTGTATCTCTACAGAGTTATGCACAAACAAGAATTTTACTGATCATCAACTTTATTTACAGTTAAGAAGAAAAAAACACAATTTTTTCCCACATCAATTGCTTATTCTCCACAATTACCATGAAAGAAAAAGCCCCAGATAGACTTTATTATCAAACTACACCTGAACAATATTATTTTATTGAGCTGGATAACAGCTTATAAAATGCCCAATGGATATCAAAAATAACTTTTAATAAGTACAATAATTATTGTTTTTTTTTTATTTTTAAGTTTGAGAATTTGAAATGAACAAACTGTTATTCATTTCAATAAAAAAAGGAATTTTTTTTCTCTTGTTTCTAAGCAAAGATATGCAAATTTGAACAAAAAAAGAAACTGAAATGAGGTTGAAAAAGCAAACTAAGTTTTGGATATAAAAGTTCAATTTTTTCTTTTCTTTTGATCAGATTGGAATACTACTTCATTCAAATCTCATGATTTTATATCTCTCATGAATAAAAGAGAAGAACATTACTAACAGTTGGCTAAACCTAATATGAAATACTTTTGAAGCATATTTTGAATAACTCTGGCTGAAAAGAAGAATTAGCACTTATTTAAAAGACAATTTGAGATTACAAGGCTATATTATCACCCTAAATAGACTTTTAATATTTTCTAGAAAAAAAGAAGTGACAATAATTTTGTTTTGGGTGAGTCTTAGATTTAAAGAGTGATTTGTACTTATTTTAAATAATCTGAATTTGTAAATAAGGCTTAGTATCCAGTTATTCTTTAAAAGTTACTGTCAAAAAAATGAATGAATTTACAATAATTTCTCTTTATTTGTTAATTTTTTTTTTTAATTATGTCACATATATAAGTTAAGCTTATGAATTTTTGTAATATTATTAAGAGGAAAGGTAAAGAAATAATGATAATCATGTAAATGAAATTTTACACACATAAATGCCTAAGTTACAAATAACTGTAATTAATGATGTAATTATTTCCATTAGTCTCATTTGTTCATAGTTAAACATATATTTGATTACTGAAAATTGAATTTTATGTCAATGGATTTATATATGCACAGTTGTTTGTTCAATGTTTAATAGTTTACATATGTTTACATTCATATGGGAAAATACATTCCTATCTGTGTAATGAGTTAGGGATTGATCTCAGAAAAAGTCATCTCTGTACTAGTTAAAGTTGTATTAAATTAGGTTAGGACAAAAAAACCACTCCTTATAATAATTATATAGAATGTTTATTTAATTAGAGTTCAGACCAAAAAACCATCCATTTATAGTTATTATTATATAAGTGGTTATGTTTAGGAATAGAATCTAAAAAAGACTATTTCATATGATTATTGCAAAAAGGATAGCATTGATGTTTATTTCACATAAGTCATATGTATATGTAAGTACTAAAAGACATATGAGTCAAAGAAATGTTTGTATTTATGATTTCATACATATATAGAATTATATTTAAATTTATTGAAGTTTGGGTTAAATATTCAGTAAATGTGTTACATTATCTATGAATATATTGTGTAAAGAAATGGGGTAAGGGTTTGAACTGAGAGATGGAAAACCTCATCACTCCCAGTCAATTTAAAATAAAATTAATTTTTAAAGTAATGTTTAATAATTATAATATATATATAAGAAATTTTTTATATTAAAGAGAGCATGCGAGAGAAAAGATCTCTGAAAGATCAGCTATTAGAATGAAAAAGATCATTTAACTCCTTGGAGCAACTATGATGAAACTATACATAGATAATGTCACATTTACTGTATTTTTGATTCTGCCTTCGATAAACTAAATACTGGCATGTATGACTTCATAAATATAAAATTTCTTTGATCCCCTTCCCAATTGCTTATACATGTATATATATATGTTCTATATAAAATGAATATCAACACTATCTTTATTACAGTAATCGTAAGGTATTATTTAGATCCTTCTCACAAAACAACTATTATATAATAATAAATATAATGAAATGGCCTTTTTAATCCGAACCCTAATTGAATAAAAACTTATACAATAACTAAAAGGATAGCCCCTTTTGAGTCTAAACCTAATTTAATACAACTCCAGTTTGTACAAGGGATGATTTTGTTTAAGATTGATCCCTAACTCATTAAGTGATAAGATAATTCTCCCATATGGATGAGAATATATAAACTATTAAACTTATTGACTAGCTTAACTGCACATGCATATAATCTATCTGCTTAAATCCAATTTTCAATAATGAAATATGTTTAACAATGAATTAGACTAATAGAAATAATTACACTGTTAATGACTGTTATTGTGACTTAGACTTTTACTTTTCTTATTAATAACTTATAAAAATCAAGAACTTAGCATACATATGTGATATATAATAATAATTTTGCCTTTAAAAAATAATTTTATCAAGTAACGAAGGTTTTATATTCACATTTTCTTTTTTTTTTTTTTTTTAACTGTTTCTTTATTAATATCTGGATAACAAGCATTATTTACAAATTCCGGTCGCCAAAAATAAAAGTACATCTTTCAATCTCAAGTTCATAAAAATAATTATCAATTCCTTTTTTTCTGACAAGTATTAAAAATCATAAAATTTCCAGCTGTTTTAAATAATACAACTCTTAATTTCAGCTGGAGTTATTCAAAGGTCAGAATGTTCAGATTAAATCCGGTGAAATGTTAATGGTGTTCTTTTTTTTATTCACAAGAATAGTAAAATCTGGAATTTGAATGAAGTAATAATTCAATCTGGTTAAGAAAAACAATTTTTATAAACTTCTGTTCTTTTTGAACTTCGTTTTAGTTCTTTAAAAAAAAAATAAAATTTGCATTGACTTTGCATAGTTTATTTTGTAGTAAAAAAAAATCTTTTTTTTGTTTTATTTATTAAATGAATAATAGATTGTTGTTTTTAAATTCTCAAACTTAAAAACAACAACAACAAAAAAACATATGATTGTACTTAGTAAAAGTTCTTTTAAATATATTCAGTGGCTTTTTATAAAATGTTTATGCATTACATTGGTTGATATAAGATTGTTCAGGCATGGTTTGATAATGAAGTCTATATGGGAGCTTTTTCTTCATGGCAATTGTAGAAGAAGCAATTAGTGCGAAGAAAATTGTTTTATTTCT
>JAQFVV010012648.1:507500-870657 GCA_028023455.1 Epiperipatus broadwayi | reverse complement strand
ATCAAATCTGGAAATGAATTATTCTAGTACAATAGTAGAAATGGTATGTTGAAGGATAAACAATATTTTTTAGAACAGAATTGTTGAAGGATAAACAATATTTTTAGAACAGAATTGTGGTACACAAGGTTTTGAATTTTGATAAAAAATTTAAGTAGTAGATAATTAAGTTCAGAAAATAAGTAATAATAAATGGTTATATTGATAAAGAAAATATCTTCAAGCCATTTTTATGATTGCAAATGTATTTATATCTCTAATAAGAACATGTTTAGCAGCAATATCTTATTTTAACTTATTAAATATAATTTTATCAACATTTAGCCTATATTGAAATATAATACCCTTTTGCTTAATAGAAAAAAAAATGTCCTTGCTATAATAAGTTGTATTTTTTAGTAGTAGTTTTAATCATTACACATTTTTCTAATGTAGGTGTCACTCACGATCTCTTAATAAAGAAGAAAATATTTCTAGTTAGAGATTCATAATGAGTAGTGGATATGCTAGGTAGTGAAATAGTTTTGAGTATTATCTGTATTTTAAAAGTTCTATTTTTAATTTAATTTTGCATTTTAGATCTCATTATTTAATATTGTAAACATTTTAGTTTATACCATAAAACATGTGAAGGAAGATAATTTAATACATGTAATAGCTAAAAGAAATAAGTAGTTGGTTACAGATATATTTGGGATCAATAAGATTATATTTACTGAAGATGATTTATGATTTAAAAGTTATTGTTGGTTTATATTAATTGTGAATTGTATTTACAAAATAATCACCAAGAAAAAACTTAAATTAAAAAAATATTACTAGGTATGTCACGTGACATTTCTGAAAAAATTACCAGATAGAAGTAAATAGCAAACAATATTATTTGATATTTACAAAATTATTTTCAGAAGCTTTAATGTTATACTGTATATACCTCAGGTTAAAAATGATCTAAATTATGTTACTATTTACATTTATCTGAGAACTTACAACCAAAATTTTCTGCCAATTTAAAGATAGCTTTTTTTAAGCATCTCAATAAAGTCAGTTTCAGTATTCTGATCTTCTCTAGAATAATTTAATGTTAAGCCATTATTTTTGATTTATTAAATTTGCCATTTATCACATATGTATTCAGGAAGTTTTACCTATCTTCTATTATACTTTTTGGATGTGCTACTTCTTGGATTACAAAAGTAAGACATTTATTATTTATTATTTTAATGGAGGTTGCTAAACTAGGTCATGGAAGGAATAACATGTGATTATTGTGACAAGTTGCTATTTGGAAGACAAAAAAAGGATTTATTGTAAACTTTGTAACAAAAAATTTCATGCTTCTTGCTTAAAATATTGCACTGGTTCTCAGTGTGAAGTAACTGGATTAGATAACTCTGTTTTTTTTAATTCTAATATATTTAATAGCTGAAAATAAAGAAGACAAAATGAAGTCTTTATCAGCTGAATCTGTTGAAAGCAATTTAAAGGAAATATGTGGAATATGTAAAGATGTTTTTTATAAAAATCAACAATATATTGAATGTAATGGCATTTGGAATAACAAATTTCATTTTAAATGTGTTAACTTAAAAAAAGTTGATTTACAAATGGTAGCTGAAAATGGAAAAATTATTACAAATGATTAAATTGCTTTTATAGTGATTTCTTGGCACAGCAAGGTTTAATAAATTTGTCTAATGATTCAGAGCAACTTTCTAAGTTATTAAGTAATTATCTTTATTTACCTCAGGGGAGTTATGATGAGAAAACTGTAATTATAAATAATACAAAGCAAATTAAGAGAGAAAAATCAGGAAATGAAAATTTAATTATAAAAGATTCTACAGATTCTGATGTAAGCTATTGTGATAGCAACATTATTTTAAAATAAATATTAGCTAAATTAAATGACATTAATAACTCTTTATTACAAATTAAAAGAGAAAATTATTTTTTGAGATCATTTATTTTACAACATTTTGATGAAACAAAAATTAAGAATGTTGTTTTCACATCTGATTATGATTAAGCTTCTTTGGAAATTAATGATTGCATTTTATCTATAAAAATATGAAGTAGTCAAAAAGGCAGCTGACAATCAAGATAAGAAACATATGAATCTATAACTGTCAACTTTCTTATAAGGATGTTTTGATTAAAAATAAAGGAGAAAAAGTTCTATTAATAAAGAGCAAAGTACAAAAAAAAATTAAATCTATTATTATTCTTATCTCTGAATATAATATAAATGCTAGAAAAAATACAAATGAAGAATTGATTAATTCTGAAAATTTGAATTGTGAAGATTTTATTACTGTATCTTCTAAAATAAAAAAACTATGTTAAAGCAAAAAAAAAGCCAGTGATTGATATTAATTCTAATCATACATTCAAAACTTAAACTTAAAGTTTATTTCAAAAGAATGTTTTATAGCTAGATTTTTCCTAATAACTTCAGCAGAGGAAATTAAAAATTACTTAGAAATTAAAAGTTTCAGTGGTGTGCCATAGAATTTTAACTAATAATCCAAAATATGCCTCATTTTATATCTTTGTTTCTGAAACTTCTAGTGATAAAATGAATGATCTAAATTTATGGCCAGAAAAAGCCGTTATATTGCCTTTCTTTGAAAAGCTAAATAAAGGTGAGAAAGTGAATGAGGATAGTATAAAGAATGATGTTAATGGAAAACATGTAGAAATGCAAGATATAAATATGCAAGAGACAATTCATAATGAGTCAATATGTGACAAATAGCAATCAATAAATTGGTATTACTATAATGTGCATAGACTTAGAACCAAAACAATAGATTTTAAAAATTAATTACTATTACATGATTAAAATATTGTTATTTTAACAGAGACCTGGTTGAATAAAACAATTGATAATATAAATATTTGATCCTAGATATAATATATATAAGTGTGATAGAAAGTATGCAATTGAAACAAGAGATATTATGATTGATATCAAAAAATGTATAAAGCATGTGGAAATATTAATTAATGAACATATTATAGAATCATGCTGGTTTGAAATAATATTAAAAGGTTAAAAAGAAGATTTATGACCTACTTTGTTATATTAAGAATTAGATGAATGTTTGACAAAGGTTGAAGAATTTTTAATAAATTAGAAATATGATATTGTTTTAACTGGTGACTTTAATGCAGCTGATTATATTTTGTAACATAAAAGATATAGTTTAATGATGCTAAACTTTATAAAATTAAAAACTTTGCTCATTTAACTTAATTAATACAGCATCATAACCTTATCAATTTCAAGGAAAAAGTATTAGATCTTGTTTTTAGTAGTAAAGATAATTTGAAATGTCAGCTGGATGATCACACTCTAATATCTCCTGATCCATATCATCTGCTATTAAATATTATAATAGATGACATTTATAAACCTGTGCAGCTTATTAAAACTAATTTTAGAAATTATAAATATGATTATTATAATTTATGTAAAGCTTTGATGGATTTAGATTAGACTGTAATTTACACAAGCTAATTCAAATATGGCTGCTAATAAATTTATTGGTATCCTACAAAACTGTTTAGAACAATATATTTTAATTAGGTTCTTACAGAGTAATCATAATAAATATCCTAAATGGTTCTTTAAAGAATTATGTAGAGATTTGAGCAGAAAACATAAATATCATAGATTATATAAAATATCTAATGATAATGAATTATATAAGAGATTTAGTATTTTGCATGCCTATGCTAAGTCTCTTATGAAGAAAGATTATGATAATAAGTTAAATAATGTCAAAGGTAGTTTTAAACAGAATCTTCAAATGTTTTGTAATTATATTTAAAATGTGAGAATTACTGGTGATAAAATTTGTAAAAATAATTATCAGTCTTCTTTGAATTATTTAAGTCATCATTTTTCAAATATTTATTCAAATTCATCTGATGATTTGTCTGATGCTAAATTTGATGTGTAAGTTGTTGGAGTATAGATGTTAATAAAATATATATTACTGAAATAATTCATGCAATTCACAGGCTTAAGTCTAAATCTTCTATGTGTTTTGTGATGAGATTCCTAACTTTATTATTAAAAATTGTTTTTGCAACTTCTTTACAATAAGTATATCATCAATTTATTTATTAATAAATGTATTATTTCTGACATGTTTAAAATTGCTAAGATTGTACCTATATATAAAAAAGGAGATAAATGGGATCTTAGAAATTATAGGCGTATTTATATTCTGTCACATTTTACTAGAATTTATGAGAAATGTATGTATAATAATATATCAGATATTGTGAAAGTATGCCTGATTTTCAGCATGGGTTTCTACCAGGTAAATCTGTTGATACTAATTCAATGGTGATATCTGGTCATATTGCACATGCATTACCTAACCAGTCACAACTTGATGTTATCTATTTTGAATGTCACAGGCATTTGAAAAGTATCAAATGAAATAATAAATTAGAAAATGGAAGATTTAGTCCATCATTTAGTTGCATTGTTTAAAAATTATCTTATTAATAGTTTCTTTTGTATGTATAAATAAAAATAGGTCTAGTTTTTTTCAACAATGTGATAGGAGTACCACAAAGTGGAGTATTGACTCTATTACTTTCTTAATGTCTTTATGTGTGATATTTTATCAAAATATTAAAGAAAGCATAATACTTAATTATGCTGATGATTATAAATTATTTAAAAGAATTGATATCTATAAGGATCATATTGTACACTAAAGTGATATTGAACATCTTAACGAATGGTATAAATTTAATAACATGAAGATATGTGTAAGTAAATCAAGTATTGTTAGTTGTACTAATAAAACTAACAGGTCTGTATGTCATTATAAGATTGAATAAAATTATATTGCTTGTAATGATGTTGTTTCTGATTTAAAGAACCTGTGTTGTAAGCAATTTACATTCAATGCACATATAAAGCATATTATAAATAAAGCTTATAAATGAATGGGGTATATCTTGAGATATGGAAGAGATTTTCCTCTTTATAATGTTATTCTGTTCTCTTATTGTTTTCCTTGTTAGAATATGGTTCTATTATATTGAATCTGAATTTAATTTATATTAAATAGAGAGTTGATAATATACAAAAAAATATTTTTAGATTAATAAAGAGAGAAAATTTAAATGTGAAATCAATATTAAATGTCAGAAGAATACTTAAAGACATGATAATGTTAAAAAAATTATTGATATTAATTATTTTATATCTAAATTAGAATTAAAAGTACTACTCACTCGGTAAGATAAAATATATACTTTTAATATTAAAAAAAGTACTAATTTATTTTTAAACAAATCATCTAATACAAAAAATATATAATCAAAAATTTATTAATATATATAATTTTTGTAATTGTTTTATAACTAACATTAAAAAAGAAGTGAAATGTAATATTGAAAATAATATAATGTGATAAGTATAAAATGATATTTATACAATTTGTTTTTGTTTACAACATAATTTTGTAATATTGAGATATTTAATGAATATTGAATTTATTTGTATTGAGACACAATTGCATGTTATTCCACTAGTTATTCAACTTGTATAATATATATATAAAATGAAGATAAATATAGATTAAAGATTTACTGGCAAGAACATCAGTAATATTATCTATGCTGATAATATCATCCATATAACTTAAAATGCAATAAATATCAAGATATTTGTTAAGAAGGGCTGGATATAGCATAAGAGCCAGGTTATAACTAAAAATAAAAAAGACAAACATTACTTTAAAAATTTGTCTTTCTAATAGGAATCATCTTATGGATAGTGGGGAGAGATAAACAAATAAATAATTAAATAGTTTAAATCAAAACTCTTGCTTAAAGCACAAATGATTGGGTTGAAACTATTCAATTTTAGTTATAGAATGAAGCGCACTAATTTATTCTAAAAAAATTGTTTATTTGATCTTCAGTTATCAATATATATATATGCCTAATAATAGGGAGAAAGGAAAATATTGATACATGAAAAAAAAAGGGAAAAATATTGAAAAGGTTGGTAATGATGTCAAAATTTTAATAATAAATAAAAGATTTTAAATGGTTTATAGTGCATTTATCTGGTATAATATTATATTTAAATAAAATATATCTTTATACTCAATATATATATATAATCAATTTGTCTTTGGTTATATAGAATCTAAAATAAAAATAAAGATTTTACATTGGGAAAAAAAATGGAAAAAATATATTGGTTTGATAAATAGGGAGAAAAATAATGAATAGATTGAATCCCAAATCATCAATACTGCAATACTTATATACTGTGAAAATTAAAGAGCTTGAATATGGGATAGGAACATAACCAAAAAAGATGATAGAGTAACTTACTAAAAAAATTTCCAATTAAATATTGAAATATAACAAGCATCTTTAGAGAAAACTTGTTTACAAGTCAAATAGTGAAATAAAAAAAAAGAAATATACAGACTTTTAGGGGAAAATATTGAAAAGTCTTTTCTCTGAAGTGGGTTGATATTGGCAAATGAAGAAAATGGTATTGTAAATTACATTATATTTTTTATTTTAAAAAATACAATAAAACAACTAGTTTTCTGTTTTTCTGTTTTTTTTTTTTCACTTGAACATATTAGTTTAGGTATTTATTACCAATTACTCAAGTGACATAGGATTGAGCAATTTTTTTGGAAAACCATGCTGTAAGTTTTATAAGTGTCAAAAATACTACAGATTTTTATAACCATAATACATTTATATCTTAGTTTAACAATGAATTAATAGAGAATGCTTAAATTTTCTCATTCATAATTATATAAATGGTTATATAATATAGGGTATATGAGCACAGACTTTCACACCACCCACCTATATTACATATATACCCTATATTACATATATATAGCCACAGGTATATAACAAGCCTGTGTTTCAGTTATTATAAATGGTTATAGTAAAAAAAGTCAGTAAACTATCACACTTTCTTTATCAATATTCAATATTGTGCCATAATCGATTATATTTACCTTTGTTTTTAATACACTACTATCTACTGATTAATCCAAATTACCCTAGGATTTATTTTTCTCTAGAGTTAAATATCCATTTTATTAAAGACTAGGTGATTAGTTATGAGTTTACTGTGTAAAAAGTGATGTGGTAAAAATAACCTAAATAAAAATGACAAAAACAGATTATGGACATGTCAGATAATATACTACATGAACGCTAACTTATATCCATATATTCATTGAAGCTGAAACTATAAAATTGCTTACATTATTTTTACAAATGGTTAACAACAGAATCTGAATGTATTGCCAAATACTCTTCTAAACTCCCAGATCAAGTTTAAAACGAACTTCCTTTCAATCCACCCATTTGGAAATTTATCTACCTAGCTTCAAAAAAATAGCTAAGGAGAAGGTGAAATTTCAAGATTATTTATTCCTTTTTGTTGACAATATTTGCATTTTCTTTTTTATCCTATTCTGATTTATTATATTCAACAAATGATTTGAATAGTTCTTAGACATCGACAATTCCCATCCCTCTACCCAAAAGAAAAAAGCTGTTTAAATTATAAACTATAACGTAATTTATACAGAACTCATTTATAAATTGTTTACATTTTTAAGTTTAAACTTTCTTTTGTTATCATTATTCTATCTGTATTAAAAAGAGTTTATCTCTCACACTGAGATTTCCTCAAGAAAGCAGCTTGACTTACCTTTGTTTAATAGCTGATGTTTCATTTATTAACAATCCGTTAACATTATTAAATATATCTACCTGCAATAATTTATTGATGCTAATATTTTGCTTCATCAGCTGTTGCTGTTTCCACATTTTTTAATTAAATTATATATTTATAGTCATAACTTTGAATAATTATTTGTTTTAATTATTTTTTGCTGAATTTCAATATTGAAATAAAGTGTTATATTGTGTTAATTTTAATTAAATAAATTTTTCTTTACTTTTTATATAAAATAATTTGCCTAATTTATTTATTTATTTACACAAATTTAATACGGAATATATATATATTCAATGTTACTTATACAAGAAGCATAAGAGTTTAGATCTTCCGTCTGGAATCCAATTATGATTTAGTGAAATATATAAATGTCTTCTAAATTTAATAAGGCTTATAATTATTCCAGATACAATTCTCATAACAATTCAAGTAACCATCCAATTATTGATCAGAAAATGGCTATTTCGGTGGTATACCATAGCTAGGAGGTGAAGCAAAAAAAGAAAACTTTAACTTTTCACCATTCAAACAATTTAATAATCTGATAAGTATTGCGTTATTCTTAATGTCATTCAATCAGCTCGATAAATACTGTTTTATTTATTAATGAATGTACTACAAGAATGTGAACCAATAAACAATCTTATTAAACGCTGTTACATTATTATATTAGTGATTGAAAATAGTGATATGTGTGAAAAAGTTTATGATCTTTTATTTATCAAATATATTATAAGTTAGATAAATTTTTAATATATATTTATGCCAAGATTAGATGCTGGATGATGCAATGCATTGAGGAGAATATACAGAGCATAAAAGTATTTGTGCTTTTATAATGTTTTCCTCATATGATAGATTTGTATTCCATGTTTGTTTTATTCTTATCACATAACTGGATGATGCAGATCAACTAAAGTATCAGAGCAGGTAACATATCAAAGCCAGATTAATCAACTGCAAATTTTAATTTTTCATTTTTTAATTAATTTTTCATAAAATTATGTTCAATATAGGTATGTCTAATGGATAAATCATTAAACAGTAAAAAAGTATTGTATATAGTGGTAAAGCAAGAGCTAGATCTAGCAAAAAGGATATATATTTAATCCTATTTTTTTCTAAATGGAATATTTTCCTAAAATCTTCAGTCTTCAACTCTTGACTTATCATTAAGGAACTGATTGGATTTAAGATTAATATAACTGTTTTTAGTGAAACTTGTCTTCCAACCAATAGAAATTTAATTAAACAATGAAAACAAGATGTGTTGGAAAGGCAGATCATTCATTGAAATGATGCCATATGATGTTGGATTTGCTGTGATGTGTAGTTTTTAGACATATTAATGATAGGTTAATATTAAGATTACTTTTATACAATAATATCTGTGTTCAATTTATTCTTATTATATGCATTTACAAAGGCAAATAACTAAAAAAAATCAAAACTAACATGTTTCAGAGGTAAGATGAAAATTAAATTGGAAAATAGGTCCAATTTCAATCATATTGTAAAAAAAAATATTTTTTTATAAGCATCTTTATTCCTGCTAAATTTCAATTGCTAATTTGGACTTTCAGAATTGTAGTGTTACTGTGACATAAAATTTTCTTAAGAAGTTCACTGTGAATACAAGTAAGTCTCTATTCTTGGGTTCCTTAAAAAAAGCTGTTTTTCTGATAATGAACCTATTATTAGTAATAGAAAACATGTTAAAAATTTTTATTCTGCAAAATAATATATTGAAAATAGATTTTTATAATTATTAATTAACATGAATGTTTAAAATTAATTGATGGATTAAAAGCTAAAGTTGTCAGTTTTAATCTTTTTTTGGGCATTAAAAGTAAAATATGGAACTGAAAAATATCATAATAAATCCATCGAAAACATTCTTTTATATAATGATGATATTTCAAATAAATGGTAATATTTTGCATCTTTTTAATAATAAGAATTGAGAAATAACTTAATAATACCAACCCATACAGATCAGGTAAAAGATATGCATTTTAGTTAGCTACATGTAATTTTAAAAATGGGGATACTGAAGATCCTAATGAAATATTTGGAGTAGTTTTAAATATAATATGTCAACGTCAAAACCATTAATTTTTTTTTAAAAAAAAAAGTACATGGACTCATGAAATTGTGGCTCCTAATCTTAAGAATATTTTTATTATTCCAATTTTTAAAAATAATGAGCCAAACAATACTGTAATAATTATAATGGATTATCATACTTATTTACTACTATTTCAAAAATACTTTTATGAATTTTGCTGAAATAGTTTGCTTCTAGTTATAAATGAATGATTCTCATAAATTGAATGTAGGTTTAAAGAATCAAGAAGCACTATAAATATACTTTTTGTTGTAAGACAAATTCAAGAAAAGTTGCCAGGAACAAAGAGTGATTATATAATGCTTTCTTTCTAAGACATAATTATATTTTTTATATCATTATCAATTCTTTTTTTATCATTTTCTATAACACTAGATATTCATTTCTTCTTGCTGAATCGTTTTAAAAGTTTTCATATTCTTTCTTTTCTTTATTCATTATCATATCTCTGAAGAAAATTTATTAGTGAATTGCAAATTTGCTGTACCAGTTTTGTTTTGTTTTTTAACTTTTTTAATTTTATTGATTTTGGTCATGTGTGAACCATTTGTAAGTTTTAGTTTTAAATTCACTGAAGTATTTCTTAAGTTTAAAAAGGTCAACTGTTAATACTATTCTTTTTAATAGTTTTCATCTCTTTAGTTTTATATTAACACATATCTTAGATATGATTAATCAGTAATCACTTTCTGTGTTTAATCTATAAAGAGCATATACAATCTTGAAATACATATTTCCTAGTCAAATTTTCTGTGACTTCATTTGGATGATTCCATATCCATTTTTGTTTAGCATTTTTCTCAGTGAAAAAATTCATGATATACAGTTTTTCTTTTTCTGTATACTCCACAACTCAGTGGCTATCATTTTCTACACCTTAATTAAAATTTATCCATAACACTTTCATCTTTCGATTGTTTATTAATTCTAGTATTAAAGTCTCTCATGATAATTTTAAAATATTGTTTGATCTGATCAAGTCTTTTGTACAACCATATAAAAATTATTTTCTTCTCTTCACAATAAGAACTTGTTGAGATATAAACCTGAATTATCTAGATTTGATATCTTACATAATTTACTTACCAATCTCTCTCATATATCAACAATCTCCACAATATTGTGTGGTTTTTTTTGTTTTATTCATAATGAATCCTACTCCTCACGAGTTTCCAACATTTGTTTTTGTAATAAAGTACGTGCCTACTTTTTAAATCAATTTTTTCCATCTTTTTTGCTAATTTTATATAATCCAACTGTTGTGTTTATGTCTATTATAACTGGAATAATGTTCTAGTCATTTAAAAATAATGCACAATGCATTAACTAAATATATAAATCTTTATTTAAAATGCTTACAATATCAAAATATATGCACTATTTATAATAAAGAGTAACTTTAATTATGGAGGATGTATTGTAAATGAGTAATTGTTACCAATACTCTATACTTGGAAAGGGAAGCTCAGATTTGTCTTTTAAACCCTGACACTTCCAGATTACAGATGGCTTGCCTTGTGTGTGGGTATGATGATATTAGTAGCTAATAGCTTCCTGCTCTAGATTTGAGCACATTGCATTCTACTTTTAAATAGACAATATGTGTACTGTCATCTAATGTCTAACAGTTATCTGGTTTGTGTGGATTACCCTCTCAAATAGACCTTAGTATATAGAGAATCCATTTTTATTGGAAAGAATTAGATTTACTGACCTAGATTTCCAATTGGCCTGTTTATGGCATTGGTACTAGTTCTGCTGATCATTCAATCTGATCTTGACAACATTACAGTCTGGATAAATCCATTATTTGAGCAAACTTCTGATGAGTTAAAATGAGTTGTAACACCAATAATGTTCCATTTAATATTAGACAGTTTTTTTAATTGTTGTGATGTTCCTCTTCACTTGAAAGTGATCTGCAGTGATAGGTCATTAAATAAAAAGTTAGAATTGAATTGTAGCCTGGGTCCACAATGTAGGGATTTATAATATGACATGATTTTGGTCACCTATTGTTGATAATCATAATTTAGTTTTTCCTGCCATGATTGTAAATATCTATTTTAAAAAATCATTTGCACACTTATTCATTCTGCCTTCAAAAAACACAACTGAAATAACAAATAAGAACTATCAAGAGACTGAGAAGAAAGTCCATAATGGTTTTTAATCTTTAATTCAGAGATTAAAAGCTAATAAATTCACCAATACTGGATCTTGTGTATTAGTGAATAACACATCTATATTTATTTACTATATAGATAATCAAAGACAAGAATGTATAGAAAGGTCATTAGGAATTTCCTCTGCTCACCTCAAAGAAAAATAAATGGGGTTTCTTTCAATTAATATTAAACTTCTTTCTGCAGCCATTAATGTTTTAATAAATAAGAAAGCATTTAAAAAGTCATTAAAATATGGGCTGCCTGTGTACATATGTGTGTATTTATTACTGTAAATAAAGTTGATTGGAAATTTGTTATTGCATGCAGATAGTACATTGTTATTATTATCCTTGTTAAAGTATTGTGATGGTTCAGATTTTCCACCAGAAGAGAGGAAATGCATCTAACTACATTCGGACCTAGGGTCTTTGGATAGGATGCCAAGACTGATGCAATGAAGTAACTAACCAATGATCATGCCAAATTTCAATAGGCTAGCTCTAGGTTTACACATTACATCCAAAACACAATTTATGTTAGTTCACCAATACCTCACCCCTCTTTTGGATTCCACACATGCCTCAGAATTCAAACTATGGAGAATGTTGCAATCGGCTCTCTTCAGTGATAAATTTAGCTTAGATAAAAATTACAGTACATTCTTATGGGTTTTAATCAAGTAAAAGACTCATTTAATCATATTACTGTATTATATTGTATAAGGGGGTGTGTGCATGCATATATGTGTGGTGATAAATTGATGAGCAGGCAAAGAAATAAGTTGATAAACCAGAGACCATTTAATGAGAATCAAATTGACAATGTTTATTTACAAACAAGATTAAAATTCAAAAACTCTTTTAACAAAGAAAAAATAATTATAAACATATGTGTACCCCTATCATATTAACAATTAAATATATTCATTACACCAACTCTTTCCATGATATGCATACATGTACTCATTATATACAAAGGAAATAAAAGTAAGAAAAAAATCATTAATTTAATGTTACATTGATTGTGAAGCTAACTAACTATTTAACAAAAATATATGAAGACATATTCAGTAGCTTCTTGGTTTAATTCCAGCTGTAGTGATTATCTCTCCTTGGAAGACCCACACACCCTTAAGTATGTACAAGTTTAATAGAAATGACCATTGACACGGTGTATTAGTCATTCCTACTAAATAAACAAATATGAACAATGGTTAGTCAGCAAAAAAAAAAAAATAAACAACATAAACTCTGTCTTGTAGCAAGTGTATGTTTTTTAATATGGAGTGGTGATAAATAAAATCTTACCTTTATTCCATATTGTAGTAAGGATTCTGATAGTAACATACATAATATTAGGTCACTATATAGGGAGGATTATCTAAACTATTTTTTTTTTAAAAAAAAGTAATCTAACAACCTTCTTCCCATGTTTTCTTGAATTTAGCTACAATGGACTCTTCCGAGTTACAGAAATCTCAGTTCCCAAATACGGAAGTGAAATAAAAAAAATTAAAATTTTACCAGTGTACACATAAATAAAAAAATATATCACACGACAAATTAATAATTTTTCATGATAAGAGGCATGAGGTTTATGAATTAGGCTACTAATGTCTCTAATAGATACAGTCCATCATTGTTTCAGTCAGGCTGCTACAGTAGATCATGCATTCCTCACAGAGACCCTTCAGGGACATATTAATAATGATGTTATCTCCATCTCTTGTTCTTTTTTCTGTATCCACCTGGACATTTTAGATGAGGTATTCAATGTTTCAGTAAGCATTACACGAGTATTAAACCATCATGCTTACCATGGTCAGCGCTGACAACACAGCCTTACAACACTATTGAATTAGCCAGAGAACATCATTTTTCAGCACATAAACAATTAAAATTTTCTTAACTCAATGTTTGTTGTTAAATGAATTTTACAAAAACAGAATTATTCCATCGTTAATATATATAAATACTCTGATAATGTTCCAATTTGATTCCTTATTTGCATTTGAAGAATAGCACAGTCTTTTTTTTAAATGTCGATTTAAAATCAGCACTATTACTTTAACCAAATGCTTGAATTTATTAGAATCATTGTTGTTTAAATATCAGTCACAGTTTCTTGCAATTTTCTTTACAACAATCCAGCAAATGATTTTAAATGTTCCAATAACAGTCCATTTTCTTTAAGATTTGAACATTCAATTTTCCGATGTTGTATTCTATATCTTATGCTTTATTTCAAAATAGTAGAAAAATGATGGAAATGAATTAGGTTTGTTTTTATATTGTCCTTAACTTCCATCATCGAGTATACTAACATCTTATTTCCTGTTTCTATTGCTATGTGAACCCTATTGTTGGATGTATTACATTAATTATAAGTAAAATAAAATTACGTAGTAGAATTATGCTTTCATTTTCCATGTTTGGTTGCCTAGTGACTAGTTTGACATTAGGTCATTACCATGCTTACTTAGACCAAGTCTTTTAAAATGATGTGCAATACATTGATATTAACATCATTGTTTACATACATATATATTAATATGATTATAATTTTTTTTAATTGGGGTTTTCATCTTTCTAATTGATAAGTAAAATTGATTTATCTTAATACTTTCTCAATATACTTAAAAATATGTGTTTCTTGAATTTGAATGTTTATAGGTGTGAGTTTAGTTACTTTATAAATGAAAACATTTGTTTAGTTGGCTATTAACTAAAGTTACATTTAAAATGAGCTGGATTTGGTGGTGAGAGTGACAAAGATTAGATTGTAAGCTACCCTTACAGTATGTATTCTAGAAAATTAGCATTCTGTATAATAAAATGAATAATAAATGAAGTTGAAATATGCTATTTAGATTTAGTATGAAAATTAATTGATAACAGTTGATAGATGTAAGCTGAGTAATAATAAAGTTCTCACAAGAGAGAAAGAAAAAACATTGGGGTAAATCATATCTATGTGCATAGATTTAAAATGCACAGATAAGAGAAATTGGTCAGCCTAACTAAAAGACTGATTAAAACTGATGTTAAGACATTGTTGGGTAAGTTATAATATTGTATGTATAAAATACTAGTTAATGGAAACTCGAGATATATGAACAATATTTAAATATGAACAGTGTGTGAGGATAATCTATCCCAACACATGAACTGGTTATTAATCATTTATCCAAAATAAAGTGAAATGCATTTTTATTTTTATTAATTATTGTTCTCATTATTTCAATAGAAGTAAATAAATTGTTGAGTTTTAACTTATTATTTCAATACAGATAAATAACTTGTGTTGAGTTTTAAAGTTTGTCTTAGTATTATATTATTTTAGTTTTGTTGCTTGTCCAACTAATATTATTGAAAATACTCCTGAGTATACAACAGAGTGGCATCAAACCTATTTGTAAGAAAGTGACAGCAAAGTGATCACAACCAACAGTACTATCTGTGTTTACATGTTAACCAAGTGGAACAAAGTAAATATTAATGATAACATTGCCAAATCATAATATTCATTAACTTGATGTAAATAACACAGCAACATGGAATGCATATGTCAAATACATCAATCATTACATGTTCATAAATAAAATTGAGAATGACAAGCAAAATTCAGAATGACAAAGTTAAAGTATCTACTCTCTTATTTTTTGTGAGTAGTGATATTTTATAGTTAGCAGTACTGATCTAGTCAGATATCTACATTTTTATTTTTTCTTTAATTTATGCTTTAAATATATTGGGATGACTAATCGATCAATTGAAAATTTCTTTAGAATTCTTTCTAATACTACTACAAGTTAATTTATAAATTCAATGTATAATCTAAAATCTCTTAGTATTAGTTTTTATTGACAGGTTTCTTTTTGGGTAAACTTTTAGTAGTATTTATCTTTTCAATTTCTAAAAAAGATCATGTCTAAGTTTTCAAAGTTTCTTTGGATTTCTCATCATTGTAATCCTACCTAATATTCATTTATAAAATTAATTGATGTAGAATTTCAAACAATCTCTTCTGATTTGTAATTGGCAGATTTGTTTTGAAATTTTTATTACTTCATCTTCAAAAAAAAATTATATTTTTTCTTTCTTATTAGATATTGAAAAAGTGAGGTGAGAGAGAGATGGAGAGGAGGTGAATTGTGTTATAGGCTTTGATGAAAACAATTTTCAGCTACATTCAATAGATCAATTGAAGATTTTTTTTAGAAAAAATCATCTTCAAGTCTAATGCTTCCAGATAGTTTTCTTATAAACAGTATGATAATGCAGAACACAAAGTTTATGTTTAAATTAATTTTTAACATGTTAAAGGTGGGGGGGGGGTATTTCTTGTAACACACAGTGGGACAGAAAAATCTCTTTTTTTTTTTTACTTTTTAAAATTCACATTGAATTTAAACTAAACCATAGTAGTATTACTAAGATAAATCACAATTCTAGACCCCTCCTCCCTTCCTCCCTCACTTTTACAAAGAAGAAAAAAACATTTCTAAACACAAAAGAAGAAAATCAAAATTTCCAAACCGACTTTTTTTTTCCAATTACAAATAAGAAAAGGATTGTTTAAAATTTATCTACCTTTTGTAAGTCAATATTATGTAGGTAGTTTTATGTGAAATCATCTATGAAAACTTACTGTATTACCAATAAGAAATTTAAAAGAGAAATAAAAATTCATCAAGATTTTAGACATTGAATTTATAAATTAAGTCATAGTAATATTACTACGATAAATTGTCATTTTTTTCCAAAGAAATTCATATTTTTTTTGGGGTTCAACCAGATCTCTCTCTCTCCCTCCTCCATCCTTTTTTCTCTAAACCCAATAAAAAATTGAAAAGGCAAATGTTTGCAAAAAAAACTTAAATCAATGGAATTTAATACTAAGAAGTTTTACATTACACATTGAATTTATAAATTAAGTCATAGTAGCATTACTATGATAAATCACCACTTTTCTAAAGAAATCTTCAATTGATCAATTAGTCATCCCAATATTTTCTCATGATTTCAAAGCAGTATTTGAAGAGTCAACTAAAGAGAAAATCAAAATGCTGTTAATAACTAGATCAATACCTAGCTAAGCAATATGTGATCATAAACATCCTGAAAACATTCCATATCAAGATTTAATTGAAAACCTAAATTTGTATTTTGGTGGCACAGTTATATTTTCAAGTGACAAAATAGCAACTCATGAATGGTATCGTGATTATAATTTAACACTGTGGATATTTACTAAACATTGCAAATTTTCTACTGAGATAGAAGACATGTTGTTAGACCTACTATTGTTCAGAATGTTTGAGCATAACTTCAGAAAAATTTTATAAGTGAACCAGACCTGACATATAAAATAACAAATGCAAAGTGTATTGCACAAGAGAATATGTTAGATAATGCATCAAAATCTCAACCTTCAACTAGTGTGTGTATAATTAACTATTACCCTCATATGAATAAAGCACAAGCTGTTAGTGCACATTTGAAAGCTGCAAAAAATAACTTGACTTGTTATTGTGTGAAAGGCCACAGTAAAAATTTTTGCAGATTCAAAACAAAACATGCCATACAGGTAGTGTTAAAAAATATCTAGCTCATATCTGCCATTACAAAGATAAGCACAAAAGCTAAATCTACCCAAAGTTTAAATCAGAGGAGGTGGAGTGAGAAGAAAAAAAGATGTCAGAAAAATAAAATGGCATTTATAATGGATGTATTATGCTAGATATGACCATCTATGAAAGGAAAATGAATATGGAAGTTGAAAGTGATGCTGGATTATCAATATTGTCACTAAAAGATTGAAATGTTATTAGTGTTAAATATAAAAGCAAGCAGAAATTGGAAAAAAATTATTAGTAATAAAAATAAAAACAAGTGGAAGTTGGAAAATATATATGTACTAGTCACAAATGTAATTAATAACAAAATAGACATATGCAGTAAAATGATAGCATCAGTAAAGTTCAATGTCAGAATTAAAGTGCTACCATTATTTATAGTGAAGTGGAATATAAGACCTTTACTAGGCAAAAACTGGTTCGATCATTAGTGATATATCTTGAGATAATTAAGAAAGACTATTGAAAGCTGAAGTTAGAAATAAATTTCCCTAGCTATTTAAATCAGTATTAGTTGAACCGAAGAGCAGATGGACATCGAATTACTGAGGGATGTCTAGTCTATAATGTTTAAACTACATAAGGTTCCATATGCATTGAAACCAAAAGTTGAGATAACTACAGCAATGGTTTCAAAAAGTGTGTTATCTTCAGTGGATGACTCATTGTAAATGAATCTGGTATTGGTGATATTGAAGCTGGATTTGACTATTTATCTTTGCAGACATTACCCCATCACAAAATAAATATATTAATAAAGGAATGTATTATATGCTAAATATGCATGAAGTTATAGCCTTGCTACAGAAAGCATCAATTTTCACAAAGTTTGATTTAAAATCATTTTTCACCAGATATCTGTCATGAAGAACATAATAGAGTTGCTAATTATTAGCACCCATGGAAGACTTTTTAAGTGTAATTAGCTACTACATGGGATCATGGTTGCCACAAATATCTTATAAGCTAAAACGGGTGCTTTATTCCAAGGCATGGAAGGAGTGTGGATATATTTACAACTACCCAGACAGGGCATGAACTGGGAATAAGCATTATATAAGTCTGTTCAAAATTAGATGAAGTTGGTGTTGAATATTGTGAAGTATATATGAGTTATCTCAGAGATCAAGATTCTGAGTCATGTTATAACTAAACAAGGCTAATATCCTAATCTAAAAAATGTGGAGCTATAAAAGATTTGGCAAAGCTTAGGAATATTAAGGATTTACAAGCCTTCCTGGGATTTCTGAATTTCTATGAGAGTTTTCTTAAAAGAAAATTATATGTTCTAACATCTTTATATAAACTACTGCAGAAATGGCAATGTTGGAGATGGACAGGGAACATAATTTAGCTTTTCAAAAGCAAATGATTTGTTAATGTCAAATCAACTCCTGGTTCATTGCAATAATGTCCTGGAAATGATTGTAACCATTGATGTTCTGGAATTCAGAGTTGCATCTGTCATTTCCTTACCCCTGTTTTGAAGGTGAATGTCTGATAGTGTATGTCTTGAGAGCTTTAACATCTGCTGGAAAAAACTATAGTCAATTAGATAAAAAAAAAAGCCTTGGCTATTGACTTCATAGTTAAAAAAAGTCCCATCAATTTGTATATGAGTAAACATATTTATTCTACACAGATCATTGTCCATAACTTGGGATTTTTGGTCCAAATAAGAAAACTCCACAGTATACCAACCAGAGACTAATATGATGAATTAATATAGTAGTTCCCCATAATTGTGAATTAATTTATAGGTAAAGAGATTTGGACATGTGAATGCTTTATCACATTTACCAGTTATCAATAAAGTGCAGCTGAAGTTTACAAAAATGAACTTTATCAATGTAATAAATAAAAAAATTTAAACAGCACTAAAGTTTTTAAGTGGTCAATTAGTATTGTGGTTATAAAGAATTAAAAAATTGGATTTAACTGGGATGACTAAACAATTGCTGAATTATGTTGCAAAGGTTATATGGATTACCAATAAAAGCTTTTTTATGTGCTACAGTTGTATTCTGATGACTGATCATGTATTCACACCAATTGAGGATCACAGGTAAGTGCTTCAATTGTTATATAAATGGCATTTAAGCATTAGACAAATGAATGCTTTGGCATGATTGTATGTTTGGTTGCCTAAATTAAATCAAAAGATCAAGCAGATAGTAAAAAAACTGCTCTGAATATCAGTCTACAGACGATTTTACTAAAAAATGTATCAATTAATGGGGACAATCACTGGCAGAGGATTTATGTAGATTTTGCTGATCCAATGAATGGAAATCTGTTCCTAATTATTATACATTTTTATTCTCTTTGGGTCTAGTATAAGCTTGTAACAAGCATTAACATGAGTATACAGTTATAGCCCTCCAATAATTTTTTTCTAGCCAAGGTTATCCTGACTGGATTTATTCTCTAGAGTTTAAAAAATATTTGGTGGATTAAGGAATATGCCATATTTACTCCATCCTATTATCTGTAATCAAAAATATTGGCTGAGAAAGTAGAGTTCAAAAAAACATCAAATAGAGATATTAATGAAGCATTGATAGAAGCTATGTTTTTTCAGCACTTCATTTCAAGTGGGTCTACTTTGTAAAACACTTGAAGAATTACTACTGCAGTCAAAGTATCACATTTATTTATCAAAGCAAATAAAAATATTTTTGATGAGGAAAAGTCCAAAATAAACTTCAAAATTTTAAAATGGGCGAAACAGCATAGGCTAGAGATCTGTTATAATAGAAATGAATTCTTAGTGTCATCATTAAGGTTGCACCTGAAGTCATTAGAGTAATCAAGCTGGAAAATAGATTACATGTCATGAGGCATATCATTCACTTATATTTGTATCTATGTGATACATAAATTATAGTTTGTAATTGATATCAAACTTAAACTAGCCAATACATCTTGGAAATCTTCTGAAAGTGAAGAGCATGTTAATGTCTCCAGATAAAAAAAAATGTGGCAACACCCATTTGTAATAAGCTGATGAAGTAAATACTCAATCATATGGTGATATAGCAGAACTGGGAGAAGATGTTTTATCATCAAAACCATTAGATCAAACTGACATAATTGCCAATCATAATGAAGAGAGATCTATCCAGATGTGCAAGAAATTGAAGGAAGCCTAAGAGATTGAAGAACTGTTTTCCAGAGTGGAATAAGGTAAATAAAAATTTATTGTAAAATTTGTAATCACATGCAAACAGTACATTGTTAGTATCATGTCTCCGTTAAAATATATATTATAGAAAATTAGCATGCAATATTATAAAATGAATAATAAATGAAGCTGATTTATACTGATAAAATCGATAGAGTGCAAGTTAAGTAATAAAGTTCTTGCAAGAGAGAAAAAAGCATTGGACTAAGCCAGAGCGTGCATATAGATTTAAAATGCACAGATAAATAAAACTGGTCAATCTAAGTAAAAGACTGATTAAAACTGATGATATCAAGCTATCACATTTTGTGTTTAAAAATATTAGTTAATGGAAACTCAAGATATATAGACTATATTTATGTGAGAACAGTGTGTGAGGATAAATTTATCCCCATGCGTCAAATGGTTATTAATTACTTATCCAAAGTAAGGTAAAATCTTCTATTATTTTTCTTTATTATTATTCTCATTATTTCAATAGAAGTAAATAAACTTATTGAGTTTTATAAGTTTATTTTAATTTTAATGCTTGCCCGGCTGGTATTATTAAAAATACTCCGAGTAAGCAAAATATATATATAAAAAAAAACTTCAGAAATAAATTCAGTTTATGCAATGAATTAGATTATCAAATTTTCTTAATATGATTATCTTTATATTTTGAAATTTAAGAATTCAAAAAATTTGTCAATTATGAAACTTTTTCGTTAAATAGAATGACAATGTACTATATCGATGCCATATGTTACTTACGTGGATGAGATGAAAAAACGATTAACCATTTTTTATTTCAAATCAATAACTTAACAAAACCATATAGATTGCGATTATTATACCTTTTCACACATATCATCATTAAATGAATTAATTAACAACGTACAAAAAGAAATCTATCCAAACTTGTCACGTTTATCATCGTTAATCTAAGATTTCTATATGGTTTCATTTTATCTTTAATCCCATTTCTCCTAAACTCCAATTACTTTTTCCCAAAAAACCGATAAGATTACAATTAGTAACCAAGAAAGCATTACCCTCTCCCATCCTCTTCAGATGTATCTGCAGCCACGTGATCTTTTATCATTATCTGCAAATTGATAAACAAAGATACAAATTAATTAAGTATTATCATTATATTTTCTTGTTTTAACATAAGAGTATGTGTAATTTAATTTTTGTCTCTCTACATTCTCTAATATTGTTTTTTAAGCATATATTTATAAGTATGATCTATTTATTTATTCATATGATTTAAAAGCTTTTTTGTGATTATGATGTTTAATGTAAAATTCTAACTACATTCGTTCATTTAAGTAATCGTTCTTAGCTCTGTAATTGTAATTTATGTAATTTATAATTTTCGTATTTTCAATCAACTATGTTTTAATTAAAAGTAATGTACATGAATTTAAAGATCCAAAAAGAGACTGGATTCTGAAAAGGTTTTGTTTTAAAGTGTTTCAGTAGTTGTGTATTCTCAAAAATGTTCTTTTCTAATGTAATTGGTAATTATTAATATTAATATACTTTTCTATTTTTGTTTGCATTATTATTATCGTAATAGTTTAACTATTGCTGCAGAAAGGAGTTTGGTGTTAACGAACTGAAAGGAAATTCTTTGATTCTCTTTAATGTCTTAAAGAAACCAATCAGGTAATATGTCTACATCATACATTCTTGTCATTGACACTATTTTATTATAGCATTATTTAGAAAGTATATGCACGTGAATAGACTTCTCACCAACAAACATTAGCCAGCATGTGGGTATATTGGATTTTATTTCTGTGTTTAAGAATAGAAAACAGCATGGTCTTCTTTCTAAGTTTCCTGATATTTTCTTGAAGACTGAAAGAAAGAATATGTATGTGAATAAACTTTTTTTAAAATTGAAATGAACTGAAGTGTGATCTTTACTCCTAGAAGATTATTAAATCTCCATACAAGGCAATAGTTGATGGCCAAAGACAGAAGATGCTAAAAATCCACTAATTGTAAACCCAGGCTTTCAACTGATGATGGCCTTTTGTTTCGATATTTATAATTTCATATCATTTCCAAATCATTAGAAGATTGCAAGAATTGGAATAAAAACTCTCTAATATTGAATAAGACATCCTAGGACTATATCAAATTGGAAGAAATGGTAAAGAGGCAGTTGATTTTAAAAAGGAGCATGTACTATATTATAAATGCACAAATATTGGAAATACAAGTGAAATTAGGATTCATTATAAATAAAAAATGGAAGATCAGCATTGTGAAAATTGATGGTGTATCACATAGAGTGGCAAAATTAATTATTCAATTTATTAGAAGATACCAAATATGATGAATCAGATTTATGACCCAATAGATTCTCACTGTGATGAAGAAGTAGAGAAATTTTTATATGGATTTTACAAAAAACTTTTGATCAGATCATCCATGAGAAACTTTAATGCTAAAATTTTGTAAATGATGTAAAGATAAATGTTGATTATAATGATATTAATAAAAAAAGGATATAGACTTGTAAAGTTCAGTAGAAAGAAAATACTTTATAACATAAATTTTTTTGGAGAAAAATGCTAAGAAAATTAAACATAGAAACATCCAAAACAAAGTACAACAGAATTGGATTAAATTTTGACTAACATTAAAATATATATTTTAATTTTGTAAATGTTCTTAATAAATTCGACATAGGAAGTGCATTAATGCAAAACTAGAGAGACAAGAATTATTAAGAAAAACAGTATTTATAGTTGATATTCCTAATTTTCAGAAACATTCAAATGAATTTAAATTACAACTTACAAATCAATTTAAAATATTAACAAATAATGAAAATGGTTCAGATTTAAATAAAATGTATAAGAAGATGCTAGTGATACACGATTAAGAACTGCAAAAAAAAATAGGGGTTACAAAAAGCAGCCATTGACTAATAATTTTTTTACTGAAACAAAACAAAACAAGAAAAAAAGGAATACAAAATTATATAAAAATAATCCATTATATAAAATGTAATTATGAATTATCAATGAAAATTAAAGAAGAGAATAATAGTATCAATAATCTCAAAAGAGTAAAATAACATCTTGGAATTGGTAGGAAATTTATTTCTACAATAAGAAAAAAAGATGAAACTATTACTAAAATAAAAGAGATGACATCATGAAATGTGTGGTAGAGTTATGTAAAGATTTATATAGCAATAAAAACCAAGAAAAAATTATCCCCTACAATTACTCCATCTTCTGAATTGCCCAGCACTTTAAATAAAGAAATGAGATATGCGATTAAATCTACAAAGAAGGGAAATGCTCCAGGTAATGATGAAATTGTAATCAATATTTTAAAAAAATCAGGTGAAAAAATATAAAAATTATTGGAAAATTTATATACTCCAAATGTATAAATGATAAAATTTACAAGATTAGAGGAATGCAGTAGTAATGATGATATTTTAAAAAAGGTGATAGAGAAGATATTATAAATTACTGATCTATCAGAGATTATCATGACTTCACTATGTGTATTTTAACAATCCTCCCCCCCCCCAAAAAAAAAAAACAAGCTGGAGTTAAAAGTAGTTTTAGCAATGAATCTCCTCCAAATATTGAAAAATTTTTTAAAAGAGACCAATAAATAGATTACCATTATGCAGTGGATTTGTTAGGTTATGAAAAGCATTTGATTATGTAAGCATTTCTATAGAGAGAGTAAGCATCGATTGAATTATCAATAAGTAAATCCAGGATATTATATTCTGAAAAATATTTGTCAAAATACATTTGCTATGATAGTGTTATATAGTCATACCAAAAAGATTAATATCGAGAAGGGTGTGTAATAGAGTGACTCTACATCTCCGAAGATTTTTTGTGATAATTTTACAATAAATTATTTTATGGATTAAAATGAGAAGATAATAAATCTAAACGGAGATTATTTAAATCATCTAGATTTTTCAGATGATGATAATGTCTTTGCAAATAGTGCTTCTGAATTTCAGAAAATATTACAAAAGTTATCAGATGAAAATAAGAAAGCAGGAATAAAGATTAATGTTAAACGTGTAAAATAATGTTCAATGGATTTTCTCAAAAGAAGAAAATAAAGATAGATAATGCTGAAGTAGAAAAAGTTAATAATACAAATATCTTTGACATATTATTTAATAAAGATAGAACATAATAAAATTAATCATAAAGTTAAACTTGCTTTTGATAGAAATAACTTCATATTAAAGAAAATATGCTTATGTATTTGAAAAGGAAGGTTTTTAATAAATGTTTTACCAGTTGCGGATCTGAGATATGGATATTTAACAAAAAAAAATACAGATATATCAGATCACTCAACAAATAATGGAAATGTGTCAGAGTAATAAAAAGGATGGAAAACAAAATACATGGATGAGAAAGCAAACCGGTAGGAGTGGTGGAACTCGGTTGGACATATTTGTAGAAGTAATGATAATAGGTGGACTGTTGAAATCTTGAAGTGAATTCCAATAGAATATAAAAGATCTAGAAAGCGATCACATGTGAGATGGATGAATGAAATAAAGAAGTTTGCTAATGCGATGTAAAGAAGTACTAGAGAATAGAGAAACTGGATTTAACTTGAAGTTCATCTTGCAGTGGATCATTAATGATTGATTAATATTTATTATTCTTTTCAGGAAAATTAGATATAAAATTTTTAGTTAAAATCAAAATTTGTATTTTCACTATATGGCTCAAAAGTCACGTGCCAGTGTATTATTAAATTAAACCAAACCCCTGCATCTATTATAGATGGAATATGGATTTTCACATCCCATTCTTTTCTTTTATATAAATTTCTATATAAAATCTTTTCAGACAAAATACCTCTAGACTTTAAGAAAAGAAAAACTTTATTTATAAATATATTCCCTCTACTTCTGACGCATAATAAAATGTAAGTTTTACAAAAAATTCCACGTTATTACTTTCATTAATAAATTTATATTTTAAAAAGAACACATAATAACATTGTTATTAAACAAAGCAGTTTGATTAATTTCGTTCGAAACATAACATTCGCTCAAAGATAATTTTATGTTTGATAAAAAAAAAATATAGTAATTTTAAATGTAATTAAATTTAAAAGTAAAAATATGGTTCAGTCTTTTCGATATCGTTTTAAACTCCTAGATATTTTTTTGATTTTCTTTTTACATATTTTCTAAGAAAATGGCGCTTAGAACATCATCGATATTGGCCGTTTTTTTAATAAGTTTTCTGGCTTTGCTTAAAGTAAACACTGCTTGGTCAGGGTCTGCTTGGAGCAAAAATACTTTCCCATCGCCATTTACTAGTTCAAAATGTAGTCAGAGCAAGTAAGTATGAGATTATTTCATATCATATTTTTTATTTCAAATTCCCAGTTGGATTAAAAATATATATGACTAGCTAAATTGAAATGTGTTAAGTTAAAATAAACGATGTTAAAAATTTAGTTCAACAAAACTGTTTAAAAATTATGATAATTCAATTATAATTGCAAAATGTATTATGTAAATTCACAATTCACTAATTTTTCTACTTTCTACATATGACGATCAAAATGTTAAATAGATCAAAATTTTTTATGCCAAAATTATTTATGGATGAAAGACCTCATAGTGTAGGATTAGCTCATCTTCCTGTCAGACATCTCACTAAATAAAACTTGGAAGATTTTTTTAAATAACATTTTCTCTTTTATAGGAATGACAACACTACAACACATGAAAAAAAAGTCAGTGATAATCCATTTCTTGCTTCTGTCATTTCATTGTTACAAAACTTATTGGTAGCTTATTATGTCATTTAGAGCTAAGTCTCTTATTTTGTATATAATCTACTTTATTTCAGAAACTGAGTTAAGACTTTTTATATTTTCTTTGAGTTTACATTTTTCTCTTGAAATTAGAAATGGAATTTGTCTTATGTATCTTAATACCTTTAAAAAAGTCGAAATCAGGAAAGAAGAAAGTATTATGTCAACTGTAAGAATGTTGAAGATTTATGGGTACTGATATAATCAGTATATTATATTCAATTTTCCTTTTAGATTTTGTTTAAGCACTGTGTGGACTTATGGAATCCATATTGGAATAAGTCATCAATAAACTGAATATTTTAAGAGGAAATGAGATTTTCATAAGAGGACATTATACTGAAGTACAAATTAATTGTAAATTATACATTGGAGATCATTTATCTTTTTCACATGTATGCAGTCATGTTTATTAACTATATAAAATGGAGTGGATGACTGAAGGAAGCTTGAAAGTCTGGGTTCAAATCCCTTTTAATTATACAAATATTGATAAATCTTATTAATTGTAAATTACATAGTTTTTTGGAATTTTCTTATTTATCTTTGAATTTTTTTTTAAATGTTCTTATTTACCTTTCAATATAGACAATGAAATAAGGATCAGGTTGTAAATGTCAAGTTTTATTAACAATAACATTTAAAAAAAATATTTTTCATGAAAGAAAATGTGCTACTTAATTGATGTATAGTACAATAAAACAATAAACTAGATCAATGACCAAAAATTAAATAAGAAATGTAAAATGACAAATAAACAGTGTGAAAATTCTGAAGAAAGGTTAGAAAGAGGTGCCAATTTGTTGTTCTTTTATTGCTGAAGCAGCATATGTGATCCAGATGAAACATTAATTGTTCAGGGATTTAGCTGTCTTCTTCATAATTTGTCTTCAATCCAAGAATGGTGTTTATTCCAATCATTAAATTTTTAGAATGCTTTTGATGGTTGCTGATAGTTTAGCTAATGTCTTGTTATGGGCGAAATGTTTCATTTTTTAATGATTGACTAACTACACACTGACCATTTTATTATTATATAAATACAAAAATATTTATTTGAGAATACTGTACTTTATAAAAACTTAAAAAAAAAACAATTTCACATAACAGGGGAAGGTTTCATTTTTCAATGATGAACTATATGTAATATCCATTCAATTTCTGCAAACAATTTACATTACTACTATTTTATTTATGTTGATAAAGGTAAAAATACAAATCTAAGTTTCACTATTTATGTTTGTAATGTGACTGTGAAAAGTACTTTGAATCTTCACTTTATGAATTATTATTAAAATCCAAAGATTACTAGAGATGAATTGGAATTATCTTGATAAAAACTTTGTTATAAAACAAAATAAAAGACTAAGAAATCTGTATTTTCTATCATCATCATTCTTAAACATCAATATTATTTCTGCATTCTTTCAAACATCTGGAATTATTTTTTAATCATTTATATATTTGGTATATAACTTTGCCAGTAAGTTTTCGATTTTTTCACCTGCTTCTTTTAGAATGTCGATTATAATTCAATCATTTCTGGCAAGTTTTCCTTTCTTCATAGATTTAAATTTTTGTCTCACTTCTTCATTTAAAATGTTGGGCAATTCAGAAGGTACAGTTTAATACTATATAATTCTTTTTTAATTCTTTAGAGAATTTTTCTAAACATTTCTCTTTTTAATAATAGTTCTATTTTTTTTTTTTATTTATAAAAATAAATTTCCTATTAATGCCAAGTTAAAACAGGCAAAACTCACTATATGTATTGCCACACACTGCAAGCTAGAGTAATCAATGGATGCCAGAAGATTTGTGCATAAAATCCCCATCTAGTGTCTACTCATCCAATATCCCCAGATTAGTTTCAGGCTTGTGGCCTTCGTCAGTGAGGAGCCTTGGATCTGAGAGCACTGCACCTAGATCTTAGGATCTAATGTAACCCTCCAGCAGCCACCTTTTATCTCTACTTAAAACTATGAGGCTTAAATTGAAAATATCAATATTTTCAATCCAAGCTCATCAGCTTATATCATCATATAGGTCTGAACTCAGTTCAGTATCTATACATTTTGGTGTCTTTGGTTCTTTAATTACCATAGACACCACTATCCTATTAGGCAGGATTGGTTTTAAACCAATAAACATCACATGATCACCATTTCTTATGCTTGCTTATAACATCAAAGCAACCTGTATGGCAGAAGAGCCTTTTTTGCAAACTTCATATTGGATGTTAGAGAAAGAAGGTGTGGTTCTAGATGATCTTTTTACAACTTTTTCAGTATCTTAATTCCCAGTGGTCCCATGGAAATTGGACAAAGGTTGGGTAGAGTAGTAATTAAGTTTGGTTTTTTGGTAAATGGTACAATTGAGATTAGATCTTTGATGTCATATATTTTTGGAGATAGATAATTTGACAGGTCACAGAGGTATAGTGCAGTAAAGTGCATAAGATGGGCAAAAACAAAAGCTGGGATTCTATTGGAATCTGAGTGATCAAGTTATTTATGGTGATGAGCTTTTCAGCAAATTGTATGGTTTGGAATGGGGTGTTGGTATCTGGTGGTCCAAATAGGTCTGAAGGTGATGTGAATGCATTGTGTATTTGTAACTTCTGCTTGAAATATTGGTATATAGAATTAATCATGTTATAGCCTGCACACATATTACCATATTACCATCAACTTGGAGTGCCATAGGAACTTTTAGTGTGGATGGATGACCAATGGCACAGAAAATATATGCCCAGGTCCTGATATGTTGGTAAGTAAGACAAATTCTTTTTTTCTTAATGGTAAAATATGCTTTAAATTGTTTGGTGGTTTTTTGATAAGCCTGGAAACGTGTGTAACTGTTGACCAGTATGATGTGCAGAATTCATTAATATAATCCATGCATGTAATTCATCAGCTAATGCCAGAAGTCAGAAGGGTGGAGATGCACTGCATGTGAGATGTTGGATATTGAATAATATATGTGTTGTAAAGGTAACTTATGATCCATGTCAAACCCACCTTTATATGTTGACCGAGCTAAAGTAATGAGTTGAATACCTAATATTTACTTTAATAGGTGAAAAAACATATAAATGCACATACACATTGAGTTTATGTAATAAGTGCTAAACCAAAGTAGGAGTGAAATGAAGTCAATGCCCTTTCTAATAAAAAAGAAAGAAACTTTATTTTAAAAAAAGCCCACACACCAATTGTGACCCATTTATTGATATATAGCCATCATGAAAACAGACTGAGTTTGTTGATGTGATAATGACCTTGTTTTAAGTAAATGTCTTAGTAACCAGATGTTGGAAAATGACAACAGAATTCTACTATATAAACTTATTATATAATCTTGTTATGTAATATCTACATCTAATATGTCACATAACAATGGACATCTACAGTGATAATGTGTTTGAGCATAAAAGCCAAGCCAAAATTCAAGTCCGTGCTTCTTAAAAAAAAATTGTCAATTGTTATAGCAACAAAAAAAAAAAAAAACTGATCTATTTTCAAATGGGAATAAAATAGACAATGTGTTTGAAAATAATATCCATTCGATGTAGGATTTCAAAATGCTAAAGATCTACAAAAAAAAAAGATTGTCGACAAGATTAGCAAGAGTGTTATCAACGACTGAAATGGAAATGAAAACAAAAAGCTTTAACAGCCAGATAATGTGATAGCAACAATCCAAGACAGAAAACTGCACAATTAAAAAAAAATGAACATTCTTTATATATTCAGCACACACTAATTAAATAATGAAATAAGATTTTCATTTGTAAAAATTGTTCAACACCAACCATAAGCTAAATAAGATTTAAATTCATTTTCTGTAATTAGTGAACTACGTGTGCTTGCTAAACAAAAATGTCATAGGACGAGGGACTGACTGTCTTAGCTGCCAAATGATGTGATGCTGTAGCTCATCTCCATAAGTAATGCCTCAAAGTGCTTAATCTGAATGTCAAACAAAATGGAAGTGGCCTTGTCCAAGTGTTACTGGAGAATTCAGAAAATAATGGAAGTCTCATCAGAATGAATTGCACCCATAAAAACTCTGACCATTACATTATAAACATTAACTCAGGAGTTTCGAACAAGATTAAGATTATCATGATGTATATGTATTTTTTTAAATTTTTGTTTGTAGAATTCTGTTCTTATTATTCCAACACTTGAAATCTTTAATGTGTTTTGCAATTGGGAGAGTTCATTACAAGAGAAGCAAAGAAATGTGGGGTAAAGATTTACCAAATTAAAAGGGGTTTATTTTTAATTTCTTTGTAAATAAAATTTATATTGATGCCCTCCATAGCAACTCAATGATTGCTCATTATCTTCATCATGTAATATGGTTGAAAGTAATAATTTTTTGACTCTTCCATATTAATTTGCAATCACTAAGACAAGACAGAATTGATGTCTTTGTTTATTTGCTTATGTTCAACTAACAGTTGTTTCATTTAATTCTTCAGTGTGTAAGACTAACACTCTCATGTGAATGTCTCTTTTCTGTTAATGTGGGGGGAGCTTTAAGAAAGATTTTTCCAGTAGAAAGCAGATCCTGGAACTAATGGTATCATGAAGTCAAACTTTGTAAATAGTTATTGAATTTTGCTGTCTTCTTGATATAGAAAGAATCATTTTTTTATGTTTGTTGCGTTTTATTTATATATTTTAACTAGACATTAATTTTGTATATAGGGAATGTCTGTATTCATGTTTACCATAGGGAATGAGTTGGTTTAACGAGTATTTTATTTTTCAACATGGTAGAAATGCATATAAAACACATCTAAACACACCTTTTGCTATGTAAACAATATTTTCATTTTTTTTATCTGTTAATAATAAAAATTAATACATTTTGTTTTATAAATTAATTTAGTCTCTAGTTTATGAAACTCATCCATACATCACTCATTAATTTAATTGTTTAAGCATATAAATAAGCACACACATACAGAGCATCATTACACCTAACACTATAGTGGGGCTGGATGTTGGTTATGTCATTAAAACTGAGTTGACACTTTAAATAAATTCACCCCTGCAGAGAGGCAAAGGTGATACTCTCCTGAAGCTTGAATACTGAGGTGTTCTGGAATCTGAAAGAGGGGTGAAAGATATGATCATTTGTTAGTTACTTCATCATGTTGTTCACAGCATCCTACATGAAGACCCTGCATCTTACCATAGTTAGACGTGTTCCCCCTCTTCTGGTGGAAAACCTGGACTGTTACATCTTGGCACCATCAACTTAGGGGCTTGAAACAATAGACTTAATATGTTACATCATAGATTCTAGGAAGGTCTGGCCAATGGACTAACCCTGTTGAATCTAGAATAAGTGTCAACAGATTGATACGCCCATCCTTAAAGAGTGATGCACTTTTAAAACATTAAGTATAAGTAACTGATGAGTGGGAGATGGTAAACAGAGACCATAAATAATTAATTGACCAGTGAAAAGAAACTAAAATTGATAGGGATATAAAACATGGACTAATAAAAAGTAGGCATTAAAAAAATTAGAAATACTGATAACAGCATAAAACAGGAATGAGCTAGGTAAACACTAAATGGCAATGGAATATATATATATTGATATTAAAAAAAACTTCATATTTAACTAATAATAATAAAAAAAATTTAGTTAATGATAACTGAGATCTCCAAGATCTGTACCCAAAGTTAGCAACCTTCCACAGGTAAGTACCTCAGACCAGGTTAAATGTCAAACTCAAGCAATTCTCCAAGATGATATGGATCAACTATCTCTAGTTGAAATAACTCATACTGTGGGTAATGGGATGACATTGGAGCAACTACATCAGATGATCATAAGTAGCATGGAAGCCTTTAATGGTGGCAAACTGGAAACTGTGGAAGCAAGAATGGAGAGTATGGAAACAAATTTGAAAACTGATATGAGTAGTAAACTGCACCAGTTAAGGTCTGATATGGCTACCAAGGAAGAGATAGAAATCATAAGCAGGAATATGAATAGCTTAGAAACAAAGATAGATAATATAATAACCAAAGATGATGTAGATAGTAAAAAAGATAGAATAAATATAGGGATCAAAGAGGGTATAAGTAGTATGTAGACAAACCTAGAAAGGGAGATTAGAGATGTTGAAACTAAGTTATCACAGGAAATGAAGCAGCTGTTATTAGGTTTAGACAATGTTCAAGAAGGTAATGCAGAACTAGCAAAAGAAGTAAAAGATGTGGAAGGAGATGAAGGAGAAAGATGCCCAGTGCCAGAAGTGGTTTGAAACATTTAAGTGTAGCATTACCAACCAGCTCAGCATCAAATATGAAAAAGAATGTCAGATGCATGAAAAAGTAGAGATCATAAATAGAAAGCTAGACCAGTTGACCATCAAGCAAAATATAAAAATAGAATCATGTCATAAAGTTATGGAAATACATGGTGATGCCAGAGAGACTTTAGAATGAGATCTGAAACATTTAGGTGAGACCATGAGTCAAAGGCTCAGAATTGTTGAACTCCAGTTATGCTAAAAGACACCAGTCATGAGGATGCAACAAGTCATTTCCAGCCTGAATACCTGGAGTAACATGGGAAAACCATCTGATGCAGATACCCAAATATTGATACTTCCAACAAACTATACAGAAATGGAACACAAAGGGGACAACATTGAAGTAATCACCATACCATTGGATAATGAGGAAGGTAAAGGAATTATACAAGTGTATGGAAAAGAAATCTTATCTGGTATACCTTATCATTGGCATGACTGGTAAATTACTTGTAATCAATTTTGTCTGTATATTTGGAGTAGTGCCACAATCTTAGAGCTATCCAATAGTAAAGTTGGCTGCATCAATTCATCATGAATGGAAAATTAATTATGATATATCCTCATAGTAACTCAAAGGATGACTCAGGAAATTCATTAAGTCATGAATGATTTTAAAAAGAAAATATGAAGTGCATGTAGTCAGGTTAAACCTGGTACTTTTAGACAATCTATTCTGTTTTTACTTGATTCAATCTGTTCAGCCATTGGAAATTGTTTTTTTTATCTGGGAAGGGAATGCTGAGATTATCATTTGCAATTTAGATAAATGGCTACAGGCTATTATCTTGCAAAAAGACTTATCTGGCTTCATTTTTACATCATAACATGGTAATAAACAATATTTTACTGCTGAAATTTTGCTTGAATTTAAGTTTTCTAGTGGTTATACTCATCAAGTGCCTGAAGACAGAATAAGAAATTATTCCACCAAATTTTAAATTAGGAGAAGAAATCCCAAAAACAGGTCAAAATGACATGAGTTCTTATATATTTACTCTGCCCATGAACAGAGTGGAAACAAATAAGTTACACAACCAGGAAATGCAAATTAATGCAAGCATACAATGCTCAGAGCATAAGTTTGTTATCAATACAAGACCCACAAACATAGTAACAACATTCAGAGAAGATTGTGATATGCTCAAAAGATTTCCACAAATGTAAACTGCCTCATTAGAAAAGCCAATGAAAAGACTAATGAAGTCTATAGATTCAATCATCTTATATGTAGGCTATGGCATTTAAAGTCCCACCATAATCAGGAAGATTACCAAACCATAGAAAATTATCAGGTGATGATGGAGATGACCATACTGCCTGTGAAGAAGCAAATAAGTTCCAAATTCCATAATCTATGCAATATGTATAAAGGTCTCTTCATGTTCATTAAGCCTGTGAATGATAGTGCTTATAGGAAAAAACACTTATTCAAGGGGCAGAGGTGACCATACTCCCTGTGAATAAGCAAGGTCTCTTCATGTTCATTAAGCATGTAAATGATAATGCTTAAAGAAAAAAAGCACTTATTCAAAGATGGACTTCATAGGTTGAAACTTTGGAATATGGAAAAAGATTTTTTCATTATGATTGAATCCCAATATTATGTCCAAGGAGAAAGAAGTAAATAAGTATATATATATATGACATAGATACTGAAGATGCTTAAAATCAACTAATAACATGGAGAAACATGACCTCACATTCACTGAAATTCAACCTTTAGCTTCCTAGTTCTAACCCAGGATATATAGACCAATTAAATGACAAAGTAATGCCATAAAATATCAACACCAGAGATGAACAAAGAAGGGTGAACCCACAACTCTGATTGCCAAGACAAGTAATAAGATAAAAACCTTATGAACAGTTAATTAAGAGGGCAAATGCCTGAAAATTTATCCACAGTACAAGAAACCATTTACCATTATAAGATAATGTGGTTCAAATATATATTGGATCAAGATAGGAAGTAAAAGAGATGTACAACACCAACATTTTAAAGCCATACCTTGGACAATCAGAATGATCACAGGGATGATATACCAAATTAATAGGTAAATTGAATGGTATGTGTAATTTTTGGTTGAAAAAAAAATATGAAATATGAAAGAAAGAGAACAGGCATAATTAGGATAGTAATAAATATTTAATGTTTATGAAGGTATGCTCTAGCAATTAAAGACAATTTGCTGAGATATCTTATGACCTACCAATTTTTTTAGTCAATCCACATATGATGGTGGGCACTCAAGGTTTAGCTGATGCTCAAAGTTCAATAAGCTTCAAAAGAGGGTAGGAAAGAAGTCACTAGACACAGTTATGTGTCATCTATTATAGATATACATTGATGGTACAATCCAAATCATAAAACAAAAATAATATAAAAAACACTTGTTACATCTCATTTTATCATGAGACAAAAGATGACATAAAAGAGGGGAGAAAGGTAGAAGTATGGTTGAAAAAACAATAACTGCTGAAATAAATTAACTTTATAACCCTCTATTTAAAAAAAAGATGATCCCATGTGAAACATACATGCACCCTAGTGATGTACTAAAATTTTAGTTAAGTCATAAAATTTTATTCCTGTAGGATAGGGGAATTGTAATGATACCTTATAATCCATATCAAACACACCCTTATATGTTGATTATAGCAAGCTAAACAAAAAGAAAAAAGAACAAACTAAATTAATGAGTTGAATACTTAATATTTACTTTAATAGGCCAACAAACAAAATACACACACACACATAGAATTTGTGTAATAAGTTCCAAACCCAATTAGGTGTGAAAAAAATCAATGCTCTTTCTAATAAAAAAACTTTATTATAAAAAAGCTCTCATATATATATATATACCATTGTAACCCATTTTTTGATATGTAGACATCACAAAAACAGACTGAGTTCATTGATGTGATGATGCCCTTGGATCACATAAATATGTTAGTAACCAGGTGTTGGAAAGTGACAACAGAATTCTACTACATAAATTTATTATATAATCTTGTTACGTAATATCTACATCTAGTAGGTCACATAACAATGTGCATCTACAATGATAACACTCTTTAGCATAAAAGACAAGGAAAATTCAAGTCTGCTTCATTTTAAAAAAATTGTTTATTATTAAAGCAACAAAAAAAACATCTGATGTATTTTCAAATGGGAATAAAATAGACAATGTGTTTGAAAATAATATCCATTTGACATAGGATTTCAAAGTTATGAAGATCTTAAAAACTACTTGTACTTCCTTCTCACTTTATGATAAAATATCCAAATCAATCTTTGAATTCAATTTATATTTATTCCTTTTATTTATTAAACAGCTTATATATTTCATGTTTTATAAATAGCAATGCTTTTTTATTTGAGTCATATGGATGGCTTGTGTTAAATAAAGAGATGTTTAATTTAAATACATGTTAAATCCATTTACATATTTATTCATTTTCTCTTCAATATTTGAAATGAAAATGTATTTTTGAAAATATTATAAGATCTTGCTCATGATTTGGAGTGAGCTGACAATAGTTAGGTAAAATGAAAAAGATGCTCTCACTTATGTATTTATTAGAGTAGTGGTCTTCAACCTTTTCACACCTGCGGACTGGTAAAAATAAGGATAAGGTTTCGTGGACCGGCAAAAATAAGGATAAGGTTTCATGGACCAGCAGAAGTCTATAGATAAATTTCTTAAAGATGTAAACAGCTTAGCCTTAGATGAAGTTATATATATATATGGAGTTTGTATAATAAAAAACTTTTTTTTTTTTAATTTTGAATTTTTTTAGGAAAGTAATAAAAAATTTAATTCTATCCCCCCCCCCCTTCCATAAATATCTGTGATAACTAGAAAAACAAATTAATTTATGTATGACTGATTAGATTTTGTTCTGTTTCTTTTTTTTTAATCAGGTAAAAGTGCGATGAAAAAAATAAATAAAAATTGTTTATATTAATTAAAAGTTTAAAATCTTATTATTTTGTTATTAAAACTTTCTTGCCAGTCTATCGCGGACCAGCAAAGAACTTCTACGGCCCGGCACCGAGCCGCGGACCAGTGGTTGAAGACCATTGTATTAGAGGACTGTTAAAATTCTTTCTTGAAATAAAGCACTTGTAAAGTGAATTAATACAATATAATTCAGTTTTTACTAATCACAATAATTCATGTAAGCAAGGTGTTTTTGCTCTCCAGTCAACAAATAAATAATTATTAACAAATATATATAAAAAATCTTACTGAACAGATTAAAAATTTGATCTTGGTATTTTTGTTTATCTAGTGTACTATAGATTAATAAACTTTATTTTATAAAAAATATCAAATAGATATATTATTTATATACCATTTTGCTTAATAGAATGTTTTTTTAATAGATATTTATACCTTTGTGATCCTGATTCTATTATTCCTGAATATTCCCATCGAAATTTAAAAGAAATGACTTCCAGATTACAGAGTAAAAGAAATTCTGTCAGTTGTGAGAAGAATTTTATAATAGGTGTAGCCTTGATGAGAAATGTTTCTGTTCCTTTTTTTGCCTCGACTAATGCTACAATAAAATATTTTGCAAAACATTTGTATAGTAAATGGCATTCTTTTATGGAATTTGATAGTTGTGCTAATGGAATTATATTATTGATATCAACTGAAAATCAAGCAGTAGAAATATCAGGAGGATCAGATATATCTCATGTAAGATAATATTTTTATAATTATTATATGTACAGTTGTCAAAAAAAATTTGTATATAGGACTTTCTTAGCAGGGTTCTACTCATACACAATTTCTTTAAGCATCAGCCTGAAGTCCTTTAGTATAGGGAAAAGGGCTAAATTTGTCATAACATATCTTACAAATTTTATTTCAATTAAAGACCTTTTCTCCCCTTTCTTGAAAATTAATACTATGTCAATCCTGCAAAAAGTGTGAGTATAGCCCTGATTTTTATTTATATATAATTTAATTAAACTGTAATCCAGACTTCTGCTTTTAAACAACTACTACTATTATTATTATTGTCCAATGCAATCCAAATATTTTACAATAATAAAAAGCCAAGTATTATTATAATAAAGAGAAAAATCCATTTGATAAGTCCATGATAAAAGAGTTTACTTAAAGAAGAGAAAGAGTGAAATAGAAGTTTACCATATATTTGCTGATAATAATCAACTATTTTTAATGCTTACATGGTGATATTTCCTAAGATATTGCTTAGAATCATAAAAAGTCTACTCTCTAGAAAATCATTTAGAGCACACCTTAGTATAATATAAAAAATAAAACAGAATATCTATAAATGTGTTAATTACAAAAGTTGTGCATTTTCTTTTGTGCAATCTGATATCTTTGTCATACATGAATAAGTGTATATGTATGTAAACTTTTTTTCATGCAGATATTTGAAAGACTTAAATCTCAGAACCATTATACAAAAGTGAAATGTAAGGAGAATAATACCATTCAGAAAAATCTTCTTCAGTAGTAATGCCATGAAATTAATTATTGTATAATATCTAGCATATTATTATTGATATAAAATATTCTAAATTTTCTAGAGACTACTTTAGTGTTTAATTTGAATATATATATATTTAATAATATTATAATTCGATGTCTGTACTTCTCAGCCTGAAAGAGAGGAAAATCCAGAGGGCAAGGAGATGGAGACTTTGGGATAAGTTCTTTGGTGATGATGTTTTTAGTTAAGTTTTGTTTGAAATAAGATTTGTATAAAATTTGGATAATTTTGAAGGTTTTAGTTCATGTAGTTTAAGACTCTGCACATTTTTTCCGTTAGGGGTAGTGGCTATCTTTAAACCGTTTGAAAGAATGAAAAGTAATATGAAGAAAACAATTTTGAAATGAAATAATGAAGTATATTGATGTAAAAGCAAAAAAAAAAACCACTGGAAAACTTGTTATTAATCATTTTAATTGAGTAATGTAAAAATTGAATGGAATTTTAGATGATTAGTACCCCAGAGGAGGGGTGTTTAAAAAAAAAGATCGTTAAAAATGGCCAAATAACTGGAACAACAAACAAGAAACTTTATAAACAAATTCTGAGTGACAGGGAAATTGGAGTAGGATAAATATTTAAGAGTCTAAGAGGGAATAGCACCTTTTATGGTCTTTGAAATAGTTGAACAACCTATCAAACGGGAGTAAATGAGGTAGTTAAATGCTGATAAGCACAAAGTAGACATAAGGAAATTGTTTTAAAAATACACTAAAACTGAGATTTAGTGAATTAAAGAGTACATTAGCAGCAAAATAAGGCCTTTAAAGGGCCAAATAAATATATAAGGCACCTTTCACTGCTGCAAAACCAACCCTTCAGAGCCATTCTGTGAGAATTGTAAGGAGGATGACTTTCCAGTAAGAGCTCCACCTATGGACTATCATATTACATAATTGATTAACAAAATTACTATTTAAATAATTACATTCAAATATCAGCCTTTCAAGCTAATTGTGTATATGCTTTTGTGAGTGTTAATATTAATAAATGAATACTTTCTCTCCAATACAAGATATAGTATTTATGCAGGAATAAAATGAATCCACTTATTCCTGCAACTCAAATGCTTATATATGAGCAAATCTGAAGTACTCGCATGAAAAACATGAGGCTGGAACACTCACTTTAAATTACTATATACAATGTCTGAATGAATGACGTCGGTGAAATTGTCTAGAATTTACTAAACGTCACTCTAACTGAAACTTAATCATATGTAAATAAGCATTTATTTTTATATAGCGCATGTTTACAATTGTATTACATTCAAATATCAGCCTTTCAAGCTAATTGTGCATATGCTTTTGCGAATGTTAATAATAATAAATGAATACTTTTTCTCCAATACAAGATATAGTATTTATGCAGGAATAAAATAAATCCACTTATTCCTGCAACTCAAATGCTTATATATGAGCAAATCTGAGGTACTGGCAAGGAAAGCGTGAGGATGGAGCACTCACTTTAAATTACTATATACGATAATTATAAATTTACCATAAAATTATTTACTTTAACAATAAATAAAAATAAACATCATTCCTTTCATTCAACCATTCACCTTATATATTTATTATTTAGTCCATCAGATGATAAGTTCATTTGTTATTACCATGTTATAGGCTTTCCTTAAGATTATTAGTTAATTTTACCATCCATGAGTTCATTTTGAGGATTAATTTTCTAGTCATCTTTCACATAGTTACATAATATTTTATACCTCAAAGTATTTAAATCAAGTTATAATACATTTATATCATTTACACTTAAAATTTGTATGAAAATATGCTTATACAGTATACTAACAAAATTACTTATGTTGTGATAATCTTAAAATAATACAAATAATGTATTTATTTAAATAGATAATTGAGTCAAGGATTCTTTTTCATAAAACTATCATTCAATTTTATGCATTCTTCATCTCTCTCACTCACCTTGCCATTCTTTTTTGATCTCATGTGTCATCTATAATCAATAAATTATTCAGATTTTGATTGAATACATGAGTTGTTTTATGTATAGTCTTACTATATCTAACACCAATCTAACAAAAATTTTGGAAGACAAAACTATAAAATTCATAAAAAATCATTGGATGCCTATTATATATTCCTATACCATATAAAACTTTACAGATAAAAAACTGATTTTATTAAATTATTGTATCAAAATACAAGAATGGAAGTCTCTTTTCTTTATAGCATGTTATAATTTGGAAGGTAGTCATTTTTCCCATAATGATTCTATCCCAATATATCCTGGCTTATCCATCAAGCTCTTATGCAATATAACACTTATGTTTCCTTGGAAAATCCTCTAATCTCCTTATAGTAAAATATATATGGGTATCACATAGATCAATCTCATTAATAATGGTCAAACATAAATTGTCCATAATGTTGTTTTCAATAATTAATAATAGTTAACACAATTGAAATAAAACTACTATATAAAAATAATAAATATTTTCTTTATTGAACCGGTTTTCGCCCTATATTAGGGCCTTTTCAAAATACACTTTTCTAATATAATCACAAGACCCTTATACTCCCTCCAACGTTCATTTATATAATTATTTTATATAATCACATAACCTACTTACATGTATATATATATACTTCCCCCTCCCACCAATTTTTTTTATTTTATATACATATTATTTTTATACAATAAATAAAATTACATCAAATACAATTCAATAATTATATACATATATTATACACCATAAAATTATATATACATACTTTATACACTAAATTATATATCATTTCTCATATATTTCTATTAACCATATCTTCAAATATAACTTTATTTATCTGTAATTAACAAATTATTTATATATATATCATATATATTAATTAAAAAAAAAAAAACAACAACAAAAACAAATCAACCATATATTAAATTTTCCAGTTATCCTTCAACGCCCATTTACTACTCAACTTTGCAGGTCCTTTAACTAAATTAACACATTTTCTCATATTCTCTTGAATATATACTGTCTCATAATATTTCCTTCTATTTTGTTATAAAATATATTAAAGATTATAATAGAAGGAAATATTATGAGACAGTATATATTCAAGAGAATATGAGGAAATATGTTAATTTAGTTAAAGGACCTGCAAAGTTGAGTAATAAATGGGCATTGAAGGATAACCAGAAAATTTAATATATGGTTGATTTGTTTTTTTTTAATTAATATATATGATATATGTAAATAATTAGTTAATGTAAATAATTTGTTAATTATAGATAAATAAGGTTATATTTGAAGATATGGTTAGTAGATATATATGAGAAATGATATATAATTTAGGGTATAAAGTATGTGTATATAATTTTATGGTGTATAATATATGTATATAATTATCGAATTGTATTTAATGTAATTTTATTTATTGTATAAAAATAATATGTATATAAAATAAAAAAATTTGGGGGGAGAGGGAAGTATATATACATGTAAATAGGTTATGTGATTATGTAAAATGATTATATAAAATGAACATTAGAGGGAGTATTGATAGATCATGTGATTATATTAGAAAAATGTATTTTGAAAAGGCTCTAATATAGGGCGAAAATTGGTTCATCAAAGAAAATATTTATTATTTTTATATTGTTGTTTTATTTCAATTGTGTTGAACTATTATCAATCCCATTAAAATATCTTATCAGTTCTTCAGGATGGTATTTCATCCTATCCTGGAATTTCAACTTATCCTTCTATACTATATATCTTCAGCATCTATGACTATTAATTGCCTCTTATCTAATAGTATAATCACATCTTCCTATCATGTATTCATCTATCAACATTATAGATCATGTTACAAAACAAATCATTTACTATGACAAATGTCAATATTATACTTTTTCCAATACAACAATTGGTACTCATCTTATAGCTAAAGACGCCATGCTATGGCGCGGTTTTCACGCCAAAATACATTAAAATGCTGTTTCCGTGGCCGACACGTTCGAACCTGCGTTTTCTACAATACAACTTTTTTGTTGTGCTACAGAATGCAGGCCATTATGTCACGTCGCAGTACAGCATGTATGTCACTAAGCAGCAATTATATTTTACGAATTCACACAATTTATAAAATAATTACGGCTTGATGAGAGAGTTTGTATTTGAATTGTATTGAAATGTTGTTTTCATTGGATTTTTTTTTTTTTAAAACTATTGAAATGTTCAGATATTTTAAAACAATAATTATAAGACTTTTTACAATGTACTGTATTGAACTTTTATTTGGGTAAATGTTAAATATCTATGTTTTTATTGAGTTGCAATTAGATAACGTGTCAAGTAACGTACAGTTAGTAACATTCATGAGACAAAAAAGATTCTATCATCTGTATATTTTTGAAGTAAAAAAGAGCAGTACGAGAAAAATATCCAGTAAGAAAAGTCCAAATGTACAGGTTTTTTTGTAAATTTAATAAAAAGCAAATATTATAAACATGTTTAATAAGTAAAGAAGACATTTGTTTGTTATTCAAAAAAGTTTGAGTTTCTTTCTTCTGTCCGAGTACGCTTATGATTTTGAATTTTTTTATTTTAGCATTACAAACAAACAGAACACTAACCCTAAAACTAACCCTAAACCTAACCCTAAACTAACCCTAAAACTAACCCTAAACCTAAAACTAACCCTAAACTAACCCTAAATCTAACCATAACAACTTTTACTTTTATTACGATTATAATTTTTTAGTTAAACAACAACAAAAAAAGTCATAATACAAGTAAAAAAATAACTGATAGAAAATTGATAAAAAAAAAAGCCGTAACACAATTTAAAAAGTATACGATATAAAAAACACAAATCAAATTGTAATTTGTTGATTTTATTTTACATTTATTATTATCATTTAAATTGTATACGTTAATAAAAAATAATATTTAAAAAAGATGATTTTGTTTTGTTTTGATTTTCACATTACAAAAAAGCACAGAAAAATTATTAAAATCAACGGCCCATGAATGTTCATATTTTATAGTTTTAGCATGAAAACGATGCCATCCTACAGCACCCAACAATTGAGATCATAATTACTTTTCCACTTTAACATTCATTCTGTTTCATATTCTTATAGATCACATTATATTCTTATAGTATTTTTATTTTTATTTTCATAAAATTCCATTACTTTTGATTCATCATCATTATTTCAATACACTTATTGAATATACTTTATCATAATAAAATGATAAAATCAGATTCTAAATCTTCATACTTCCTAAAACATAAATTTAAATTATGATATCACTCACACAAACTCTTATTCCATAAGTCATATATACTATATTATTTCTATAAGCACACCTTTCATTCTTTAAAATTGAACAAATAACAATAGATTAATACATCTTAATCTTAAAGATTAATTGCATATAAAATTATCTCACTTATATCTAAACTTATCTTGCCATATTATATTTTATATCAAAAATATTAACAATAAAACCAAGAATTAAAAAAAATATTTTTCTCTTTTTTCAAAAAAAAATTCATTCCACCTCCTGATTCAGCATCACTATAGTAACCAAAGTTCCTTGCAAGTTTTTAATTTCTTCTTTCCCCTTTGCTAGAAACACATGTAATCTTAAGTAAAGCATTAAAAAAATAATTATAACAATAAACTTGTTAACGTTTATGAGCTCATTGAATCCTTATTTACTTTCTAAATCTTGACATTTTTAAAAGTAAGTGTGTATATTCTGGAAAAATATAATAATAGTTTAATGAATATTCAAAATAATTTTTAATATTTTTTTTTTCCATGGTAAAAACTTTAGAATATGTAAAGTCAGTTTATAAATAAGCTTTACTTCAACTTATTCTTTCATTTTATTTTTATTTAGCAGTTTCATATTTTTAAAATACACATAAATAAATTCACATAACTCTATAGTACTGTAATATATCATTTTTTATCATTATTAGCCATGATTAAAAAATCAAACAGACTTCCGTTATCTTTTATCCTTTCAATATTCTTCTTATGATAACATAATTTTATTTGTTAGGATAAAATATACTCTTCATTTTTATAAGATTTTATCTTATATAAAACACAATAAATATTGATTATTATATTCAACTGTTCTATAACTAATTAATCATTAATTATATGATAAATATTTTTATTATTTTAATCTTACAAAGTTAACTATAACATATGTTATTTAATTCAAAAGAGAATTAGTTTTAACTAGATTTAAAATTTTCCATGAAATAATTATTTTAGAATTTGATAAAATAATTTTATAAGTTTATAAAATGTATAGCTCTGTATTTTATAATTATTTCTCTGGTTTAATACATCACTAATGAAACTAATTAACCTGGTAGAGATAAAATAATGTTCTCTTACATGATGATAGCTGTATTTCCTTTTATGTAGACATAGTTTATTTTCCTTTTCCATAGTTTTTTTCAGATACCAATAATATCTTAAACTGTTCTTTTAAATTCCTTTAGCTATTATTTTAATTATGATTTGACATCCAAGACTGTATTTAGGTTGTGACAAAGAAACTTAATTAAACTCACTTCATTATTTTAAATATTACTATTAAAATCTGTTATATTTTTATTCAGCTTTTTTGTTATTACTTTTACTGGTTTAAAAAATAAAATATAGTAAAAATTTTATAATTTTTGCAAACTTAAGTGAAACAAGTGTTCACTTTTAATGAATTGCACCCCAGTTTTGTCTGCTATTTTAGCTTATATACTGTAGATAGAATGATGTCAGAAAACTAATTAATTAAATTTTATTGGTCAATATCTAAAATTAACTAGAAATTTTTTAAATAATTATCTTTCTCGCTATATTATGAAATAATTAAAATTCATAAATTTTTTAAAAATTAACTTGACTAATCTTTAAAATTGAAATTTAAAATATGATATTAATAGCTAATACTATTAATTAATTTTAAATAAGAAGTTTAATAACAATATTTATATTTAAAATATATTATTATTATTTAAAAGAAATTATCTTGCAATAAATATCTTTTTAGTTTTATTTAGTAGAATTTTGTGCAGAGTCATACATTTATCTTTTAAAGTATCTCTGTCATTTAAATAAACTAAAATTACATTTATTACTACTGCAACTTTTACTAAAACTAGTGAATTTAAATAAGCAAATATGTTTGTATTGATTAAAATCTATTGTATTGAAATTATTTAACTGTTTATAAGAAAAATAATTATAAAGAAAAGATATGTATTAATTATCTCCACAAGACTCCTGCTTTAAACTTTATACATTAAGTTATTTATGCATGTTATATATCAAAATTTATAGCATTATGATTGTCTATTTTTTAAATTTAAAATTTTAGGCTATAATATGTTTTATATCCTACTTTCAATATAGCCAACTACTCACAAGATTACAATATACATGTGTGTGTGTGTTAAATAGATTAAATCATTATTTTTCCTCTATTTATGAATAAATAATACACTGTTAACAAAAACTTAAGAATAGAATGGATCTACCTATATTATATATTTACAATGTTTAAAGTTACTCCTTTCAACATTGATGATAACTCTGTGTGAGTTTGATATAACAGCCAGATAAAAACATATCATTAATAATTATTAAATTAATAATCAATTATTCAAGGATGGAAACTGAACCTTACTTTTAATATTCTCTTCTTAATAATGAAAAGTTAATGATTATAAACATTGAACTAGCATTATCCAATGTACTCATAATTAATGGAATAAACCACACTTCCTCTTGGAGTTATAAATAAAATTTAGTCTGCTAATAAAGGATCAAGAATAGAATGGACTTATCTATTTTTATGGTTTTGTTATTTATCAGTTTATCTTTGCCAATATTGATACAAATTCAAAATAAAGTCAATATATCAGTCAGATGAATTATGACAGCAACAATTATTAAATTAATAATCAATTATTCATGGCTGGAGACTAGATCTTAATTTAAATGAGTTTATTTTCATTAAATTAATAGTTGTAAACATTAAATTAAGTTAATGAAATAAACCACTCTCCTCCCTTAAGCTAAGAATAAATAACAATCTGTTGACTGAGAATCAAGATAAAAATAAATCCAACTATTTTTTAAGATTTTGATATTTATAACCTTACCACCATCAATATTAATGGTAATTTTGAATGAAAATATGACATTAATAACTATAAAATTAATAATTAATTATTCAAAGAAAGAGTTTAAATCTTACTATTAAAGATCTTGTTTTTATCATTAATAAGAGTTAATAATTGTATACATTAAATTAGCAAAACTCAACAACTGATATTTCATTAATAATATGATGTTTAAAATATGACTTTCTGTACCTTCTATAATGCTTGATCATAATTTCAGAATAACTTATGCCATATTTAAATCAGACTAATATATAATTTTCAGTTATTATTTTAGCAACACCAATACCTAAAAGCTAATAGCCATAAAAAACTTAAAGAATAGTGAATTCTTTCTATTCTTTATTGTTTACTGATATACAAATGTTATTTATCCATAATGTATCTAGGAGTTATTACTTTCATTTAACTTTCAAATATATTTTATGAGTATTTTACATTTACATATTTTTGTAATAATTAACAGTACAGTAATTTATATATATATATGAAAAACAAAAATGCAAGTTAAAAAACTTGCTAACACTTGTATTTATGTCCACAGATGGCGTTCTACCAAAAACACCGATCAAGCGTATGTTTTGTTTACATAAACGTCAGAGTAGTATTCACTATCTCTAACTATAATTCCACTTTCAGATCATGATTTCAAGCTATTTGCTATCATCAGTGAAAGACAGGAATAAAGAAACTAGATCTAAACACAAACTCTGAGCGTTTATGAAACAATTTCTATTCAGCTTGCAAGCGTGAATTTTTTAGACACGTAATGTCTTCAAACTCAGCATAGCAAAACAGATAGCTATATGGGTCTGATCTCAGTTCAGCATCACCACATAGTAGAAGCCTCTGCAATCTATATCATTGCAAGAAAGACCTCAAAGGTACATTTATGAAAAACAAAAATGCAAGTTAAAAAACTTGCTAACGCTTGTATTTATGTCCACAGATGGCGTTCTACCAAAAACACCGATCAAGCGTATGTTTTGTTTACATAAACATCAGAGTAGTATTCACTATCTCTAACTATAATTCCACTTTCAGATCATGATTTCAAGCTATTTGCTATCATCAGTGAAAGACAGGAATAAAGAAACTAGATCTAAACACAAACTCTGAGCGTTTATGAAACAATTTCTATTCAGTTTGCAAGCGTGAATTTTTTAGACACGTAATGTCTTCAAACTCAGCATAGCAAACCAGATAGCTATATGGGTCTGATCTCAGTTCAGCATCACCACATAGTAGAAGCCTCTGCAATCTATATCATTGCAAGAAAGACCTCAAAGATACATTTATGAAAAACAAAAATGCAAGTTAAAAAACTTGGTAATGCTTGTATTTATGTCCACAGATGGCGTTCTACCAAAAACACCGATCAAAACATATGCTTGATCAGTGTTTTTGGTAGAACACCATCTGTGGACATAAATACAAGCGTTAGCAAGTTTTTTAACTTGCATTTTTGTTTTTCATAAATGTACCTTTGAGGTCTTTCTTGCAATGATATAGATTGCAGAGGCTTCTACTATGTGGTGATGCTGAACTGAGATCAGACCCATATAGCTATCTGGTTTGCTATGCTGAGTTTGAAGACATTACGTGTCTAAAAAATTCACGCTTGCAAGCTGAATAGAAATTGTTTCATAAACGCTCAGAGTTTGTGTTTAGATCTAGTTTCTTTATTCCTGTCTTTCATTGATGATAGCAAATAGCTTGAAATCATGATCTGAAAGTGGAATTATAGTTAGAGATAGTGAATACTACTCTGATATTTATGTAAACAAAACATACGCTTGATCGGTGTTTTTGGTAGAACGCCATCTGTGGACATAAATACAAGCGTTAGCAAGTTTTTAAACTTGCATTTTTGTTTTTCATAAATGTACCTTTGAGGTCTTTCTTGCAATGATATAGATTGCAGAGGCTTCTACTATGTGGTGATGCTGAACTGAGATCAGACCCATATAGCTATCTGTTTTGCTATGCTGAGTTTGAAGACATTACGTGTCTAAAAAATTCACGCTTGCAAGCTGAATAGAAATTGTTTCATAAACGCTCAGAGTTTGTGTTTAGATCTAGTTTCTTTATTCCTGTCTTTCACTGATGATAGCAAATAGATTGAAATCATGATCTGAAAGTGGAATTATAGTTAGAGATAGTGAATACTACTCTGACGTTTATGTAAACAAAACATACGCTTGATCGGTGTTTTTGGTAGAACGCCATCTGTGGACATATATATATATTGTGAAAGGAAACTAGTTTTCACATATGCATTAAAGAATTGACATGCATTCCTCCGTCAATAAACATTTTAAAGCATAAATGGGATTATCTATACTTTTAAAATGTTTATTGATGGAGGAGTGCATGTCAATTCTGTATCGCAAGTGTGAAGACTAGTTTCTTCCATAAAATTACATATTTAAATATATATGTGTGTTGTGTTATTTATTTTGAACATGTATTTATGGCATATATAATCACCTGTGTAAATATGAGTGTTTGTAAAAAATATATTATAATTCACCACTATCCACAATGTGACTTAGGAACAAATGTTGTGAATGCAGAAAAATTATTATACATGAATATGTACAAAAATAAATTAGAAGCAGGAATCTGTTTTACTCAAGAGCCATTTATTGTAAGTGAATAATCAGTTAATACTAGATTGTAGGGTCCCATCCAATTGTCCTTAATTATTTCTGCATATTACATATTAGATATCATAAATGTGATGCAATGGATAACATCATCTATAAACCAGTTAGCTATTTTTTCCTATATTTTATAAGAAGATAGCTTGAGATTCAAACTTGATAACATTTAAACTAATACAAAAAATTATTTTTTAAAAAGTAAAAATATATATTGAATGTGTAGGTAGATTAAATACTTTTTATTGATCAGTAGAAGGCAATATGTGTGTGGTTTTGTCACCTAGTGTTCATATACATGCTTGCAAGGGCAAAGTGGAATAGATTATTGCTCCTAATGCAGATACTGAATGGTAGTCAGGGACAGTTATATGATAGTTTGTTGTCATATAAAATTAGAATTAATAAAATATATATATATTTGGTAATTTTAACATCTAGTTATAAAAGTATGAATAAAAAGTTTATTTTAAAAAATAATAATATAATTGTCATTTAATTTTGTTTAAAAAAATAATCACACTAATGGTTAGCAAAAAATTGTAAGTTTTTTATATAGTATTTTATTTACATACATAATTAATTTCCGTTTGTAAATTCAAATTATAGAAAATATTAGTTTTAATGTAAGTAACAATAATCTTTAATACTCCTTTATTCATTCAATATAATGTAATACTTTTATTGAATTCTCCAATCTAGTTGGCCATTTTGACTATATGACAGTCTACATCAGATCTTTGTTAAAAAATATTTTAAGATTTTTAAGTAAAGCAAAAGTTCTGACGAAGTCAGATTGCAGTTGAAATTGTCACTTTGTTGGAGGAATTTAATAGAGATATAAAACTATGTTGAGTACATTAAGGAATGTTAAGTCTTTGCCATTTATATTAAAAATATCAGTACTTTTCTATTCTATCGTGTCAGCTGCTTGATGGCATTGATGCTAAGCAAAAATACATACATATAATGTTAAAAGAAAGTATTAACACTAAATGTAATCATAAACTTAGCGACAATGAAAGCTAAACCATGCTACAATCACACTTATTTTCAGCAACCCAGATTAAACTGAGAATTTTGCCCTAATTAAACATATTTAGATACAATATTACTAATGATTATTTGATATATGATTAAGCTATAATCCTTTTTTTTAAATATTTTATTTAAAAAAAAATTAAGAATTAATAATACTAATCATAAATGATAAGTATAATAGATGGATATGCTATCCATTATCCGTGAAGCCTCTCTATAATGTATTTTTGCATTTTTTAGTTTATATTGAAGCATCATTTTATTTTATTGTTATTTAATTTTAATTTTACTTAGTTTTTATATGTGTTTTTTATTTTTTTAATTCTATAAATGAAAGCATTTAAGTGAAACTATAATTTCAGAATAAAAATATCATCTAAATTGTTAATTTAAGGCATTATACTCACAATTATAGATATCAAAAAAGCATCCTTTATAAACCATAGTAAGACTTAAATATCACTAATCATAAATATTAATAGGCTTTTTTTGTATATTAAGCAGATTTTATTTACATTATTTTAAAATGTGGAAGATGCAATACATATAATTAGAAAATGTGATGCATTTTATTCAGTAAGCATGAATATAATCTGGACAAAGAAGAATTATAAACAATTCCATATATATATATATATTGTAATGATATATAATATGCCGTTACATTATTTTAAAATGAAAATAAAAAGATCGTAAATAAAAATAAAACTAAAAGCTAAAAAAATTAAAGAGTTGTTAAACGTATATATATTCGCACAGATGCAAAACTTTAAAAGTATTTTTTTTTAAATAAAAAAAAAGTATTTGAACATACTTTTTTATAATAAAAAAAGGTGAAGATCTAAATATAAAATATTTTAAATGAAAAAGATTCCTATGTAATCTCAGTAAATGGAAATGATTGTGTTATTAATTATCGAAAAGCAAACTAGCCCTTGGGGCTCTTATAGAAAAAAGTCAGATGAAAGATATAGATAAGAGAATAAAAAAAATTAGAATGTCCAATAGAAGCAGTAACCAATTGCTCGGACCTTAATGGAAATTATTAGAACAGGAAACTATGTTCAATGAATCCGGAGGAGTACTATAAAAGAAAAAAATATTCAAATTAAAACAGTTCCAGCTTAATTTTTTTGAGAGGTGTGATAAGACACACTTGTCACACTCTCTCACTATTTTTCAAATGAAATGACTGCTGAATTATGAATGGTACTATTGCAGACCCTGAATCATATGGATTCTGCAATCAAATAGTACCAGGATTGAACCAGCCAAGGCCACTTCCAGAACAACAGACTGGTCTTCCAATAGAGACATCGTGGAAATTGGCATCAGGAATCAGGATTCTTCTACTGTAAAAATGAACTATAAAATTTAAAAGTAATTAAGAACTTTCGTCAAGATTTGACAAGCTTTTAATATTCAGCTGACTTAAATTTTAAAATGAACTTTTATTTGACTTTTAGGTTTTCAAATTAATTATTAAGGTTTAATTTTTATACATTTGAGTTTGCTAATTTAATCATTTCCATTTTTTTTTATTAATTGACTAAATTATATAAATGTTAAATTTAAGTCAGGCATGAATGGCTATATAGATTTGTAAAGTTATATTAATTAATTAAGGGAGGGTTAGTCTTGGGTTATTTGTTTCGTAGTTGGATTGGGTCAATGGATTGGATATATTGGTGTAAATTAGTAAATGTAGCATGAGGTCCGCTATGTGCAGGATCACCATTATACACCACACACCCCTTTTTGCCTATGGAATGGGATAGTAAGACAGAAAATGCAGTCCCTTCCTATGGAGTTTTTTTATTGCTCTTCTTGTCAGACAGACAAGGTCAATGTCTTCTATAACCATGCTGTTCAGATGTACATTCCTGACAGTATGGTATTTGTGCTGTCGTATTCATGCTCCATTGAATACATCAATGTATCAGATGGATTGACATTGGTTTAACTGCAAACTTTTGGCCTAAGATTAAATAAGGGATAGAATATTTTATTTTCAAATGCAATCTATGTAGTTTATTCATACTCGACACTCTTAAAAATATTATTAAACAAATCTGTGTGGATTGTTCAAACAAAAAATTTAAATTTAAAAATTAAATTAATAACCAACTTAAAATAATAAATTTTATTCCTCAATTTTATCTATATGTGCATTAATAAATGTTTGTATGTTAATTACTGGTAGTGGTTTGTTTTATTGTTTTAAATATTAATATATTTTGAGAATATAAATCTTTATTAAAACTTATAAAAATGGTTTAAATCTCTGCTACTCCATGAACTAGTGACTTGGGCTGACGGTCGGAATAAAATATATATAAAAAAATTTTTTTCTTAACTCACGTATCTGCCTACTATATAAAATTTCCAGGTTCAAATGCCTGGTGGCGCCCTGTACGGCAGATACGGTAAGACTCTATTGATCATCCGACCATTATAATATATATATAACACCTATACTGTTAAAAGGAGGTTGCATTGACAACAGGTCGAGATTGTCTATTATTGTTGATATTGGGATTGTCTAAGTGTTGAATAATTTTAATGACATATATATATATATGATTAAAATTATCCCAAATTCAAAACTAAAGAAGGTTTTATTTACTTTATGAAATCCACAATTATTGTGTTACTTTGCAACAATTAGTAAATATATATACAAATATATTCCAATCAGATGAAAGTTTTTCAATCACATATTTAAAAAAACAAAGTTATAACTTATTATAAGTTAGTATAATTTGTTTTCTAGTTCAAAAGTAAAATTAAATATTTTGCTATTATTTATAAAGAGCGTCATATTTAATAACTATATTTTATTTTTCACACTTTAAAATAAAGCAAGTAAAATATACTGGATATAAATTAAATTCTAACTATGATTAATGGTTAGTTAATGCTTAAATACTCTAAAAAGTTGGTGAAAAAAATTCTGTGATTGTCACATTTTACAATTGAGAAATTCATTTCTATATATAACAATTTATTCACTAATATAAAACATTTAAAGGTTTTTAAATCATAAGTTATAGTTCTTTAAAATATTAATTACATAATTTGTTTGGTGTGTGTGTGTATATATATATATTCATCCATAATCATTTTTATATGTAAATTGGTGGGTTTTAAAACAATTTTATTGATATTTTTTTAAAAATACATTTTTTTATTTTATATTTTCAGAAATTATCTAATAATTTTATTGGATTTTGGACAAAGAAGTTGTTATATTATTCTTATTATGGATCCTTACATGTTGGATTAGAAGAATTTATTCTGGCACTAGATTATACCATTCAAGAAAGTTTTTTTGAAAAAATAATGCAAACTTTTGATATCATTCGTGATTTTTATAATACATTAACACAACTAAAACCACCTCATGTAATCAAGTTTAATTCTGCAGCCAGTGACCAAAATTATCAAATTAACTTTATGTTAGTGAGCACTGTTTCACTTTGGGGAGTAATTGTTTACTGTTCATGTTTCAAATTGGCCACTATTTTGGTACCTAAAGTTTATACAAATAAGAGTCATCCAATGTCAAAATATTTAAAATTCTCTGCTATTACTTTCTTTTTTAAACCTTTTATATATGGTAGTTGGGAAGAATATAAAAAAATTGCACTTAAAATTTATAAATCTAAAAAGTTAGTGAACACTCTTCAAAACATTGGTGCAAATCATTTTAGCACTTTTTGTAAACCAAGAAATAATTCAGCTAACCATAAAATTCTGAGGCATATAAGTACATCCCCGTCATCTAAAAATGGACACTGTGTACGCCACATGAATGATAGAAGTAGAAAAAGTGATTATCTTATATCTTTACATAATAAAATACCTACAACTAATCGTTTGAGTAATCATTCTTTAAACAGAAAAAAAAACTCTGATATTCCAGTTATTCGACAAACATCTGATTCATATAGCAAAAGTACAAATGAAAATGTGTCAAATGACAAAAAGAAGTTACTCAATGAGTTTTTTGTGGATTATGATGAATCACGTGGAGTTACAATATTGCCTACTTCTCAATTATTTAATGAAGTAGTAAAACAACCCTTGAAAGAATCAGAAGAGATTGATAAATTTTCACAGCTTCATTTAGCACAAGTCTCCTCAAACAATATGCCATTAGTAAGTAAACGACTGCCCCAGACTATGAAGGTTGCTTCTGATTTAGAATTTTTAAAATGTAGTATGGAACCACAATTAAGTCATGAATTCACAGAAAAAAATTGTGCTCATTATTCTTGCAAAAATTCAGAAATACCTTTATCAACACCAAAAATAGATCAATCATGGACTTCTCATCTTGAATATTTAACTAATAATAATACTGAAATACACAACTATCCTTCAAAAATATGTTCTATTTCACAAAAGGATTCCAAAAATCTTTCTCCAATTGGAATCGTATTACATTATACAAGTAAAAATGAAGAAAATTCCAAAAATAAAAATGATCTATCATTAGAAAAATTAAAAAACAGTGGGTTTAAATTATCTCCTGATCTTAAATTACATGCCAGTAATGAAAAAAGCACCCAACCATTTAATGATAATAATGATAATGGGGGGGAAATAACAAATTCTGTTGAGAGTAAAGCAAATATAATACATTCAGAAATGTTAGGGAAAAAATGTTCTATGAAGAAACAAAAAAATGAACTTTCAGATGCTTCTACTAATATTTTATCCCAACCATTTATAAAAAGACTTTCTCAAAGTACAGATACACTTTCACAAAATAGGTCGTATTCAAAATTATTGTGTAGCAATGACTCAACCAACCCTGAAGAACACAGCTTGAAAAAATTGAAATTTCGAAGTATTGAAAATATTATGAGACAAAAGATAAAAGATAATATAACTTCAATCATAATTCCAAATACTAAGATTAATGTATTAGATAATTTTTCTTCTTTGTCAAATACTGAGATAAAGTGTTCCAATTCTAAAACAAATTTAACAGTCCAGTTGAGCAAAAAGTTCCCCCAAATAGAAATAATTTCTTCTAATCCAGTTACAGAAATTAAAAATGTTTCCAATACCAAAAAGGTTAAATCATCAAAAAATAAAAACAAAGATCAAGTTACAAAACAAAAACTCATAGTAAAAAATAAAGATGAAACATATCATAATTTAGATCAAATAGCAGCTGAAAATGAGATAGATGTGGAAGAAAAGAATATAAAAAATAATTATGTTGAAGTTTGTGAAGTAGTAGATAAACACAAACAGTCTAAACAAAGGCGTTATAAAGATAACAGTAAAATAAATGATAAGTTAGGAAAGAAAAAACATTTGTCTAAAAAGTTAGTAGTCATTGAAAAATTTCCAGAATCTACTTTGGTTAAAAAAACAAATTTCAAAGAAATAAACTATGATGATATATTGATCCATCGTGAAAAAACGTTTGAAAACAAAGTTTTTAAAAGAAATACATTAAAGAGGAATAAATCAAATCTGGAAAAGAGATCTTATAAAAGTCCACTATATTATAAAAAACTATCCCCAAGACATCAACCCTATTTTCTAGATGAAAACATGATTAAAAAAAAACGGTCAAAACAGAAAAATAATCATGATAAAGATCAGACAGAAGAAATAGAAAATACAAATCCTAATGAAAGCATGAAACAAGTTATAAAAAGAGCTTCTAACAGAACACTTATTAAAAAATCCCCTAAAGTAATCATACCTTCTGGATCTTTAACAGGATACAATACTCAAACAAAACTTTTAAATAGATCTCAGTTGATCTCTGATGATCAAAATACTAACCAAAGTAGTGTTGAAATTGTTATTTCTAAAAATTATTTAAATAAAAAGTTAAGTTATAGTGAAACTTTTATGAATAACAAAGAAGTTCCTGTAATAGAGGACTCTATAAACGATGAAAGCAAATCTAAAAAGAAACTTATTTCTTATCATGATTTACAGCTAAAATTTTCCTCTGAAAAAAGACATAGATCTTTAAGTTTGAAACCAAAAGCTAGAAATGATAGAAAGCATAAATCTTTATCTAAACTTATTATTGATTATTGCAATTTGCCTCCACAAAAACATGACTTTGAACACAAAAATCCACGAAGTGTTTCACGTCTAAGAGAAAGTGATATTCCTTATATTATTGGAAATAAATCTAGCGTTGTCCATATTTCAGATACAATAATTAAAACAGTACCTGACTTTTATTATAATGTAGGTTTGGAGAAAATGTAACGGGAAAATAACATTTTTGGTTCTTTACCAAAAATAAATAATAATAAATAATTAGAAAAAAATAGACTATAGCTTTAAAATGCTACTGTGAAAAAATGGTAATCGAAGAATTATTGGGTATGTGGTTTTTATTAATTAAAAAAAAAAACAACATTTTATATGTAAAACAAAAATCAAAATAAAGATAACCTCTTTAGAAAATAACAAAGTCGTTTGTGTTGTTTTTTTTGTTTTTTTTTTTAAATTTTATTAATCTAAATACTAATTATTTGTTAAAATAAAAATTATATAATATACTTTAAAAACTTATAGTTCATAAAACATTAAAATTAAATGCAATCGATTGTAAATAGGTTTATTTTTAATTTACAATTAGTATGTACGTTTAATTAATATGGATACCTATTATTAGATGCGGATTCAGTTGGACAGTAAGATTTCTTATTCTATTCAAATAAATGGCAGAACTGATATTTTTAAAAAAATATTCTAACTATATACCGTTATTATAATAGATGTAAAAAAAAATCATTTATATGTGTATTTTGATTTTGAATAATATGTAGTTGCATTGGAGATTATTTGAAATCTAATGCAGATTATTGTTATGGTAAGGTAAATAGATACACTTCTATATATATTGTAATGATTAGTTTTTACAGTCTAACTCAAACTCTTTTTTAAAAAATAGAATATAGAAAAAACTTTTTCACATGGCTGAGAATCTATTTTATGTTATTACTACTTAACATTATATTTACATACTTAAAGTTTGTGATTCAGGTAATTCAAAATAACTAACTTCAAATCCTTAATCTATTATTTTCTTGTAAATATCATAACTAAACACTAAGTTTCCTTCCCATAGTTGATTTGATTTATCTTAAACAAATTTTAAAAGATAACAATTGTAAATGTCACATGTCTACTAATCTAACTGGCTTCTATGCAGGGAAAGTTAAATGCAATCCATGGTTAGAGAATATCTAAACTTTTATAAACTGGTTATGTGTTAGGCAAATGACTGCAATTTGGGTGGCTCATGTATTGGGATATCTATCTGCAATCCAAAACAAACCATACTTTTCCTTATTTTATTGAAATCTAATATCTCTTAATGTCCAGAGAATTTCAGGAGTTTATTCAATGATTTGTGAAATTCTCAAAATTTATAACTATACTATTCATCAGATACTTTAAGATGCCCTTGCCCTAATCAAGAAAAAAATCTATATTGAATGCAATATATTCATTACTGATTGACATCAGAGACAACCCAAGGGCAGTGCAAATGGTGTAATGACTCTAGGCCCTGCACTTGTGAAAGTCATTAGATCTGCATGATCTATGTTTTTTGCTAAAATAAATAAATATATATCATTTGTTAAATATAACTATTTCCATGTTTTTTTCTGAAAACTCTGTAATTTGTATGCCCTATAAGAACTATCACATGCATAATAACACAGGTGTAGAAGTACCAGTTGTGCGAGGCAGATTTTCCCGCTGCTGTAATGCAGAAATCTATACTTTTTACAATGTTTTGGTCAAGTTAATGTAAAATCAACATAGGTTAAGATTGATTCTTTTTATCAGTATATTTATCAACTGAATCAAAATATGCAAAAAAAATTAAATTATGCCTGATGTTATTAGAAAATTTATAATTAAACATTCAAGAAAATAAAATATTATTTGTTGCATTATACGTATGTTATTTTGTTTTTCCAAATATTGATTCAATAAAATTGCACAGTCATATTTATAATTTACAAATAATAATGAATAAGTACAAGTACCGATTTGTGCAATTTTATTGAATCAATATTTGCGTAAATAGAATATAATGCATACAATGCAAAAAAATTGTTTTATTTTCTTGAATGTTTTTTTTTTTTTTTTAATAAATTTTGATTCAAACTGAATAAAATTTTCATGAAGAAAATCCTTCTTGATTTGATTTATACTGATTATAAAGCAATGTATTTATCTGTGTACTCACACACACATGGATTAAAACATTACAACAAGCCTCAATTTTTCTCGGGTGGCTTTGGTTCACATACGTAATGAATTAATTATTTGATTATTGAATATTTCTTAACGTAATTCTAATATTATCAAAATAACAGTATTCTTACATTATATTTATTTATTGGCTCATTTTATTTCATTCAAAATAATTTTATTCAGTAAAAGCTTTTCTTAATGCAGCAATATTTATCTTTTACAAGTCTAATTAATGTTTTAAAAGTTGTCAATTTTGTTTATACGCTTTAATTTCCTATTTAAAATTATTAAACTGTGAATGTCACATGTCAACTGATCTGATTGGCTCATATGCAGGGAGAGTTAAATACAATTCATAAACTTTTAAGAAATGGCTTATGTGCAGAGCACATTGACAGCAATTCAGATGGCTCATATATTGCCTAAAATTTTATTTGTAAATTATACTAAATTAATTCTAATATCCTTATCTAATTTATTGTTATTAAGTTGATAACTTTATTTTAATACTCTTTTTTTTTTAATTTTAAGCAATTAATTAAAATTTGTTTGATATTATCTATGTAAGCCATTTAAATAATTTTCTGGATTTTTCTTGACGTTTTCCTTTCATAATTTATTAATGTGTATATTTAAAATCTATATTCATTTTCAACTTATATAAAACTAAAAAAGTGTGTATATTTAAGAATATTGATTTAACATAAAAAAAAAAATTAACATATGAAATGTTGTATCTTGATCTACTTTATACATTAATAATTCCTACCTCAAATACATAGCATTCCTTGTTATATTTTAATGAGCATTCAACAAACAATATATTATTTTAAAATACATTTCAAGTAAATGATAATAACAATATACAAATATTTTCTTAAAATTATCTGGCAGAGTTAGTTGGTTAAGTTTTCATGAAAAATTGTGAATTATAATGAAGATTTGGGGAAACTCTTTATACTAATGCATTATTCTATGTTTTATGTCATTGCCATTACAATATGCATATTATATTTAAAAATATTTTTAATGTCTAATATATGCTTGTAATCAAATCCAAACCAAAATACTAATTGCTATTTAAGAGATATTATTTAACAAAAAAGTTTCCAAGCATTTGTAGTTTGCTTTATTTTTTCATGGAATTATTTCATTATTTAAATAATTTTGTTTATAATTTTTTTTAATAGTTGAATGTATCACTTTGTAGATAAAGCTAGAAATTAAAACTTTTACTCAAAAGCAATTTTGGAGCTTTCAGAAGATATTTTTTATATATTTATTCCCACATATTTTATTTATTTATACAAGGCATGCAGAAGATTCCAATGCAATTTACTGAAATACTGGCAAAACTTAGTTTCAATATATTATATAGAGAGCGTACCAATAGCTCAAACAAGCTCTTAATTGATAAGTGCAGTATGAGAAAATATTTAAAATCTCTATACAGAATCTTCCCATCTCCAGACCAACTGTTTTCAAGCTTATGGCTCACATCAGTGGAGAGCTAGAATATTCGAACATGAGATCTAAAATATCAACTCAAAACCCAGCACTTATTTCATATGTAATATTTAAGTAGAAACTTTGAAATTTTTGGTCAAGAAAATGTCTTTAAATCCAGCTATCTAACTTAAATATTACATATGAAATAAGTGCTGTGTTTTGAGTTGATATTTTAGATCTAGTGTCCGAGTATTCTAGCTCTCCACTGATGTGAGCCATAAGCTCGAAACTAGTTGGTCTGTAAATGGGAAGGTTCTAGATAGAGATTTTAAATATTTTCTCATATTGCACTTATCAATTAAGAGCTTGTTTGTGCTATTGGTACATTCTCTGTATTACATTTTTGTAAATACAAGCTTATAAAAGTAATGTCATGTTATATATGACTTGCTTTTTTGATTATTTCAATATGCTGAAAAGAGATAAATACAGTCTCATTGAATCCATTCTCTTTTAAAATTATTTTTTTTCTACAATGACTTTTATGTGAAAGAATTCAGGTTTAAAATGAACATCTAAAATTTCCTCACTAATTAGCAAAATCAGTTAAGTTTATAAAAGAATTATAATTTTGAGTTTTACCTTAAATTATATTTCTAGATTTGTCTTAGTAAATTAATCTGTTTAAGTAAGGTTTAATATGCTTACTTGAATAATATTTTTATAACATTTTTTTTTACCCAGTTTTAAACTTTTAAAACAATATGTATAGATAAAATTTGAGCAGAAGCATTGAAATCCTCCCAGTGATCTATATGTAAACTAGTCATCAGTAAATATAAATATGAAATATGGACCCACCTATATTTAGCTTCTGATCATATATAAGAAGGCCATTTATTGACATACTAACATATTTATGTATACTAACATAATTTCGGAATAGCTATAAGCTATTCTGAAATCATTATAACTAATTAGGGGGCAAGACTGAGTCATATTTTAATAATCTCTAAATATCAAATTAATCTTCAGTTATATTTATATCTATATAAACAAAGTTTTGGGGCTAAACCATATGTTATTTTTTTATTTGTTTACATCATATAATCATGAAAACATTAAATATAATATATATATGATGTAACGGATGGTAAACTAGCCCCAAATGTTCATGGTGCCAGATGTAATGGACGGTACTCATCATCAACAGTCATAAACTAACCAAGCCCAATGATGGTGTGCCAGATGTAATGGTTGGTCAACTAACTTGCAGACTGTAATATTATGCAGATGTAGCAATCTGGTGTGGGATAAGTAATATGCTCTAATTTATTGCCCCTAATGAAACAATCTGCAGAGACCTACCAGGCTTAGAAGGGGAAAAAGTTGCATCTAACTACAGTCAGACTTTACGTCTTCATGTAGAATGCTAATGAAAACTTGATGAAATGCTTAACCAATGATTGCATGCACTTTAATCGACTAGCTCTATTCCTATTTAATAATATTAAATGCAATTTAGATTAGTTCATCCACTTTTACCCCTTTCCGATTCCATTATGCCCTAATATTCAAGCCCAGAGAAAATATTGCTTTTGACTCCCTTAACAGATATGAACGAATACACACAGCAACTCCTGCACCTATATATAGGTTACAACTAGCATTTATTATTTTTGTTTTACATTAAAGATTTTTTTTATGACAAGAAAAATAGATGTGTGTGCATGCATAATTGTTTATAAACTGTGGAGTGTCAGGACAACTCAATAAACCAGAGACCGGAATAATATAAACTCTTAAACATTTATTAACAATAATAAATAACATAAGGTATAATAACAATAGTAATGTTAAAAAAATAACAAAAATAATAATAATCATATGTACATGAGTCACATGTGAACCTCTACCATTTTACTAATTAATGATTCTCCAGATCCAACCCTTATACCCCATGGTAGAAATCCATCTATGTCACTCATTCTTTACAAATCATAATTATATAGAAAAATAAACTTTAGTAATTTAAGATAATTGAGATGCTGGCTAGCTAAATTATATATTTACAGATGTTAACAATCTATTTAACTTAAGTACCCCCCCCCCATTTATATATATGATAGAGATAGAAATTAATACTAGTTGATTAGTCAAACATACTGGAAATATATATATATATACACAATGTTAATCAACAAAATAAAACATATAATATAAATTCTGTATAAGTGTTGCAATTTAATCTATAAAAATAAATGTAGAAAATCTTACCTTATTATTTATGTGGATAACCTGATGTGAAGAAGGTGGGTTAACCTAAATTTTATTTACAATAAAAAATAGAAAAATGTCTAAATGAATAATCCCCCCTTTCTTCTTTGCTAATTCTGAAAAATGAGGATTCAGCATCAGAGTGTGAAAATACAACAGATAACAAGAATTTAAAAAAATAAAACAAAAATGTACAATGTTAATTTCTTGATTAAAAAATTGTAATTGGAACAAAGTTCATAAAAATCATCCTAATAGAAGTAGTAGTTGATAGTTAGACATGTTGTTCTCCAAAAGCAGTTTCACTTAGTAAATCATTTTTCTTAGCAAGAATAGATAGGTACAATGGTGTCTCCTGTAGTTGTGTATGGTAAACACCTTGATCCTTATTTGATTCACCATTACGTATTCTAATGCTTGTTTGTGTTGGACTGCAGGCATCTTCTTGTGTGTTTACAATAAAGTAGAAAAATAAATAAATAAATAGAGGTTTAATGCAGCTGTAGGAAATAACATGATGCACAATAGCATGTTTTGCTCTAGCCCATATTCATATTAAAGTACAATTCAATAGTTATTTGTAATCATAAATTTATGTTGTATAATATAGAAGCACTTTACATGTATATATATATTAAGAAAATTATTTAATTTTTTTCTTTTCCAATTTTCAGCAGATTAATTTTAGTTATTCTTTTTGAAAAGATTTAAAATATTAAAAATTACTCCAACAACTTTTAAAACATGTTTTAATTATTACAAAATTTATCAATTATTCTTACTTCTTATTTCACTTTCTTTCTTCTGAATTTAGTAAACTTTTAGTTACAGCACTTGACTTTTTAAAAATTTTTATGATTTAAATAAAAGAAAAGGCAAAACTCCATTTTAGTGTTCTAAATTTTAGTTTAAACTCCTGTCTATTGTTATAGATGCTATATTTTTTTGACAAGAATGATTTTGTAAATAGTTTCTATTTTTATATAAAACACTGAGAATCTCCTGAAATGCTGAGATTTTAAACTGCCTATTGTTTAAATACATTTAGATTTTTAAATGCCTATTGTTTAAATACATTTCATTTATTACAGATAAAAAAATAAAATAATAAAATCAGTTTTATTTTCACACATAGCCACCTAACTTAACCTCAGGCCATCCCTAAATCATTTGATTATAAATTAATATCCAAATTTTTTTAAAAATATATATATACATCACAGTTTATTAATCAAATAGTTTATATATATATAATATTACTTTCTAAAATATTGATCGTATTTTATTTTATAATAAAATAATCTATTGTGCATTATATGTATATATGTAATAAATAACAAATAATCTTAATAAATTTAACACAGGAAGTGATCATTGATTAGTAAGGTGTAAGTTACATGTTAATGTAAAACTAGAAAGACAAAAATTATTAAGAAAAACAATATTTACAGTTGATATTCCTAATCTTTAGAAACATTCTAATGAATTTAAATTAGAACTTACAAATAGGTTTCAAGTGTTAGGAGATTTTGAACATGATACAGATTTGAATGAAATTAATATGAAAATAACTGATACACTTTTAAAAACTGCAACAAACATAGCTGGTAGAAAAAAGCAGCAATTGACTAATAAAATTTCTACTGAGACTAGAGAATTTATGAAGAAAAGAAGGAATATGAAGATATACAAAAATGATGTATTAAAAAGAATTGAATATCTCGAATTTTGTAAAATGGTACGGAAAAGAGTTGAAAATGATATAAGAAAGTATAACTGTGAAATAGCAAGGAAAGCTGTAGAAGAAAATAAAAGTCTCAAAAATGTTAAACAACATTTTGGTATTGGTAGGAAATTTATATCTGCAATAAGAAAAAAAGATGGAATTATTACTAAAAAGAGAGATGACATCATGAAATTGGTAGAAGATTTTTATCAAGAATTATATAGTAATAAAGAACAAGTACCTCCTATATCTATTACATCTTCCAAATTGCCCAGAATTTTAAATGAAGAAGTGAGACATGCAATTAAGTGTATGAAGAAAGGAAAGGCTCCAGGAAATAATGGACTTATAATTGATATATTAAAAGAAGCAGGTGAAGAAATAGAAATAATTTTAGCAAAGTTATATACCAAGTGCCTAAATGATAAAGATGTACTGGAAGATTGGAAGAATGCAGTAATAATATTAATATTTAAAAAAGGTGATAAAGAAGATATTAGAAATTACAGACCTATCAGCCTTTTATCAGTTTTATATAAAAATTTTACCAAGATAATTACAACTCGTCTACAGAGAACTTTGGATTTCCACCAACCAAGAGAACAAGCTGGATTTAAAAGTGGTTTTAGTACAATAGATCATATCCAGGTATTGAGAGAAGTCATAGAAAGGACAAACGAATATGAGTTGTCATTATGTTTTGGATTTGTAGATTATGAAAAGGCATTCGATTCTATACACATTTCTTCAGTGATTAAAGCATTGGATCATCAAGGTATAGATCCAGGATATTGATTTTAAAGAATATTTATAAAAATGCAACAGCAACAATTAGATTACATAATGACACTGGAAAAATAAACATTGAGAAAGGTGTAAGACAAGGTGACTCCATATCGCCAAAACTCTTTACAGCAGTGCTGCAAGAAGTATTTTGTGGATTAAAATGGGAAACTAAAGGAGTGAAAGTAAATGGAGAGTATTTAAGTCATTTAGATTTTGCAGATGATGTAGTTGTTTTTGCAAATAATGCTTCAGAGCTGCAGGAAATGTTGCAGGAGGTAGCAGATGAAAGTAGAAAAGTAGGACTAAAGATAAATGTTAAAAAGACTAAAGTAATGTTTAATCGATTTGCTCAAAATATGAAAATAAAGATTGATTATGAAGAATTAGAAGTTAACAGTTACAAATACCTTGGTCAGATTATTAATACAGATGGAAACATAATAGAGGAAATTAATCGTAGAATTAAACTTGGTTGGAGTGCTTTTGGTAGAAATAACTTGATACTAAAAGGAAATATGCCTATGTGTTTGAAAAGAATGGTTTTTAACAAATGTGTTTTACCAGTTCTTACTTATGGATCTGAGACTTGGACACTTAATAGAAGAGCAATACAGAGACTTCAGACCACTCAAAGGAGTATGGAGAGATGTATGTTGGAAGTAACAAGAAGAGATCGAAAACGCAATGTTTGTGTAAGAGAACAAACAGGTGTCATTGACCTCATTGAAAAAATTAAAAGATTGAAATGGAGTTGGGCTGGACATATTGTTAGAAGAGATGATAATAGATGGACAATTGAAATCTTAAACTGGATTCCAAGAGATTGTAAAAGACCCAGAAAGAGACCACATGTGAGATGGATGGATGAAATAAGAAAATGTGCAGGGGTGTTGTGGAGAAGAGAAGCTAAAGATCGGAGAAGATGGATTAAACTTGGAGAGACCTTCATCCTGCAGTGGATTGATAATGATTGATGATGATGAATCTTCCCATTATTTTTTAAAAAATTCCAAATGGATTGGGTTCAATGAGTAGGCTTGATCTTTTTAGGAATATTTGCATTGTAAGCTACCCTTTACAATATATATATATTGTACCGGTCAGAATTGTATGTTCATTTAACAAAGTTTAGAATCTAAGCAAAAGTACCCTAAATCCACTCATGCCTGAGATACACAGGTTAGGAGCAATCATGAATTCTGCCCTATTTGCTCTTCTCTAAAACTATAACATTAAAAACAACACTTCTGATGATAACATGAAATTTTATTCATTCTGGTCCCAGAGACATAGCAGAGAAACATGAGATCTAAAGGGTAATTAATGTAACTAAATAATATCAAATCTTGGCTCAATCAAATATCTTATGTGAAGAGACAATTTATAAATTTTAAATGAATTGCACACAGCTAGCATTGCAAAAAAACATGAATTATAAAATAGTATCCATCCAGAATGAGCAAGAACAGAATAACCCAGAGATAAATATCTATTTGAAGTAATCAGTTATAACTTCTAAATATTACTGAAATTATTATAAATATTTAATGGAATTCAATGAGTGAGAGTCAGTAAGACACAACGCATGAGTAATTATTAAAGCAATAATTTAATAAATATAAACAATTTAATTTACATTAGAAAACATAGCACAGATTTAATGCGGTTATTACTTTGCATATAAGCAACTGATTTAGTATGCTAGTTATAGTATAATAATAAATTAATGTTATCAATGTGGTGATCATTACTTTAAGTAATGATAAGGACGTTTACAAATTCATCTCTAAAGAGAGGTTTACTCTTGATATGATAGTTAATAATTTATCGTTTATGAGCATATTTGGGCCTGTACAAATGAGGAATGGGTTAGCCTAAATTAGCTTTACTGTGACAATCCTAAAATATTCGACTAATTATAAAATGAGTGGTTTACAAACATCACTGCGCCACGTCTTATATATAAAATGAGAACTACATATAAAAGAACTCGCACTGCTAACTATAATGACAGCGTTTAAAATGGAGATATCCATCTTTGGACTGGAAGGCTTTATCACATATATGATTCCGCTTGTATTTATCACAAGGCGATATTCGAAAATATGAGTGGTAAGGATTCCATTGTACGCCCTCTGATGTTTCACATGCAGAGCCTTAATGTTTATCTTGAGATCGGTTATACCAAACCTCATTCCTATATGAGTTACGTGAAGAAAATCCAGAGTTCGGATGAGTAAATATGATAAAGCAAAATATAATTCTTTAAAATGCTATCATAAATAAGCAACGCGAATATGGCTTAAGTCTTAAATGACTAATGAAATAATTTAAGCTTACATAAAGCAATAATATCATGCGTAATACCATGATAAAATAATAACCCACTCAGCATTGTACGTATAACTTTAATAAATTTAGGATGTCGAATATAAAAGAGGGAAAAATATTATTTTTCCTATTTAACAAGCCCAAGCATTCCTAAACGACATAATATTAATTAATTTAACTCTTAATGGTGTATAAGTAATAAATAGTTATTAAAGTATATTAATAATCAAATTTATTAAAAGAACATAAATTGCATTTAAATATCGATAGTGATATGATTTTTAAACAATCCGCCATTAAGCATAATTTCAAAATATTTAACCGAGTGAACAGCGTTCAGTAAGAAATTTTACGTTTAACTATTTAAATATTCCAAAATATCGGAATGATGATTGAAATAATATAAGTTTGCTAGATTAAAACATTAGCACACTAAAACTAATTTAATAAGATGTATATTTAAAATAAGTTTTGCCGCATGAAATAAAATAATTAGAGTGTGAAACTTAAAAGGCTAATGATAGATTTAAAGTACATAATTCTGTGCTTAGCGTTTCAAAGAACAAGTTTAAAACTTAAGAGAGAAAATCACAAATTTAACGATAATTAAGTTTATAATCAGTTATAAAATAAATAAAGATTACATTCTGATTACAATTAAAATTTAGGAAAGAAATGAAGTGAGAAGAATTAAGAGTTCATTCTTCGGCAAAATGGATTACCTTTAGAAGTTATGGTGGCCACTAATAATAACATATACGAAGTTTAGCAAGGCACAATATTAATAAAATAATGGTAAGCATCTTCCAATATTCTTTACAATTAAACATAACAGTTCTCAAGTAGCGATGGCATAGCAGAAGGTAGGACAGAGACGATTTAAGATCAGGGAGGCAAATTGTTTTTACTCACAGTTCATATTGTTTCCACTCTCTACACAAATACCAAAGAGAAGAGTGATTTGAACTCCTTCCATGCATTCCTAGAACTTCTTCTCCTCCTATACTTGAAATTTAGCAATATTGGAAGATGTAAACAATACTGAAACAGTAAGATTCGTATTCGAATCTTAAGTTTCACCTTTTTCTGTCGTCTCTCACTGACCGGTCTATCCCGCCCAAATTTAAACTTTTTGGTATCGAATTGTGTGTGTAGCAATATTAAAAATGTATAAATATATGTAGAATTCAGCATAAACACGCACACATTTCGATCTCAAATTAAACGCAATAAATAGGGATAAAATAATATAATTTAGATTTCTTTTAGTTATATAATTTTGTATAATTTTAATCATTTATTTTGGATTATAAAGTTCGTATTTATTGCTTTGTTTAAATTTCATTTAATAATAATTCTAAAAAAATCTGATGTAATATTTAATTAAAAGTTAAAATAATCTTATGTTCCCTTTTTGTTTTTGAAATTTAAAAGCATCAGTCAGTGATAGATAATAGATTAATTAAAGAAAAATTCCCCAAAATATAATTAGTAAATGTAAAATGTAAACAATAGAACGGCAGCTTTCTTTAATTAAAAACCAACAAAATGCATTGATTATCCTCAGGGCAGATTAAGTAGAACCTAAAAATACCTTAACAAAAATGTGAAAGATCAAGATAAAAAAAGAGGCCATCTTAGACTTGCTGGAGACATTCACTTAAACTTTAGCTTTGCTCTCGATCACTGAGAGTCTCCAAAAATAATAAAATAATTTGTTCCTGCCAAGGTATGACCGAGTAAAGCACCTAGATTATTCTCCATCGGGAGATGGCCTATCGGATGCTGAACTTTCCATTGCCCGTCATAAATTCACCATGAAGATCTGCTGCCTGAAATGAATGAGAAAGCTGCTGCTGCCATGAAATTAAATGAATATCTAAATACAAGAAAGAATTGCCACTCGTGAACTTTTTTCTGCTAAACTAATGGAATCAGAAAACTTCTTATAAAACAGGTACCTGTCTGTGTTCAAACTCTAGAGTACTCTAATAATATGCTATAGCTCTTCTTCATACTACTTATCTAAATTATAAAATGTAAAACTACCATTTGTATAACTAAAATTGAATAATTAATTTAATGTGTAAATTTCTTTACTAATCTAGCTTACCTCATTCTATCTTGGGTGCGTATTTTTAAAATCTACATTTTATCTATATTTATTATCTAATTATTGCATGCTCACAATTGTCTCTATTTTCAAAGTTTAAATCTATGATCGTTTGAAACAGTGAATGCGTGTCACATTTTCATTAATATGTATTTTCCTAAATAACTTAACTTCCATATAAATCGACACGCATTCAATGGCATCATTTATTGTAATGCAGGGGTCTACTACTTCGCAAATGGCTGACGTATTAGTTACAATAATTCCCAATTTATATCTGTTTTGTATTTATTAAATCATCATGAATAATTCCAGAAAATTACATTTCTTTGAGAGTCACCAACGTTCTTTAGTAAATGTTGATAATGTAGGGCCGAATTAGAAATCTATTTAAATCTCATCCTAATCGTTTGTACATTATACATGTGTTACGTTTTAGAGACGCGATGACCCATTCCGCCGTGAAATTTCCGGATTCTTCAGGGTTGAACTTAACCCCAGTCGTCCTACACAAGCGGGCATAATGGGTGCTCCCGTGGGATTTGACAATGTCATGCAGCCAGCCGGCAAACTGCGATACGGACCGCTTGTCCCTGGTTATGCTTATGTGACACCTTACTTCGTCGGGCCGATGGCAGAGACCAGCCCGACATTCTTATAAACTCATTCACGGCATTGCAGTTTCGATATACTGCCATTCCATATCGCCTTCCTAAAGCGTACCACGTGTTCCTTTACTTAGTTTTATTATTCTAAACATATCACTCCGCCTCTGCATTATCTGCATAATTCACTCTCAAATAAATGTTTGCCCTTAGTTATAAATAAATATTTTAATTAAATATATGTCTGCCATTACTCTTATAACCCATACTTTAGACTCTTGCATTGCAAAGGTATAAATCCCTCCAGGCATGCATTAGAAATACTCACTCAAGAATTTTAGGTAGCTAGATTATGCCTTCAAATAAATGTATTCCTTTTGTAAACATTACAGTATCGGAAATACCGCTACTGAAATCCTCAATATAAAATAATGTCTAAATAAATAAATGTATTCTTTAAAATATAATCATGTCGCAAATCCCGCTACTGAAGCTGTTAGTCCATAAAATATTATTAGATTGTTTTATTAAAATGTATTAATAAATAATTTTAAACTATACGTCTGCAGTTACGTTTCATTTATTCGATACCCATTCTATATAATATTTCCTCGATTATGTAAATATGAATGTTTAATTAATATTAGTTTGGTTATTGGCTAACTCGAGAATAAAATCATGAGTCTCTTGCATATCCCTGACCACCGTGCCTAAGGAAATATTTACTAATGTCGCATCAGATGCGTTGTTTCGTGGATTGTATTGTGGAACCGATAAACTATGTTCGAACTCAGTACCACGGGTGGCTTCGCTACTCGATGGTGCTGCTGTTCTGTATGGTGGTTGAATTCTGCACTATGTTTATGAGTCACACGTTTTCTGACTGTTTCAATACGTTCCAGAAAGCAGATTATTTAAACGTATTTTTAAAATTGCAAATAACTTTAAAATATGATTTTTGTTTTGACTTGAAATGAGAATGACATTTTTAAATTGTAATAATACTTTTTAGAATTTCTGGCATTGCTTTAGCTCTACATTAATTGTATTTATTTTTATATCTGTAATACATATATGCACATACACAATTATCTAAGTGAAGGGAATTTACAAGCTTGAAAATAAAATATACTTAAGCTATAATAATAATTCAACTGGTTACACATAACCATTTCTTAAATAAACAGGATGGAAGTTATACGTGTATATGTGTGTGCTTAACATTCCTAGATGACCAAATAAACATAAAAACAGGTTCAAACCCTACTTTAAAGGTATGTAATGTCATCAGGCAGTGAAGTTAAATATTTACTACAGATTTACCACAATATATATATATTGTAACAATATAGAGAATTAGGAACCACACACAATATAGAGAATTAGGGGGAACCTGGGGTGATGGCAATCACCAATCACCATTATCAACCCCAAGTCATACAAAATTTTAAATATAAATTGGTACTTTTCTATTCTATCATGTCAGCCGCTTGATAGTGTTGATGCTAAGCAAAAATATGTACATATAACATTACTGGGCCCACCCCGTTCTTTGTGAAAGAATATAGAAATTATACTAGTTAACGTAATTCATTAATTTCCTTAATGGAATTTTACATAAACATACGTTATTGCAAATATTCTATTCTAGTAGAATTACCTGTATGGTAAAACCTTCCTCCTCCACCTTCCCCACAAAGTTTACAACTACATTGTGGTAGTCAAAAATTGCTGCTGATAATGCTTTAATTACTGAACTCTCTTTTACTTCTTCAGGTCATTTTTGAAAAAGGTTTAAAAAAATAATTATTTATTAATTTTATTTATTGATTGATTTCTTACAATAGCTATCTTTGAAACATAATATATGTATGGATCTGGATCTTAATGACACACCTATTAAGAATGATGGCCAACTTGATCAACTTTTTTTTTTTTTTTTAGTATGTCTTTTTGGTTGGGTATTTCAAGATTAATTAATCAATGTATTCAGTATTTGGACAATTACTTTTGGTTTTTTTGGGTAGAACTATGAGAATTTTCACACTCATACATCCTCTTTTTTTTTTGTCTGAAGGCTTAATGTAATTCATTACAATTTCTGTAATTTGGTCAAGAACAATTTAATGCTACCAACAAATTTTAAAACCTGCTTGAACTCCAAGTCACCTCAAAAAGTCAAATCTTAGTCTGCAATGTAGGCCAGAGTGTTATTCCTTTTTTACATCTGCAAGAACTAAGACTTTATCAATTGATATACCTTATTGCAAAGATTCTATTTCAGTAGAATTACTAAATTCTCCATGTAGGTCAGTTTCTGTGGAGGGCTGTTGGCCCAATTTCAACCTATCAGTGATTTTATTTGTCGCGGACATGTTCTCATAAAAACGTGACTATTTACATGAGCTTGTCAAAATATTGCTTGGATCTACTCTTTCTGAATTGATTTGAAGGTTCAACATGGAGTAGGGAAGTGTGGTGATAGGTGGACAATTATTAGGAGGTAATAGTAGGTCAAATGACTTGTAAGCTAATTCCTTTGACATGCATATTTGAAGAGTTGTGGCAGGCTAAAATCCAGACACCCTTATACAATACTGTAGCAAACATTGAATTGTGAGCATTGGGATAAAGAGTGCAACACCAAAAGAGACTAACCACTGCTAAACAGCATCATTTCTATGCTTTATAGCATACCTTCATCTGTGGGTCCCATGCCACCATATATTAAATGGCCGTTTTGTGCTTTTTGGTGGTAGCCATGTAAATGACATATTTATGTGCTTTTGCATATAAATAGTGCCATCAAATGACTGTCACGATAGAATAGAAAACTACCTATAAATTAATATAATGAGGAATGATTGTGATGATGAGCCTGAAATCAACATAGAACTATCAGTTCACCAGCATTACATCACAGCAATATAATCATTCATCATTATGAATAATCAACAATAAAAATAAATCAACAGTCAAGCTTGTGATTGGATTTGGGTCTACTATAGACCAGGCTAATTATTTAGTCCTTGCCAGCTTGGGGAAGATTAAACATTAATTTGGATGCACAAATTTAAGTGCTAATCCATAAAAATATAACAAACAAATAACACTGGGATATTAAAACATGCTGAACATCATCAATGCTCTGGTCATTTAGTCCCATTATGTACTGGTCAACTATAAACTTAATTTTTAATAAATCTAAAATAAATAAAATGTAGTATGTGGACTTTAAAGAATAGCCCCTTTGTGCCACTGCAGGATCATCACCAACTGGATGTCCATAAACAATAAATATAAATCCCCTTTATATAACAGACTATTATGTATGAATCTAACTCTAAAACACAAGCTCTATAACAGTTATTGTGAACAAGATGTATAGTACAAAATATAATAATTTATAATATTTTAGAATTAAATAAAGTCACTGGAATATCTCTAAATAAAATATCAATTTATTAATAACAATCAAAATAAAATTAAGATCTGTAGAATATAACCATACATATAAATTAAGCCTTCTGATTTTGATGAATACAAAAATAAATCCCCTATTACATTGTAATTTATAAATATGTTTCAATAGGTTTACATGAAACACATCTATATAAGCACGCAATGCGTGGTATAATCTTATAAACATATTTGAATTTTCATACAATAAAAAATATGATTAATTTTAAATTATGATTAATTTTAAATTGTCTTGAAAGATAATGAAAACAACACTACAAAGAAAATATAATCCTGTCAAAGTTGTTACTAAAAACTTTATGGATTTAGTTTACCTGTATTATTGATAGATCAAAATATTCAGTTAAGAGTCTGTATCTAATGTCTCAATTTCAATAAACAATGAATAATTTTATTAAGCCATATTCTTTATATTAGTCCTTGCATGTATAAAAACTAAATATCCTAATTAATTAAATCAAAAGCTAATCAATGTTAACATGAAATATTTAATTAATTGTGCTTCACTTGTTTGATGAATTTTGATAGAATGATTTTTCTACAAAATCCATTTACTTCTGTTTCTAATCACCACTCAATCCTTTTTTCTTTTCAAAATATACATTACATATAACCATATAATTCTATAATTAAAACTCTTCCTCTTTTCTTTACAACAAATAAAGAAAAGAGGAAGTGTTTTAATTATAGAATTATATGATTTTTCTTTTTGTCTTTTATAGCATAATCTACTGAAAGGAATCCATATAGAGAAAAGTGTGTGCTAATCTTAAAAATAATTCTAATGAAGATATTCAAAATAATCCACTCAACTTACTGATATAAAAATAATGTGCTGTAAAAATTTTGTTTTTCCTATCATCATAATAGATTGCTAAAGTTTTGAAGGAGAAAGAATTAATATATCAAAAGTTTTATAGATAACTGAAAGAACTGAATCCATTGCAAATGTAAGGATAATTTTAAGAATGGTGTTTTGATAATAAATTAGTGGGAGATAAATATGGTTTTACTCTAATAAGAAATCTATGATATTAGAATTTTCATCAATTTATAGATGTTTTAAAATTTCAATATGGTCCAGTGATATTTATATTTTAATATTCATCTAATATTAGATAAAATTGCATTTGTATGTTAAGGCAACTGCCTGGCTTAGTTCATTATTGGCTTTAACAAGATGTTCAGTTCAAGTTCTTTATTCTGGACATGACTTGTTTTAATGAAAAAAGTGTGAAAAGTTAACTAAAATCATTTTTAAGATTAACTATTGATTAACCAGTAGTTTGCAGTAGCATTTAAAATTTAGTGTTCATAAATTGCTGAGCTTTAATTGATTGGAAGACCATAAATACTAGTAAAAAGAGGCTTACATTTGGCAACAGATAAATATAACAAATGAATGCACTGTGATAGTGAAATTAAACACTATGCATTTTCTGTTGCAGTAGTAGAATAAATTATTCTAAAAATAGAAGTTCATGGATTGTGATCCTGCTCTGCCATCTCTAAGGTTTGGATTTCTTATAAACTCCCAAACCTTTTGATTATTTTAGTGAAGAATATTTCATGAAATAATCAGAATATTTATGATGCAATTCAGAAGTACATGAATGCAGAGATGGTTTGGAAAGGCATGTGGGAAGAGTAATTTTAAGCATAGTGATGAAGCAGTGGTGTAAAAATAAAAGAAATGTAATGACTTAGGATTTGAAGCGAAATTATGGACATTATGTTATTGATTTTTGTTGGAAAAAAATTGAGCTGAAATTAAAATGCTTTAAAATAATTATCTCAAAAGCTTGAAGTATCTATTTTGGGGCCTTATAAATAATCAAAAACAGATATTTTGTCTTAACTAATGAATATTAATGCAAATTAAGTGATAGGAGAGTGAATGGAGATTACAAGCGAATTTTTATTAATGAATATTCATTTTTTTTAATTATTATGTGACACCTTGTGCAGGTGGATCGGTAAATATGAAAAATAAGTGTTATAATTTGATAAAATATTTACAATGATTTAATTTACTTCAGTTATCAAGCAAAGTTTACAAATTAAAAAACATACTTTATAATCCTACCATGTTAGTGTTGAAAAGTAATTTTCAATAAATATTTTAGTTATTGTAATATATGCAGTTTAAATTAAACGTACATACGAAAGTATCTTTATTCTAAAATATTATTTTATTGTTAAATCTTTAAATTTTGCTACTAATATTCTAATCATAGACGTTAGCTTGAAATGCAATCGATTGTAACAAACTAATTAAACAGATAACGAAGGAATTTAATTAGCAAAACCCAATCTAATTAAATCCCACCTATTTTTATAAGTTACTCCAGAAAACAAAAGAAAGAAAACATATAAAAGGGAGGCCATTTTTGAAAAGAACAAGAGAGTGAGTACAGAGCGTTTTAAGTGAATTAGAGCAAAGAACAGCGTGAGAATTGCGTATTACCCTCGTGGGGAAAGAAGAGAAGTTAGACATAGAAACTATACGTTCAGAATTATCGTGCGAGTATTCGTTATCGTGTGTTCATAGTGTATTTTTCTAACACAGCTCAGCGGGAATCAGAACTTTGTATAAACTGTAAATCAGTTAGTATCGATCTGTTTGGAGAATTAAACCAACTAGTTCGCAAATTAACTTTTGTGTGCAGTAATTGAAGAGTCAATATACTGCAATCTGTCGCAGTCAAATTAGTCGAACCTAAAAACCACAGTGAATAACCAGCTATTAATTAGAAAATGTCAGTTTTCGGACAAACCTTCTGTAAAAGAAAGAAATTATCAAAATTTATTAAAATATGTTGCTTACAATATTGTATAACATACTATTATTCACAGGAGCATTGTTGTTTGATTTAGTTATAACAAAGTGAAATATCTTAATCATAAATGTAAATAAACAGCAATTGTTGAGGTTAGATATCGACATTGCAAATGGTACTTCTGGTAAAGTAGAAATCATGCTATTCCAACTTTTGATTGAATTGATTAATCTGCAAAAGTAATATTATTAACTAAATTCACTGAAAATTATAGAATTTGTTTTTCAATAATGTAGTTCAACTAAACATTGTGGAAATATTTTCAGTTCTGAGTTAAAGAATGATGAGATTGGCAGGACAAATAAAATAGCTTTGGGTTCCAGATCATTATATATTTGAATATTTTTATGGTATTAGTCTGTAAAGCACAAAAGAAGTAAAAGCTAATGTAGAAATAGCCAATGATAAAAAAAAACAGATTTGTTTGGTTCTACCATCTGATATCCATTTACTGTTCATATTTGTATAAGCTTTGGAATAAACTTATGTAAATTATATTGCTGCAGTCAATATATATATATAATATTATGATTCGATGTCTGTATTTCTTCAAATCAATATATGTAATCGTACAATTGAATATTTATAAATAGTGTAATTAGAAATATGTAAAGTAATAACTTTAAATTTTTTTTTATCCACTTAGGAGTGCTTTTGACTATCCTTGTAGTCTTTGTCAATTAACACTTTGTGGGAAGATTAACCTTTCAAAGTGTTAGTTGACAAAGACTACGAGGATAATCGAAAGTGCTCCTAAGTGGATAAATTTTTTTTAAAGTTATTACTTTATATATTTTTAATTACTGTATGTATAAATATTCAATTATAAGATTACATGTATATAAAGAGAGAGAGAGAGACACACAGAGAGAGGGAGAGTTATATGCTGCTTTGTTCAGTATAATGTTTTCTTTTTGTTTTGCTTTTTTTAGCAAATCATTTCTCATTTTAATGAACATTTTCTTTTGCTTTTCAAATTTGTCCTATGATTTTTCTTTTCTAAATTTAATACTCATAGCTATATATATATTATTAAAAAATAAAGGTGTGTACATACAAGCTTTTAATGTTGATATGTTAGAATACTCCAAAAGTAGAATACTGAAAATTGCAACAGGCTAATTTGCATGCAAAGAAAAGTTCACTTTATGCAAATTTGAAAAGATGATAAAAAGTCAGTAGAAGACTTAAGTAGGGTTAAAAAAAATAAACTAGTAAAAAGATAACTAATGAAAGTAAAGTTGTTTTGGAAAGATAGTGAAAAGGAGCACTAGTCAAGAATCTAATTCAGCGGTTATATCAGAATAATGTGTGTGAGCAATAATGTGCTTACTAAATTGCAGAATTTATAGATATTAAATCTCTGAGGAGATATGAAATGTTAAGAGATCCATGCGATCTTGTTCTCAACTGGTAAACAACGAGTCCAATTACTAACTTTGGACGCATATAATTATTATTATTCAGAGTAAATAAACTCTTGAAATTTTGGTTTTCTCTTATTTATAAGATAATTATCCAGCTGCCAACTGACTTCATGATCCTGGATATATTATTTGTATTACAGTTCAACAGTTTAATCTGTGAAGCTTAAATAAATGATTTGTTTGAGACATTAAATTTAGCAGTGCAGTGAACTGAAAATGCTGGACATAACATTTGATATACAAAATCTGGGTCAATGGAAAATATATATGAATCATATTGAAAAGTAACTGTTTGTAAATGGAATAACAGATGATGAATTTAAAGGTGCAATGCTATTATAGATGTCTTGCAAAGATGTATTAAATGTGGCAAATCATTTATGGAATCCTAAGCCACTGAGGAAATACCCTATGAAGAGTTACTGATAACACTAAATATATATTTTAAACCCATGTCTAAATCTTCATTTTCGAGGGATGTAGTCACAAAATGAAAATATATATGAATATGACTTGGTCCTATGAATATTGATGAAGAATTGCAAATTTAAGAATTATATCAATGAAATGCTGCTGGATCAGTTACTATGGGGAATAAGAGATGTAAAGCTTAGCTAAGTATTACTAAGTGAAAAGGATTAGCATACAAGGTCACTATTAAAGGAGAATTAGCTTATGAAGCCATGGTAGACTATCCAAAAACTTTCAGAAATGCAAAAGAAAGTAAATTCTTCAGAAATAAGTATAAATGTGACAAACTCATGAAAGATAAGTAAAAAGCTAACAAAGATTTCTCCTACTTGTTTCTGCTGTGAAGATAGATCATTTAAAACCTAACTTCAGATTTAAAATGAAAAAATGTTTTAACTGTGGATTGGAAGATCACTTATCAAAGTTATGTAAGTGATGAATGACAAAGCAAGATTTACAATATCTCTAAGAAGATACAAACTGTTAAGAGATCTATGTAATCTTGTTCTCATCTGGAAAATAGGTTTGAATTACTAACCTTACTAATATAATTACTACTATACAGAGTAAATAAACTTGAAATTTATTTAAATTTTGGTTGCTTTCTCTTATTTATAAAATATAATTATCCAGCTGTCAACTGACTGCATGACCCTGGATATAGTCATCTTCTGTTTTTTTCTGCACTCTTCATTATTAGATTGTTACATCCTTTTTCTTCAGCAAAAAACAACAATAACATACTTATTCTCAGTAAATAATTATGACTACATTTTTTTTTTTCATGTTTTATGAATTTATGCATTTTAATGGTGTAACTGTATTAATATGCTATAATAAATTATTCTTATGGCAAGCAGTGCAAGTTGTTGTAGTACTCTATTGCCTCATTATTTTTGTTTGCCTTTGACACAAGAATATCATAGATACATTTTTTATACTATATTTAATTTCAATAATTTATTTTCTAATTCTTTAGCAATGGTATTTTTTTCCATTCTAGTAGTAATTCTTAAATATATTTTTTTAACTATAAATAACTCCTGCTTGCACAAAAGTTATTCTGATATATCAAATTTGTTTTCATTTCATCAATGTTTCTGCTAGTAGTTTTAAATTTTAATTATGACCATTGTGCTTATATATAACTAATAAATTAATTCCCTTTAAAATATATTTAATCATATATGGAGAGATGTCAACTCCAGCCATTGTGAATGTAACATCTACTATTCAATTACCATACTATAAAAAAACAATATACATACATTTCAGAAAAAATCCACCATTAACAGCCTTAATGTGATAATAACCTAAACATTTAAGATAGTTTTTGATAGATTTATTCTGAAACTATATGTGTAACGGGAATATATACATACCGCAAAGTGATTTGACAATTTTTCTCATATGATAACAGATTAATTAATATTTTACACTTGGTAATTGGTATTAACATCTTTCCAAAATTGTTTATATTTTTTAATGCATTAATCTATTAATTATATATATTGTAAGATTTTTTTGACCAATGTTAATTAATGAATTTCTGACTCAACATTGTAATGAAATAGGCAGAGTACCGAATGTTTCCACTATAACAAATTAATTGTTTAATAATATTAATATAAATGTTTATTATTTGTTTGATAATTTGTGATAATGGTATTGTAGTTATAATTATATATTGTCCATTTTCATCATCTAATATTAACTGTTAAATGTTTTTAGAACAATTCGAACCTTATTTAAACTTTTCAAATATATTCAGTTGTCCAACTGAAAAATGATGAAAAGAACACAAACTGATTATTGAAAATAAAAAAAAAACAGATATAATTAAAATATGTAGCAATAGACATGTTAGAATGGGAATAGACAAAGATATTTATAAGAAAAATAAAAGCACAAAGAAGAAAATGTAAAGAAGCTGTTCATCTGACAATGGCAAACAATCCCATAATTCAATCTAGTGATAATTTATGTTTGGGAACTATTTATTAACATTGATTTTTTTAAAAAGTGGAGAAAACAAAAGAATCTTTATAGATAAGTATATGAAACTTCTATTGACTATTGCCTTTGACTGAACAGCCTAGTTGATTAGATAGAGTATTACCTTAATTTCAGCATTCATGAATGTAAAAATTCTAAGTTCTATTCTCTTAGTAATACATTCACTGATCAGGCCAGTAAGATCTGAAGAAGAAAAGCTTGAAACATTGTATTATATATTAATCTATGTGCTATTTCTTATAGTTGACTTAAATAAAGTTTGAATTTTTCTAAAAACATTTAATAATTATTTTTAAATAATGGAAATAATCCAACATATAATTTTTTTTAAAAAGTCAAATTGGAATCGACATTTTTCCAGATTTTTTTTGCGTGTGTGTTTATATATATACACACAATAATACTATTGTCAAAAAAATCAAATATAATGAAAACTAAAATCATATATGCACAAATTAAACTAAGATGATAAATGTCTTGAAAAGTATATAAATTTATAAAATCAAATCATCTCATATACCTGATTTTACTAAATTTCCAAAATTAAATCTCATTTATTTTTCATTACATATTACTATTTTTTAAAAAAAAAATCCAAAAAGATTTAACATTAATAAGCATAGGGCTTTTGGAGAGTTCATGGTTTCACTAAAGTTGGAAATGTATATATTTGCTAATGCAAAGACAAAATTGAAATTAACCAGGTCAACTGGAAAAGTACTGCACATCATATCTACACTGCGCATGTGTATTGACATGGCCATCCTAGTGGAAAATATGAGGCGAATCTTCAGTCACGCATGGGAAAGAAATCTCAGTTCAAGGCAGATTTTTTTTATTGTCTTGGTGGGCCATATAAACTCTTAGCAGGCAACATGTGGCCCTCGGGCCGCTATTTGTCCTCCCCTGAATTAGAATAATGTTCACATTCAAATAAATAAACTTCTAATGTTTTTAGAAGTTAGTCCTTTTGTAAAACTGTTTGGCTATTTCTGCACTTTATTACATAGATAACCTTTGATATCATTATGGTTTAAAAGCAGGATAATAAATAAAATGAGTTTACTAGTTTCATTCAACATCATTTCTTGTTTTGTCATGCATATGAAGAAATGTCCATGTCATATTATAATCACCATCAAAAACCATGAGCCTATCACCCATAGATGTATTTTTTCTTCAACTCTCTCTATTTTTGATTAACTCTTGCAAAAATACTGAACAATTATAATTAGCTCCATCTAATCTAATGTTAAACTATCTTCCTCTCAGTTCTTGGATTTTTACCAAAAAAGTCACTTTTGAATTAGAATTGACAATGATAGGGTTAGTTATGGATTGGCTATATAAGTAAATCCTGAATTACTTGAAATTATGTCTGCATTCTTTAAATCAGCTATAGTTGACTTCTAGCTCAAAAAAGTTAGATACTCATTCATTCTTTGATGAGAAATAATTAGACAGCTGGCCACTATCTCTAAAAATCCTGTACTGTTGGAAAGATTTTGGGTTTTTCTGAGGATTTAAATCTATAAATCAGTACCTTGGTAGAACTAATGCTGGTAACTATAACACATCATATGAATGAATACCATTGTCTATAAAAGCTTTATAATAATTAAATAGCAGTGGCTGACTTAACTCTCATTGTTAGTGAGTTCAAAATTAAATACCTAAAGTGAGATTTCTTTTTCTCCAATGGAAGTTGAATCATAACATTTAGAGTGCAGCAAACTATCATATGTATATATGCATAATCACAACCTGGTATTCGAATTTGAAATAATTAAAACATGGATTTTTTAAGATTCCAAATAAATTTAAGATAGGTTTAGTTAGCCATCTATTTATTAATGAGTAAATCACTATTCTTTAGCCACTCAAGTATAGACATCTACTAGAACTTTCAACATCTATTAGTTAATATCATGAAAACTACTTTCTACATCACTGTTCTCTTATGAAGAATATTGGAGACATTTTTATCTTGCAGAGAAAATATTTAAAGGCCATTGTTTTTATTTCTATCTGTGTTGAGAAAATTTTTAATTAGTAATTTTGAGTGTCCTCCTGACGAACTGTTTGTTTGATATAAATAAAAATAATTTTTATTTTTTATTTTTGAAATATTCACAAACATTTTTAAAAAACTTTATTTATGAAAATATTAATCATTGAAATACAAAAAATATACAGTATATATGTAGTAGCAAAATAACTATTGCCAAATAATTTTAATTTTCACCATCTTGTAGGAAAAACTTTTGTGCTTGAATTGGCCATATTGTATCTAAAAAAAAAGAAACCATGACATATATAATTAATAATTATATAAAATATAATAAATCATAAATCAAGCAGTTTTTGTAATATAGGTCAATAGTGCCTGCATAGCCGAGTAAAAACTAAGGATCACAAATTTGTAAATAGCAAATAAACTTGATCTTTAGTTTTATGTTGTGAATTTTACCATTGATGTGTATTATGTATGGTTTGTTCTTCATTACATTATATTCTTTGTATATCATTTAATTATATTATAAAATGTATATTCTTTGTTGTGTATATTATATTATTCCAGTGTATATACTATATATGATTTATTTCATTATCACCACTATATATGTATAAAGAAATTTGATGAGTAACTAGTCTAGCTGGAAATAGAAATACTTACTTACAAATAAACCTAATCCATTTTTTTTACATTGCTGGATAATTCACAATACTGATTCATTATACATATCACAAAAATAATATCAACAATCTATTACTCAGTTAATTACTAAAAAATTAAAATCAGACATGGACCGAAATACAGGACCAGGGTTTTAGAAGCTCTTATTTCCTTAACAATATGCTAACCCAAAGCCTTACTCTTCACAGTTAAGTTATGATTATTTCAGGTTTACTTTACTTAACATATAATGCTAATATAGATTATTTTTAAACTTAACACATTATTGAGATATGAAATTTTCTTAGGAGATTCTAAAAATTCCTGATGGGAAATTTTCTCTCTAAAATGTTCTCACAGCTGTGCAAAACAAAAATACATACTATATGCAATACTTTTCCAAATTGTTCTAATTGACTTCACACATGTGCAGGTAAAAATGCTGATTTTTGCTATATATTTATATGATTTATGTATCAATAAACACACCTTAAAAACATACAGTTTAAACTACAATTATTACAATCCATTATGTAATCATAATTCATTAATTTTTTTTCTTAATGTAAATAAAAATTAACTCATATAACTTTTCAATATGCACAATGTATTTGTAAATAATACATATGCTGATATATCAAATGTTATGAGGATAAGCTGCTTCCCCTTATATCCATTTTTCACTAAATAATGTCACTATGTACTTTATATTTGCTATTCACTGAAAGATATGCATTGTCAGAGGTAGCTTTAGGAATTGCAGGAACCTAGTCTGTGACATTTTTATGGGGCCTTAGGATTCCTTTTAAGATCTGTAGAAGCTTCATTTATACCTTAACAAAATTAAAGCCACTAATTATAATCACATTTTAAATCATATTTTAATCATCTAATATGCATATGTTTAAGCAGTTGTAAATGGAAGTATTTATTATATTAAACCTGGAAATGTATATGTTCTTCCTAGTTATTAGTTGTTGTTTTTTTATTACTACATATACTGATCATGGTTTGCTTGAAAATTTAAAGTTATTTGCAATAGTATGTTTTTAGCTTTATGCATTTAAAAATTATAATAGTTATTAATTTTTTTAGAATGTTAATTAGTATAAGCTTTTGCTATTTTTCTTTTGGTGTTATTTGATCAATATTGAAAGATTTAATATATAAGATTGCATCATAACTTATTTCATACTTTAGCACATAATATCTTTTTATTTAGATAATTATAATATAATAATTTATTGTTTAGAAGTACATGTAAAGTCTATTAGAAATGGCAGACCTGATTACAATCTATGGACTTTGAAGTCGGAGTCTGACCTTCTGTTAATATATTAAACTATGAGGTAATTTTAAGTATGTAAGTGAATACACTGATTACATTAATGTGGTAATGGGACTATTCCTCATATACGTTTGACAAAATCTGTTTATAATCTTAGAAATATATGTCCTATAGAGTAATTAGTTGATTTTTTTTGTTATATGATTATTTGAATGTTTGATCTAATGTAAGTCAGATTGTCTAGAAATTAGTATAATATAAGCATTGCCTAGAAGTTTACTTTAATAATTTATATATAACTGGTTGAATGTACAGTGAAAAATAATTAATACATTTTTCTTTTATTTAAAATGAACTTGTATTAGAGGAAAAACATTTTATTTCACTATCATTTTTTTATTATTTTAATTTATGTTTGTAATGAATTTTGATTTTTTTTTATTACATATCTTGGACTGAATCTCTGGAAGTGCAAAAAAGTTTTTAAAAAATATGACTATATAAGATCTAGCACTATTAACCAATTACACTATAATATATACCAAGAAATGTTATTTAACATATTTTTATTTGATACTTTTTTTAAGAACATCGATGGATAGTAAAAAATATGAGACTAGTTTTGTAGTTTCATAAAACTGGAAATTTCATACAACAGCAAGCTCACAAAACAAATTCCTTTTCACAAAATGCAAGCTTGCAAAAAAAGTACAGAAATGATTTTAAAATATAATGAGCACTTTCCATTTTTATCACATATACGTGTATGGCCAATAACATAATCTAGTCAAAGTATAAAAGTGCCTATAGCTATTAAAAAAATAAAAATGCATAAAAAATAGATAATGAATTGACTTCAGATCTGTATAAATACATAAGAATATTGGCCTAGATTAAAAGCATTATTATGGAGTTTTTTCCCAATTTCAGCTGGCAGCTTGAAAGTAAAAGAAACAAGCACAAGATGGCTGCTGGAGTAAAGCATTAAATTCAAAAAATCCAGCTGCCTACTCCCAGATCTATAAGCTACTCATTTATAAAAGCCATAAGTTACAAACTAGTCTAGGGATATGGATAGGACATGACCGAATAGAGATTTATGAGGCACTATCATCTAGCATCTTTAGATTACTCAAATTTGCACAAAGCACCATAATCTTTTGATATTTTTGGAACACATTGAAAAAATGAATTGTCTTGGGCCTCATCATTAAATACACTAATATTATCAAAAGCTATTAAGCAAAAAAAAAAAAGATCAGTGATTAATTTTTGTGATATCCGCCATAACAGATAAATAAAAAAACAAAAGTCATCATATAATAAGCCTAACTGTGCAGCATCCCATTGAGAGAATCTTTTTAAAATTGTCAAGCAAGTTTGAAGTTTGTGACTACTTGTATAGAATATATATATAAATAATAAAAATTCATTGATATTGTTTTTATATTATAAAAATTAAAAACAGAAAACAATATAAAATTAGTGGAATAGTTGACATTGAATTTGAGAGTGTATATATATATTGAAACAGTAAGATATGCCTTACCAATCTTACACGTTGCCTTCCTGTTTCCTACCCTCATGCCTTATTTAAAACCCTAATTTTATCGTATTATGTGTATGTACTGGGTATATTTACCGAAATCCTGCCTAAATTTATATGTCTAATGGGGTGTCCAGGGTTTTATAATAATTAAAATTGTCTTAAATGGTTTTATTTTCAAACCGTCGAGTATATATTATGTATATATGCTTGTACAATAAAGTAAGTCACATATTCTCATCTACACACATACTGCGATAATATTTAAAATTTATGAAATATTTTATTTAAAATTTGTTGTTTTTGAATCTGGTTATTTTGTGATGTTATTTCGCTATAATTATTTGCATTTAATAAAATAATATCACTGATAAATATATTCTAGAAATTAAATTCAAAAGAGAGTTTTATAAATATAAAATGTTATTTGGTTTTTCAAAAACATGCCATTTTTCTTTTTAAATCATTGAAGGTAGGGAAAGAACAATAGTGACTAATTTTAACTATATTGGCGCCAGTTTTACTAATAGATTTGATAAGATTAAAAACAGTGCTTATGAGCAGATTTAATTAAAAAATGCTGTCCGTGTTTTCCAATTTATTAATAATTTAAGGAATGGATTTTACCACCGCAGGGTTAGATTGTAATCAGAGAGAGCATATAAATAGGGCTGACTGATTATTATAAATTTATTATAGAGTTATGAATTAATCTGCCTGCTATTATGACAGCAGAAGTTATATTTTCTGTAAATTTAGAAATTGATTTTCTATTAACTTTTATTTGCGTTATCGGACTGACCGGCTTGTTGGTTAGTTTAGAACAAGTTTTAAAATCGTTTAACCTTAGAATGACAAAGTAAAGGGGCAGTAGGCTGTTTTCTCTCGGGAGCCAGTGCCTTGGCCGTCCATCATTCACCATCCGATGTTCTGTCACTGTATCATCAAGCCCAACTGAACCAGCCCAAAGAAATGCTGCTCCTGAAATCTACTAACTACTGCTGCAGAACAACAAACCAAGGAGAACCATAATTTGCTTAAGAATTTTGTTACAAATTTGGAAATGCCCATGCACGGATTGGAAAAAACGAGGTAATTAAAATCAATCCGAGATCTCGGAAAACCTTCATGATATATAGCTAATAAATTTTGTATATTCCTTAATATGTATTTATTCAAGTGTTTTTTTCTAATGCATGCTGAACTTGTGCTTGGGTTGATTTTCTATATATATTTGTAAATGTCTAATTTAAATTGTAATAAATATCTAATTAATTTCTTTAGGCAAATGCGAGTTACGTAGGGAAGTCAAAATGTGTGGTTGCCATCTTAGTTTATTTAAACCGCAAACACACATTTTCCCCCTCCCATCGTTTATATATATTTAAAAGTAGTTCTTACATACCATAAATTTTGTTAGAATAAGTATTTATTTCTCTAAGCTTTGTTGAGAGTCTGCTGGCCATTAAAAATATGAAATTTGAGAACGAGCTATTTCTGTTCCTTAATAAATTGCCCTTTGTTTTACTAAGTCTTTTAAAATTTAACTGTGTTGCTAGTAAATATGCTTGGGTGCTGGAACCTTACCATTGGCAAAGGTCATCATTGGTTAAATCGGTTCCCCATATTTTACTCCGCGGTTCCCAATACTGTGCTATAATGGCACATGGGAATTATTTCGCGTATGTCCCAACAGTTACGAAGCTCCTGGTTGTGGGCCAGGCTTGAGCTGTGAGTGGACTAGATGCCCCAAATAAAAGACGAAATGCCTATCCAAAGCAAAGACCTTTTTCTTCATAATTTATAAAGTTGCATACTCAGAAACTGCACTCCTTTCCTCGGCATTATATCACTGGCCCCACCGTACATTTCCTTTTGTAATTATTTAAAAGAATTCTATTATTTAAATAAATTTTAAGTCCGTTCAGTATAGCTCGATCTTCTAATTTGGTTAATCACTTTGCGAGCGACTCTTGGTCTCTATTTAAGATTCCAATTATAGATAATTTTAGAATATTCAAATTCTGTTAGACTTTACGTGACTCGCATATACCTACCGTGTCACTGTATTTTAGACACGTTATCTAAACGAACCCAAGTATGAGGTATCAGCCATCTTGTTGTTTATTGTATATATCTATCCAATTTATATAGCTAAACTATTTTCTAATTATTAAAATATTATTTGTGAATTTATTTCTTTTCTCTTTTTATTTGGGTGCAATTTAAGTAACATACCATAATGGGTTTATCTCGGGCACATCTATAAGTTATTGTTAAATGAACCTAGGGCTAATTTAGATTTATTCTTTTGTTTTCTCCTTGATCACTGGCGCCGGCATGAAATTATACTATTAGTAGCATCAAATGTGTTATCACGTAGAGGGTGTTGTGGAGTTTGGACTTTGGATTTGAACTTGGGATTTCTGGGAGGTAACCCTCCTAGTGTTAAGTTCTATGTTCCGGGTTTAAATTCTGCAGTGTATTAGCGAGATAGACATGTTTTGACCGTTACAATATACATATTTGTTTTATTCATATTACAGCATATAGTCATAAAAATTATATTTTAAGTAAGTTTAAGATTATATGTTGGGCTACATTCATAGCTATTCTAGGCTCTTTGTGGCCATGAATTGGATCCCTTGATTCACATCAATAAGTCTGTGAAAATCATATATATATAGTTTGTTAGGCTGGATTTGAAGACATTACGTGTCTGATAAATTCATGCTTTCAAACTGATAGAAACATGTTTGATAAATGCTGACTTTAGAGTTAGTATTTAGATCTAGTTTCTTAGTCTCCCAGCCATTCACTGATGTTATCCATAAGTTCGAAACCAGCTGGTCTGGAGGTGGGGTACAATGATAGAGATTTTTAATTCTATCTCTTTCAGCATTTATGTAAACAAAGCTTGTTAGGAGCTATTGGTAAAGCACCATCTAGTGATAATAAAATACAAGCTTGAAGCAAATTACGAAATTTATAACTTGTTTTGATTATCATAAATATACCTTTGAAGGTTATTGCAATGCTATATATTGCAGAGGCTTTTACTATATGGTGAAACTGAACTGTTTTCAGACCCATATAACTATCTAGTTTGTTAGGCTGGATTTGAAGACATTACATGTCTGATAAATTCATGCTTTCAAACTGATAAAAACATGTTTGATAAATTCTGACTTTAAAATTAGTATTTAGATCAAGTTTCTTAGTCTCCCAGCCCTTCACTGACATGAACCATAAGCTCGAAACCAGCTGGTCTGAAGGTGGGGTGACAATGATAGAGATTTTGAATTCTATCTCTTTTGGCGTTTATGTAAACAAAGCTTGTTAGGAGCTATTGGTAAAGCTCCATCTAGTGATCATATATATATAGTTGCAACATTTTGGAAATTATAAAATGTATTTCTATTAATACATTTTTATTCTCCTTTACATGTGCATAGAAATAGATAAAATCCAATGTGAAAACAGCCATGGAAGTGTACTATATAGTCAGTTTACAAATGTAAAAAATAATTATAATATTCTTAAAAAAAAAAATTGTTTGTATAATGCAGAGATAAATGATTGAAATAAAAAAAAACAAGGCTTTAGAGATTAACATTAAATTAATGTGGGAAAGTGAAATTGACGAGATGCTGAAAAAGCAAGTGAAAACAATTTATTGAAACAATCAAAAACAAGACAGGAGTTTGGATTAGACATAAACATAAAGGTAGAGAAAATATAAAGACTATATTGTTTGAAATGGAGAGAAAATAGTAAAAGCAAAAATTTGATAAATTGTTATAAAGAAAAACGTGATTACAGTGTTTAAAGACTAAAAGAAGTAATAAGAGAAGACGGAGATTATGGCATGCAATGCTTTGTAAAACTCACCTATTGGAAGTTAAATTATAATTATTAATTGTATAAAAGATCAAAAAAATAAAACTTTTCTAATAGAAAAAATTTAGTTCTAGAGGACACTACTACTTTGTGCTATCATTAAAGTTAAGCTATAGTAAATTTGCTTTTTAGTGAACAAAAATATATCATTGTAATGCTTATATGATTGGAGAAATAAATATATAAGAAAGTAAAAAAATAAATAAATAAAAGTAAAATTGCAAAGAAAAACAGGCTTTTATTTTTTAAGAAAGTTAATTTTATAAACTAATGAGATTAGAATTAAGAAAAAGACTTTAAAGTTTTGGTATCAAATCTAAAACATTAGCAAAAAAATTTAAAAATAAGAGGAAGAAAAGCACTGAAATACTTTGGGATATAGTTTGGGGGGGGGGGGTGTTGTAAAAGTAAGATGAAAGAATAAAGTTATCAATAATAATTATCAACAAAAATAAAATAAAATAATGAACCATGATTAGAATATATGTTTAAAAAGAAATTATGAAAATAATTATTAAAAAAATTACATATTGAATGATAAAAAAACTGACAGAAAATTTATAGAACAAATAAAATAATTTGAAAAAGAACCTAAAGAATAAAAATGCAGATCTCACCAATAAAATTAAGTCCTTAGAAAGATGTATGGATTGTATATTTCTTAAACAAATATCTCTATCATTCATGTTATTTATTCAATTATACTGCCAAGACATTGCCACATATGTATAAGTGAAACACAGGCTTAATATATACCATGTGTCTATATAAGTAATACAGGGTATATGAGCACAGATTTTCACATGACCCACCACTCTCCACTCTATCTAATAACACTGATACACTCAAGCACATATATGCTGAAAAGATAAATAATCACCAATATACGTATTTCATGCTGAACCAGCAATCATCAGTTGGTCCAGATTATCATCTCCCACACATATATACTATAAGTACTCAGATATTTATTAAGATAGACAATCTTCATACTTTAATGGACTGGCAGAGTTGGAGTGTGTAGTAGATTGGAGCCAGTCCATTAAAGTATGAAGATTGTCTATCTTAATAAATATCTGAGTACTTATAGTATATATGTGTGGGAGATGATAATCTGGACCAACTGATGATTGCTGGTTTAGCATGAAATACATATATTGGTGATTATTTATCTTTTCAGCATATATGTGCTTGAGTGTATCAGTGTTATTAGATAGAGTGGAGAGTGGTGGGTCATGTGAAAGTCTGTGCTCATATACCCTGTATTACATATATAGACACATGGTATATATTAAGCCTGTGTTTCACTTATTACACTGTAGAGATGTCTGCCCATCCTTGCATATGTATTTAATGGATTATGTCCTGTACATGTGGGGTTCAGATTGACCTGGGGTCAACATGGGTGTGACAAGAATCTCGGCCTTAGGGTAGCCTTCGAGCATTCCATCATCAGATTTTCAATTGGATGGACGGTTGAAGAGTTGGAGTGTGTAGTAGATTGGAGCCAGTCCATTAAAATATGAAGATTGTCTATCTTAATAAATATCTGAGTACTTATAGTATATATGTGTGGGAGATGATAATCTGGACCAACTGATGATTGCTGGTTTAGCATGAAATACGAATATTGGTGATTATTTATCTTTTCAGCATATATGTGCTTGAGTGTATCAGTGTTATTAGATAGAGTGGAGAGTGGTGGGTCATGTAAAAGTCTGTGCTCATATACCCTGTATCACATATATATATATATATAAATTAACCATAATTACTCTAGCTAGCTCATGATTACAGGGACCCTAGTGACAGTGATTGTGAACAAAGGAAAACAACACCAATATACTTGATTAATCTATCTTAATTAAAATAGTGCTGGGATAATTTATAATTGCTTAAAACACTGTGCTATGATGAAATAAAATCCCACAAACTGCCAATTCATAAAAAAATATCTGGAGGAATAAAGACTAATATTTTTAACAATGTTTTAATAAAGTTAACTAAAAAATAATAAATAAGAAAAAAATATAATATAACAATTCCAAACTTCTATGTTCTACATAAGAAATATAATTTCATAAAACAAAGTCATTTTTTGTTGACTCTTACTAATTGATTAACATTTACTTTCTAGTTTATTCCCTCTTTTTAATTAAATCTGAAAACAACATTTTGCAATAAGAGAGAAAAAAAAATTAACACTAGCTAAAACCTGTCCCTTTTTTTTTATAAAAATGGGAAGTTCCATATTTTTCCCATTTTTGGACTGAATTATAATTAAAATAACATAACTAAAAAATATTCATTGTAGTCAATTATTATCAATATTATATAAAAAAATATGTTTCAACAACAAAAAACCTAAATCAAAATGCATTGCTATCAATCATTATTAATATTTAAAAAATTATTTGCAAATGTAGATGTACACATTACAATATTATATTATCATGGATTTCATTCTCTTAGTTCTTTATAGTTATAATTTCAATGCCTTTTCAGGTCAGTTTTGTCTTGATTCTTTAAATTTTCAATTTAAAATTATAATAATATTCAAGGTGGGTTATTACCAGATGACTTTATCTACAATTTCCATTAAAAGCTTTTCATTTGCTTTTTATATCTTTCAAGTTTTCTGTTGATAATTATAATATTAATTTCCAGGATAGATTAACACAACTTAAATTTATCCAATTTCCAATATAATAACATGCAGATCAGATTAACTCAGGCGAAATAGTTGTTCTTATGTATGGGCATATAAGACTTGTAATTTTCTCCCAGGGATATTCTCCTTCTACATTTTCTTCTAGTAAACATGTTACGTGTTGCTTTCATGATGCTCAGTTTTTAGCTAAAGCTTATCACATAGTGTTCTTTAAATCCATTTCAAAAAACATTTGTTTAACAATTAGTAATGAGGTTAGTCTTACTTCATAACTATAAATTTAACTTCTCACTGTTTTCTTCACAGTTAAACTGCGACTGTTTTTCTTCTCTCCACTGATAAATCAATTCTGAATGATTATACACTGAAGTCTACTGCTTTAACTTGTCCACTATTTTATTTTTTGGAACAATTTTATTATTATCCAATCATAAATTATCTCAGAAATGATAGCATTAAATCCTGATCAACTGATTCTATTTTTACAAAATCTTCTTCCCCTCCTTTTTTTAATTAAGGAATTCCAATCATATGTTAATTACTGAAATATTCCTCTGTAGTTATTTTTTCTTTTTAAATTACTTTGAAGAACACATTTTGATTTAGAGAGGAAGATAAATAAATAAATCAATTTTAATTAATTAAAGTAGCATTCTTGGTGCTAGTATTATAGACAAAAACACAATTCGATGGTGCCATTTTCACGCTAAAACTATAAAATATGAACATTTCCAGGCCATTGATTTTAATCATTTTGATGTGTTTTTTGTAATGCGAAAATAAAACTAAATCGTCTTTTTTAAATATTATTTTTTATTAACATATACAAATTAAATGATAACAATAAATGTAAAATAAAATCAACGATACTCGTCGAAGATATACCATTGGATGGTTCTGTTTTCACGCTAAAACACATAAAAATGCCGTTTCTGCGGTCGATACGTTCGAACCCGCATTTTCTATAATACAACTTTTTTGTTGTGCTACAGATTGCAGACCGCTATGTCGCATTGCAGTATAGCATGTATGTTTTATGCAGCAAATACATTTTCCGAATTCGCAGTTTATAAAATGGTTACGGCTTGGGGAGAGGGTGTGTTTTTTGAATTGGATGGAAATGTTTTCATTGGATTTTTTTTTATTTTAAAGTATTGAAATGTTCAGATTTTGTAAAGTAATAATTAACAGACTTTTACACAGTAGTGTATTGAAGTTTTAAGTAGTAAATGTTGACGAGATATATGTATAAAGTGAATTGGAATTAGGTAACGAGTCAAGTAACGTACATGTTCATAACATTCCACGAAACAAAGAAGATTGTTTCCATGTGTATATTTTTGAAATAAAAAAGAGCATTAACACAAAAATATCCCGTAAGAAAAGTACAATTGTACACTGTTTTTTTAGTCATAAAAAGGATATATTATAAACATTTTATATATATATTTGTCATTATTTAAAAAAGTTTTAGTTTATTTATTTTTTCCGACTACTGTTATACTTTGTTGAATATAGTTTACATTTATTGTTATCATTTATTTTATAGATGTTAGTAAAAGAAAATATTTACAAAAATACGATTTTGATATTTTTTATTTTAGCATTACAACAACAGAACACTAACCGTAAACCTAACCCTAAAACTAACCCTAAACCTAACCGTAATAACTTTTACTTTTAGTTGGCATTCTATTTGAAATAAAAAATAGCAGTAAACAACAAAAAAAAAAAGCCATAACCCCAGTAAAAAAACCTCCGATAGAAAATTTATCTTTCTAATAAAAAGCAAACTAAAAAAGACAAATCAAATTGTAATTTGTTTATTTTATTTTACATTTATTATTATCATTTAATTTGTATACGTTAATAAAAAATAATATTTAAAATTAAATAATATTTAAAATAGATGATTTTCTTTTGTTTTTATTTTAGCATTACAAAAAACACATCAAAATGATTATAATTAACGGTCTGAGAATGATCATATTTTATAGTTTAAGCGTGAAAATTGCGCCATTGATTGGGATATAGTAGCTATTCGATGACAACCAAATCAACAAATTACAATTTGATTCATGTTTTTTATTTTGCTTTATTAGAAAAAACAATTTTCAATGGGATATTTTTTTAGTGAGGTTACGGCTTTTTTTTGTTGTTGCTGTTTAAAAACTCGTAATCGGAATAAAAAGTAAAATTTGTAGTCTTCCTTTTAAATTTTAATTATTACAGAGTAACATATATTATTGTGTTACTGTTATTTTTTACTTTTTTTAGTCTCCATTTTACGTTGTAATTATTTTACTTCAAATAGAATGACAACAAAAAGTAAAAGTTGTTAGGGTTAGATTTAAGGTTAGGGTTAGTTTTATGGTTAGGTTTAGGGTTCTGTTGTTTGTAATGCTAAAATAAAAAATATCAAAATCGTATTTTTGTAAATATTTTTTTTTATTAACATATATAAAATAAATGATAACAATAAACGTAAAATATATTCAACAAAGTATAATAGTAGTCGGAGAAAAGAAAATAAAAGTTTTTTAAACAACAACAAATATATATAAAATGTCTTCTTTACTTATTAACCATGTTTATAATATAAGCTTTTTATGAACTTTAAAAAAAAAGTGTAGAATTGTACTTTTCTTACTGGATATTTTTGTGTTACCGCTATTTTTTACTTAAAAAATAAACACACGGTAGAATATTGTTTGTTTTGTGGAATGTTATGAACAGTACATTACTTGACGCGTTACCTAATTCCAACTCACTTTACACATATATCTTGTCAACATTTTCTCACTTAAAACTTCAATACAGTACGGTGTAAAGAGTCAGATAATTATTACTTTAGAAAATCTGAACATTTAAATATTTTAAAAAAAAAATGAATCAAAACAACATTTCCATCCAATTCAAATACACACACCCTCTCACCAAGCCATAACAATTGTATAAACTGTGCGAATTTACCAAATTTATTTGCTGCGATGCGACATACATGCTGTACTGCGATGCAACATAGCGGCCTGCAATCTGTAGCACAACAAAAAAAGTCATATTATAGAAAACGCGGGTTCGAATGTGTCGGACACGGAAACGGCATTTTTATGTGTTTTAGCATGAAAACGGCACCATCGAGCGGCGTCTTTGTCTATAAGACTACAACCACATTCTTTAACAAAAATGTTAAAACCATATTTTCTTTTAAAAACTAAAAACATTACTTAAAATCTTACTTACTTATCTCTTTTATTTTTTAAAAATTAAAAACTAATAGATCAACTAAATTACTAAAGAAAGAGAGAAGAAAAAAAACATTTTCTTCTTTTTTATATACTTTTCTCTCTCTTTTACAACTATACTTAATAAACATTAAATATTCTTATTTAAAAGTTTTGGACTTCTCATATTATAAATTAAGAAATGTAACTTTTTTATAAGTTTAATAATTGACATTTTGAAAAACAAACATGAGATTAAATAATTCTTATCCCCCACCCACTCTAAATGGAAATAAAAATGATTAATCCAAATGAAAAATATGTCATCTTGATTATATTTCTTTTTTTCACTTACCTACTAACTATAAAAAATAATTTAATACTTTTCTTTTGGGCAGTCTAGTAAGTTGGGCACTCATGTTTCATTTTCTAATGTGCAATGCTATAGGGACCTCCAGAATATTGATCTTCACTCTCTCTGCCTGGACTTATTCACTTGAGTAGGGCTGGAATAGGGTGATAGTGAATTCCAATTAGATTGTACTCTGTTAGTTATGTGAATTACTTCCCTGCTGTCTGAAATAATATTGTTTTCTGTTCTACTTATCTTTTTGTGAGCTAAATCTATTACTTTTGTGACAGATATACTATTTACATTGGCTATATTTTATGTTATTTGTGACTTTTTAATTTTCAAAACTGGAGCCAGAATCATTTCTTCCCATTCTTTATATTTTCTGGCCTATGTCCAAAGAATTTAGTAATCTGCCACTCGCTCAATAGTTTTTCTGTCAGCACACATGATTATTTCTACCTTATATAGCAGATTTTCTTATAATCTACATTATTAAACTATTTGAGAGAGTGTAAGTATTCAAGGCTTTCAACCATGAAACATGGCATTGAAAAACTGAGTATAGGTTTCACCAGTATCAACTTTTTCCTTTCTTGTGATACCTGGTATTGGATACCATTCTGATGCTCTTTGGAATGTTCATGCAATACAACATCCTTATATGCTTGAAAATCTTTTGATTTTTTTGGATGATTTCTACCAGTAATTTGCTAATCCCTGAATGTGAGCATAGGCTAAGGCCACTTTGTGATTCTCAATTCTGTTTAAGGAAAAGTAGTTTTCTAGACTATCAAGGTGCTCCACAGGGATATCTCCTGCATCACTCCTGAATGCCTCTATTTTAAGGAAGTTATTAATATTTAGATGCAGCTCTGATTCTGAGATGTGCTTTTTCCTTACAACACTACTTATTATCATTCACTAATTTTGTTTCATGAATATTCTTGAATTTTAGCTTTTTGTGTCATTTCTTCATACAATTTTTTCTTATATTTCTCCTGTCCATTTTTTCATGCCTGAAACTTGCTTAGCTCCTCTTGAATGATTATTCATCTCTCCATTCCTCTGCTTACTGTTTAATCTTTCATACTTGATCTTGCACATATCCTAATAATTCTTTCTTGTAAATTTCAGTGATTCATTCTCTCCACTATTTCATCTATTCTTTCAGTTTCCTCATGAATCATACTGAGCATGTGATCTATAACATCTGCTATTTTCTGGTCCCATTCCTTTGTATATTTCTTCATTATTTGAGTTATACTCTGGATGCCCTTCTGAACACTGGTTTTATTTTTTAATTGTCTATTTCTTTTCTGACAAATTTTCCTCAATTTTAATCATCTTTTGATTTCCTTTCATTTTCTTGCTCATCTTCTTTTATCATTCGGGTAATATTCTGGATAACTTCTTAAATACTCTGGTTTATTTTTTTTATTGTCTACTTTCTTTTATTTTCTTTAGCAGTTCTTCTCTTTGTTGATTACTTTTTTCTATTTTTAGCAGCCTTTGGCTTTCTCCTGCTTTTTGCTACTTCTTTTCTTTGTTTTCTCTCTTTTTATTATCCTCTTCTCTTTGTTCTGCACTCTTTTCAATGTCTCCCTTTTTCTTTAGCAGTATTTAATTTTCTTCTGCTCCCTGTTTACTACTCTCTTTTTATTATCCTCTGTTCTTTGTTCTATTTTTTCATTATCCTCTTTTGTTTTCTTTTTAAGGTCTTTCATTTTCTTTATCATGTCTTTTTTTCATTTGTATGAACATTTCTTCTGATCTTTTTATTTTTCTCTTTACTTTGTTGATTATTCGTCCACATTTGCAATACATCTTAATTTAAACATTGTAATCTACTAACAACTTTAAATATGAAATAATAATGCAAAAAATCTTTGCAAAGCCTTGCTCCTTTGAGGCTCAGAGGTTGGTAAATACAAAACTTCAATATTATGTTTTAACTCCTTTTCTTTGAGAATTAGAGGCTGGGATTCATGGCCCAAGACTATGTAAACCATCTATGATAAACAACTGAAAATATAAAAACTTGAGAGAGAACATTAATTGTATTCTCAAGCCAATGACAAAATCTTCTATATATCACCCATACTGAAAGTACAGCTAAACAAACTTCAGCAATCAAAAGCTCAATTCAATCTCCAAAAAATCATGTTTTGCTTTTCATTTCTTCTTTACATATAAACTCTTTTTAAACATTGACACCATGATGTTTATGATTTATAGTCAATTTTAATTTAATCAACAAATCATCATCTATTCTCTTATTATATATTTCACAGTAATACTTTTTCTATTAATTCTGAATCAGAATTGGTTTTCTTTGTTATATGAGCTTCAAGCTATGTGGCCATTTTATACACAGGCCACAAAACATGATCAGGCCCACAGTTAAATTCTAACTTGTAATGATATGAAGGGATGACATGAGACTCTTAAATAGTTTCATAAAATGTTAAACTATCAGTTCCCTATTTATGAATTACATAGAAACTCATAAGCAGCAAGTCAATGAATTTTTGATGGCAAATTTCCATAGTGAGTTTTTAGATAACTAATTTATTAGATAAAGTGATATAATTTAACAGCCCCTAATATATGTGCATAGGTTTCACATCAAGAGCACTATTTGTTATGCTTGAAGAAAGTAATTTTACTGCCATTTTGTGACATAGATTTATTTATTGCCTATTAAACCAATTGCAGTGGTTTTGCAATGAAATTAAAATTATTTTATTCTTGTTCTTAAAATACATACACAGCTGGACCTTTAAAAGATATGATATCAACTGCTTGCAACAATTTAAAATAGATATATAAAAATCAACTTACCATTATAAAGGAAAATATGAGGAAATTTTGTATATACTTCTAAAAAAATTTCAGGTGACAAAAAAGATTTAATTTCCAATAAATAATCCAGAACATCTAATAAAAAAAAAGTTAGAAGATAAAAAAAAAAAAAATTATCTTAAAGTTGGAAAGTTTATAAATTTAAAGCATTACTATCTAGATCCATATTATTCTAATGATTAATAAATACTTTAAGAAGTTAGCCAGTAGAAAGAATAGCTAATGGCAATGTTAAAGGTTTCTAATCTAGTTCCAAATAAATATCAGATGAATATTATCAATATCTGGTATTTTGGTGCTCAAACACCACTTGGTCTGAGCAAATGTAACTATAATAAAGGTTTTTTCTTTTAGAATTCTATATTTTACTTAAATTTCCTAGCTATTTTCTTATATGAGATTGGGAAATGTAATTCAAGATAGGAAAAATTGGCAAAAAAAAATTTATATATTAGAAAAATTAATTTAAAAAGCCATTCAAGTCAACTTTTTTCTTAGACTTACAGGAATAGTGTAGTATTGAATATTAAAAAATAATTGAGGTGCTGCATCACATGTTGCATATCGTTTACTTACATATTAAATGTAGCTGATATTATGTATTTAGTGTAAACTAAACTAATATAACTATTAGAAAATTATTTTCTTAGAATCAACACATTACTTTCAAAATTATATCTTTTATTACTATAAAAGGTATTAATTAGTGTTGTATTCTTATGAGCAGATAATTGATAACTACTAAGCTTATTTATATTTTAAAAAAAAATTTCTTTAGTAAAATGATTACAATAAAAAATATTAACTCCATGGCTTATAACCTTCACCTCCAAAAATTTCAATTCTTTAAAAATCAAAATATCATTCTCAATAGTAAATTTTGTATTAGAGTCAAAGCCATTTAATCCAATAAAAAATTTCTTCAATTTATCTTTATTAAAAAAGAAGTTATCTACATATTTGACAAATATTTTTTTTAAAAGCATAATACTAATTAATAAAAAATTAATATAAACAGAACACATTTTTAGAGAAATAATATAATCAATTACTTACTTTTTACATTTATTTATAAAACTTATCATTATACCTCAAATATATTGAATCCTCTAATAACAATTATAAATAATTTTTAATAGAAAAATATTCTTCCCCATTTACAAAAAAATAAGTATTTTTTACCTATTAATAGATATTTTCAATATCAAAATTACAAAACACACAATCCTCATTAATACTAAAATAATTAATTTTAATAAAAACCTCAATAGAAGAAATCATAATCACTTAAACCAGTATATATTTTTTTAAAATTTAAAAATTTTGTATTACTTATGCCCCCTTCCATGAAATCAAAAATACATCTCAAAGAATTACCTTAATGACATTTAAGATTAAAGAAAAATACAAGGCAATGTAACCACTAAAATGTAATGCAAATAACTTGTTTTAGTTTTTAAAAAATTCATTTTCATTAATTTCATATTCATAATAAAAACCAACTTCTATTCTTTTTCAACGAAATTATATCTTTGACTTTCAATCTGTTTTTACAAATATCTATTTGATCTAGTGCAAAAATAAATTTGTTTTTAACAACAAAATTTTTATTGAAATAACTTTCAATGCAATATTCTTTCATCAAGATTATTAGAAGCTTCAATTTTGTATAAGTGTCAATTGTCACATTTTTATTACTAAAAAGTACACATAAAGAGTTATTAAATAAAATGTTTAACTCATCTGAAATAAACAGAGAAATTTCTATTGTTGCATCAACTGAAGCTTCCATAATTTTTCATGGAAAACAAAGTTTTATAAATTGTTTTAAATAGATTTAGTTGTTAAAGAAAAAAATGTTTTTGCTTTAGATTAAATAAATGTTTAAAAAAAAAAAAAAAAAGGAACTCAGAGATTCGATTTTAAAAAAAAGAATTGGGTTTGTATTATTCAATTGTATGATTTTTAATTAATTAGTCTTGCATTAGTGGTTGAGAGGTCAATGCGACTGCCTTGCACTTGCAGGCAATTGCCCGGGTTGTGGGTTCGCGTCCCGGCCGATGCTATGACATTTAAAAAAAAAATGTAATTAAAATCAAATAATGGAAAATATTCAGGTTTAAATACTGATCATAGTAATAAAATAAATTTAAATCAATTTAATTGATATAAAAGTAATGAAACAAAAATTTTTAATATAAAAATTTATTTACAATGCCTCTAGTGATTATATTTCACTAATAGTTTTCTTCAATTTTAAATCTTATAGGGATATTTTTGATTCCATGGGGGCAGGATTTGTAAATTTTAGTTCTAGATTTTTAGAAGATTGTGTTGGCTAAGATGAATAGTCTATCTTCTTCTTTTGAGGCTTTTAATAAAATTAACAATTTTCATATTAAAAAATATTGTGTATTTGAATATTATGTATTAACAGATATACATAAGCAGGATTTTTTTTTTTTTTGGTGCTAAAATTATGTTATTTTTAATTTGCTTTATAATTAAAAAATTAAACATTTTAAGTATGGTGAAAAGTTTTATAAAATTACAGAAATTCAAGCAATTGATTATAGGTGCTCTGTCTGTATTAACTTTTTTTAGAAAATAATGTGATTAATCATAATTGTCATTTTTAATTGTTTATCAGATATGCAAATATCTGATTTCCTTGATAAAAATAAATTGAAAAATCTTTTATTAGATTAAATGGCTTTTATTCAAATATTAAATTTACTATTGGTGGAGGTACTTTGAATTTTAATAATGATTTAGATTTCAAGATTATTAGGAGAGTTAATTGAATTTTACATTCTTATTATTTTATTAAAGATAAAAAATTTTAAATATGTCTAATATTTACTAATTGCTTGCTTGTAAGAAGGCTGGATTAATGAGTTTTTGTTATAGGAATAAAAAATTATTTAATTTTGAAAGCAATGAATTGATTTAAAGAAAATATTTTGTAATATGATTATATTAGTTTAAATTATTCTGATAGTTTTATTAAAAATATTTTATTTAAGAAGAATAATTATAATATTGATTTGAAGAAATAATTAATAGTCTTTATAAAAAAAAGGAATTTATTTTTTGCCTTTCAATCATCAATTTGTAAAATGATTAATAAAACAAATCATTTGTTGGAAAGTATGAGAAGGAAAATCGTACTTTAAATTCAATATTAAATAACTTTAAAAAGTTGGTAAATGATAAGAGCATTCAATGAATAGTTTATAAAGTTTCATGCATTTGATTTAAGATTATTTTGACCTGCATAAAAGACTTAAATCCATAAAAGTAGACATTAAAATAGATAGATAGCTTAGCCTTACATATTTATGAACGTTACTGTTTGTAAAATATTGTTTAATATTGCAATGACTATCTTTTATAAATGTAATGAAATTAAAAGAAGAGTCTAAGAGACATTTTTGATTTAACTAATTTAGATCTGAGGCCATTTATTTTATAAAAACTCTTAATGGTAAGTGTATTTGTCAGCTGACTTTTCAATTGTGAAGTTATATATATATATATGTGTGTGTGAGTGTATGTGTTGACATGTTTCTACTTTTCATTTGAGAAAATCTATTTGTTGATAGACAAAATCATATTCTTGAGAAGAAATAAAAATTGTAAATTTTAATTTTGCTAATATTTTGTTCTTTAAATATACTTTGATGCATAATAAATTACATCACATACAATCCTCATACTTATAATGTGTCCAGAAATTTATCATCAATCATTATATGTTCATATGACATTGGAAGTATAAGAGCTGTGTAATGATATAATTTATATACTAGCTATTAGCACTTTTAGATTACTATAAAAGTATATATTTATATTTTAGTGAGCATGATACAAAACAATGACAAAATAAGTTAGTATTGAACATATATTTGATATATATTTTACTAAATAATTAGTGAACAAAAGCAAAAAGGATCTTTAAAGTATAAAATTAAAATTACCTTCATAAATAAGATTTCCAGGATGCCTACTAAATTCATTGTTTAAATCTACTTTTGTTTTTTTATCCTGAAAAAAAAAATACTAAAATTGATAAAGTAATAAAAAATAAGTTTAAAGAATCTTATACTTGACATTAATATTTTATATCCTGGTTTTAGTCATAAAACATATAAAAATATATTATTAACCTCTACTCACTCTCACTAATTGCTATTGCTTTCCTTTTTATAAATATATTCTCTTATTTATAAAAGTGTAGAATTTATTAATGAAATTTACTAAAACAATATGATGTGAATAATAACCTCATAATTATCACAAAAGAGATAAAGAAATTTCTTGAAGCCAATATACTAATACAGACCATTTAATGGTTGTATAATTAAATAAACAAAAAATATGGAAAAAATTGAATGCTTTTTATATTAACTTGCCCTGTCTGTGTTTCTATCAGTAAGACCACATTTTTAATTAACAAAAAAAATTCATTCCCATTTAGAACTTGAACTCACATCCTTATACTTTCCAAGAAAACTTCTTAGCAACTGAACCAACAGAAATATTATATTCCTAAAATAAAAATTTGTTAATACTGATTCAACTCATACTTAATTAAATTAAAATTTAAAAATGGTTCAATGTTTATATAAAAATTACTGCAACAATATCATATATATTGCACATGAACAAAAACAATTAAAAAAGACTGATGAAGAAAATTATTTTATCTAAATTGACATTATATATTTTATTTATAACTAAAAACTTAAAAAATAATTTTAAAAAGATTATTTTTAAATAATGCTTTCATAAAAACAGCTAACTAAAAAGTAGAAAAATAACAAAGTAATCCTAGTAAAAAAAATACAGCATCTGTTTCATAAAAGTATTTGAGGTCATAAAAATTTAAAAGACCTCAAGTGGGATTACTTTATTTTTTAACTTTTTAGTCAACTGTTTACATAAAAACATTATTAAAAAAAATCTTTTTTAATATTATTCTACAATACTCAAAATATCAATATATAAATAATAGCTATAGCCAAATTATGGTATGTCTGCTATTCTGAAAACCATTTTATGGGATAGCAGCCATGTTGTAAGTTTGGCTATAGCTGTTATATTTTTTTATACATTGGTATTTAGAATATTGTAGAATTTATTCTGATTTTTTTGTTTATTTTACCTGATCTTTTATAAAAATATAAAAAAATCAAATCAATATCCTAAATCCAAATAATAAAAAAAGTATTGCAACAAAGGTTTGAATTTGACACAATGAATAGCAGAGGACATCAATTTGATAATCTTCATGAGAATTGTCTATAATTGCAACACAAACAAATATTAAGAGTAGTAATAGCATCTCATACAATAAATAACCAAAGAGAAAATTATGCCAGATTACTAGTGCAAGAAGTTACTTTTGACTGTAGGTCTGAAATTAATTCTAATAGTAAGACTTATAAGGAGAATCTTGTTAATCTAAAGCTATTTAATTCTGTCATATAGTTTTTAAGCATTATTTTTCAATTTGTTATAACCTTAAATAATGCACATAATAATTTGCTATCAAATCTACATGAAAGTTATTGATTGTTGATCTACTCTGTGCACTTAAAATCTATAAGAATAACACTGCAGTTGGCTAGTTTTAATTCACAAATATTCATTAACTGTAGATCAGTTCTAAATGAAGCATGGAAATGTTTTCAGACTACAAATAAGCTTAGGATTTTTTTTCAGGAAGTATTGCTCAGTATTTGGATCTCCAACTATTACCATATTAGTTAAAAGTTGCAAAGCTAATTCAGAATTCATGGACTTAATCTCTAGAGTTAGTCACTTGATCACTGCACCAAACTATGCAGAATATTCTTACAATAAGTGAATCATAAAGAGTAGCATGTAATCTGTAGATTTTAGTTTACCCATGTCTGAATTAAATGATAAGAAAGTAGGATTAAAGACAATGTTAAAAAAAACAAACAAATATAATATTTAAAAATAGTAAAGGATTAGAATTTAACAACTATAAATACTTTGGTTATATTATTAATACAAATGGTAACAAATTAGATAACATTATAATGGATGGAACGATTACCACTGGCCCCAAAGTTGATGGCACCAGATATAATGGATGGAAAGATTCACTAATCCCAAACACTGCTAACACCAGTATAATGGGCAGTACTCTTCATCAACAGTTATAAACTAACCAAGCCCAATGATGGTGCACCAGATGTAATGGATGGTCGACTAACTTGCAGACTGTACTACTATGCAGATGTAGCAATATGATGCAGGGATAAGTTAATATGCTCGAATTTATTACCTCTAATGAAACAATCTGCAGAGACCTACCAGGCTTAGAAGGGGAAAAAATTGCATCCAACTATGTTCAGACTGTGGGTCTTCTGATAGAATGCTAATGAGAACCTGATGAAATGCTTAACCAATGATTGCATACACTTTAATTGACTAACTCTATCCCTATTTAATAATATTAAATGCAATTTAGGTTAGTTCATCCACTTTTCCCCCATTATGTCCTAATATTCAAGCCCAGAGAGAATATTGCTTTTAACTCCTTTAGCAGGTATGAACAGATGCACACAGCAACACCTGCACCTATATATAGGTTACAACTAGCATTATATTTGTTTTATTTTCAAGCTTTTATATGATAAGAAAAATAGATGTGTGTGCATGCATAATTATTTATAAACTGTGGAATGTCAGGACAATTCAATAAACCAGAGACAGGAATAAAAAAAACTCTCAAACATTTATTACCAATAATAAATATCAAGTATAACAACAATAGTAATGATAAAAAAATATAAAAAATAATAATAATAATCATATGTACATGTGTCACATGTGAACCTCTACCATTTTACTAATTAATGATTATTATAATCCAACCCTTATACCCCATGGTAGAAATCCACCTATGTCACTCATTCTCTACAAATTATAATTATATAGAAAAATAAACTTTAGTTATTTAATATAATTGAGATGCTGGTTAGTTAAATTATGTATTTGCAGATGTTAAAAACCTATTTAACAAGTTTCCCCAATTTATATATATGATAGAGACAGATACTAGTTGATTAGTCAAACATACTGGAAAATATATGTACAAGGTTAATCACAAAATAAAACATATAATATGTATTCTGTATAAGTGTTGTAATTTAACCTATGAAAATAAATTTAGAGAATCTTACCTCAATATTTATGTGGATAACCTGATGTGAAGCAGATGGGTTAACCTAAATTTTATTTACAATGAAAATATAAAAATTTCAAAATGAATACCCCCCCCCCCTTTCTTCTTTGCTAATTCTGAAAAATGAGGCTTCAGCATCAGAGTGTGAAAATACAACAGATAACAAGTCTTAAAAAAAAAAAAAATAAAAAAATAAACAAAAATTTACAATATTGATTCTTTGATTTAAAAAAAAATTGTAATTAGAACAAAGTTCATAAAAATCATCATAATAGAAGTAGTAGTAGTTGATAGTTAGGCAAGTTGTTCTCCAAAGCAGTTTCACTTAGTAAATCATTTTCCTTGGCAAGGATAGATAGGTACAATGGTGTCTCCTGTAGTTGTGTTTAATGGTAAAAACCTTGATCCTCATTTGATTCACCATAAAGTATTCCAATCCTTATTTACTTTGGACTGCAGGCATCTTCTTGTGTATTTACAATAAAGTAGAAAAATATATATATATAGAGGTTTAATGCAGCTGGTAGGAAATACCATGATGCACAATAGCATGTTTTGCTCTAGCCCATCTTCATATTAAAGTACAATTTAATAATTATTTGTAATCATAAATTTATATCAGATAATATAGAAGCGCTTTATATATATATATTGTAACGTTTATTTATATACGTTGCAAATATATTGGCATTTGGTAAAAGCTAAAAAAAATAAAAGTAAATTTAGATTTTTTTTTGAGTAATTTTTTTTAAAAAAAATAACGTACAGTGAATGTTAAATTATTCTTTCGTATTTTTTTTTAAATGTAATTAGAAATAAAAGTAGAATTGGAGAGAACAAAAGAATTCCAAAAGTAAAAAAAAAGATAAGAGAAAGTAAAAATATTTTGGCTAATTAAAAAACTTGATAAGAAAAGAGAACTTTATAATGTAAATTTTATAAAGAATTTATAAGATTATAAACACAAAATGCCATGATAATAGCAAGCACAAAAGTCGGAAAACTGGGCCTCTAGTATAAAAGGCAGAGGTCAGTTTGAAGAACGTCTTGGTTTTGGATTAAAGAATCCAGACCACTCTACGATGAAAAAGTTCTTCATACGAGAGTAGACCGGAGCTTTAACTGACATCATTCCCAATGGACACCAGAGAAGCTTACGCGACTAGCCTATGGAACTAGCACCAAGATCAATTTATAATCAATGGCCGTGAGCTCATTTTAACCCTGAAAAACTATGCATAGTTATCTACAACCATCGTGAATTCACTAAAACTTACCGGTAAGACTACTTATTCCTGATTGTGACAAAATTAAGCGTTTGCAAACAAGTCTTAAAATAATCCCGATAGAGACTTTTGTTTATACCAGAACTTTTTAATTAATTATTTTATTTTATTGATTGCGTCATGTTTGAATTAATATGTGTTCTCTCTAATTTGCTTGATTAGGAATTCTTATTTTAACTTAAACAGATTTTTAATCTGTTATAATAAAAAAAATTTTCTAATATCAATTTTCATTTGTGCGTTATTAATAATAGTTATTATTTTTTTATTAATTTATTATTAGTTTAATAAGATTTAAAACATAATTTACCTTTGCCAATATGTTTGAATAAGCCCAGAAATAATAATCTTAAAAAAATAATTCTCGTTATGGTATGATGCAATACCGATTAAGTTAAAAGTATTTTTCTTTTTTTATTCGCGAGACGTTATTTGACTATTTCAGCGGACTCTTTAGAATAAAAGGTCCTGGCGCCCATATTAAATAAATTAAAAGCTGATTTCATCAATAGCATAATTCTCAACTATTAATAGGCCGAGTTGATCAGGAAATATAGCTATGTTTTTAGAATAGAAATACAACTTTCTTCTTTTTTGACATAGCTTGATCAACTCGCGCATTTATAATGCGTGTAGAGGCCTAGCAAAATGGAAAACATAATATATTAAGAAAATTATTTCACTTTTCTTTCTTTTCCAATTTTCAGCAGATTAATTTTCGTTATTCTTTTTGAAAAAATTTAAAATAGTAAAAAAAATTACTCCAACAACTTTTAAAACACGATTTAATTATTTAAGAATTTATCACTTATTCTTACTTCTTATTTTACTTCTTTCCTCTGAATTTGATAAACTTTTAATTACAGCATTTGACTTTTAAAAATGTTTATAATTTAAATAAAAGAAAAAGCAAAACTCCATTTTAGTGTTCTAAATTTTACTGTCTACTGTTGTAGCTGCTATCTCTTTTTATAAAAAGAATGATTTGTAAAAAGTTTCTATTTTTATATAAAATGCTGAGAACTCTGATATTTTAAACTGCCTATTGTTTAAATTCATTTAGATTTTTATATGTATTGTTTAAATACATTTCATTTATTACAAATAAAAAAAAATCAGTTTTATTTTCACACATGCCCACCTAATTAACCTCAGGCCATCCTTAAATCATTTGATTATATAATTAATATTCAATTTTAAATTTAAAAATATATATATACACATTACAGTTTATTAATCAAATAGTTTATATATATATACAATATTACTTTCTAAAATATTGATTGTATTAAATTTATTATAACATAATAATTTATTGTGTATTATATGTATATATGTAATAATAATAACAAACCAATAATCTTCCCATTATTAATATAAATTCCAAATAGATTGGGTTCACTAAGTAGGCTTGATCTTTTTAGGAATATCTACATTGTAAGCTATCCTTTACAACATTAATCAGACAATTAAATTTGAATGGAATATTTTTGGTAGAAATAACATTAAAAAACATATGCCTATATGCTGGAAAAGGATTGTTTGTAATACATATGTTTATCACTATTTATTTATAGATCCAAGATTTGAACAGAATAGAAAAGAATTTTACAAATTTCAGGCTATGCGGAAAAATATGAGATGTGTATTAAGAGTTTGTTCAAAGCAAAATATGGGTTAAAAAATAAATAGAAATCACTAACGTTATTGAAAGAATTAAAAAACTGAAAATATTGCTAAATGATGAATCATGGATGGCTGAAGTTTTAAAATGAATCTAAAAAAAATTTTTAAATACTTAAAAAAAGACCAAATATATAATAGTTGGATACAAAAGCTTTCTGGAGTGATAAATAGAAAATTTGAATTAAACTTGGAGAGACATTCATCCTGGAGTGGATTGATAATAATGAAAATGATCATTGTTTTAATGTATCAGTCATACTCACTTATGAGTGGCTAATAATGATGATGATACTTTCATATATGAATTAATAATTTTACATCATGTACAGAAATTAAATATTAGTATTTCATCCTAAATAGAAATAATAAATAAGTTTAGAAGATACACATTATATATACTTTAAATATTTTAGATAATTATATTAGTTTGTTTTTTTTTTTAAGAATAAACCTACATAAAAAAATTTCCTTTAAGATCATGTGACATTTATAGACCAGAAGTGCCAGATTGAACTTTGATCTATTGCTCTCAACGGCTAAACTACTTAGGTCATAAAATAATCAAATGATTATTGCCCAATTAGGCTTTGATTCAAGAAAAGATCAATTTACTGTATTTAAGCCACCATGAAGTTAAATCCATAGGTTTTAAGACTGAAGATGACTATTTAAAAAGTTGAGGTAAATCTAATAGTAATAAGAATTTTAGCAATATTTAACTACTTATCTAAGATTGTATTTGGGCTTCAAAGTTTCATGCTTACTTAACATTTTCTTGTTTTTTCTTATTAAGACAACAATCTTTAAATTATAAGTATTCATTATTTTCTAACAACATTTCACATAAGTTTCCAGTTTGTGAAGAATCTTTCACATGATCATAAAAGGGATATTTCTGTCATTAAACATACATCTTATTATAAAATGTAATATTATTCACTACTTGACTCATGATAACAGTAGTATTCATTTTCTTCCTAGTCTCATATCTAGTGTTCTGTTTTTTGCAAAATAAACAACTATTCCAATTATCACAATCCTAAAAGCACTACACTTTCATCATTTTGATAACACAGGTTTATAAACAGCTCACACTCAGGTAAGCATGACCACCATCAGCATTTAACTTCCTTCAGAATGTCCTGGAAATCTATATAGTAAATAAAATAAAATGTTTGACAGAAATGCTAAAATATTCAGTTAGAAACTGTATTTTAATTGCATAAAAGAGGATTATTCTTGATAGATGAGGTTGATAATTCCATGGCCTAGAATTTGAATATATTAAATGAATAAAAATCAATACTATAAACACAGACTGAATCACACAGCTTAGGTAAAACCTAAGTTGTGTGGTTCAGACTTTGTTTCTAATTGTAGATATTGCTGTTGAAATTTTTTGGCATTGTTTTGTATTCATTTACTATATTTGAATTTCATTTATTATTATACAACCTTTAATTTAGATATATAATTTTGGTATTAATTTTTGTTACATTTATAATAGAATATATTTATAAATATTAAATGCCTTTTGAATATTTTCATATATATTTTTCTGAACATGATAATATAAGAGAACAGTATTTAATAAGTTGTTTAATTAAGGCGTAATATTTTATTTATTCATCTGAAAATTTATTTATATCATCTAGTTGAATCTTGAAATGTTTTTCCTGAAAACGTCAAAATTTTAAAATTTTTCAAATAGGTTTAATTGTTAGTAATAACATATAGATTATTGTAGGTATATTTTGAGAAGCATTTTTTTGTTCTTCATCAATTATTGCTGGTCTGGCCAGTGACAGTTTAGCAAAAAAATTGTACCAATACAATAACCTTTATATTTGTGAAATCTGGAGTCTAGTTAACCAAGCATTTGGTGTAACAGACATTGCTGTTAAAATCAATATTCAAAAATCCAAAGGTTTCTGTTTCAATTCCCATGCTAGACTGCCACTGGTCAAATCTGCAATAACTGAAGGAGAAATAAATCTACCAAAACATTGTAATCTGTACCCATCAGAATTATTTAGAAAGTATAAATAAAATTTATAATTTTAATTCACAAATATTCAAAAAGATGAAAATAGTCTATAACTATGAATTTCCATATTTGTGAAATATCATCACAAAAATAGGAATTGATTATTTGGATTTAACAAACATTTTATAATAAATCATTTAATGAGAGTATTATCAGTGTTGAAATTAGAAATTATTACAGTTAAGTGGATAATAGTTTGTGTTCTGGAGGTTATTTGGATATTTTTTTCCACTTCTGATTGATTTCTCATCTGACATTTTTTAAATAATAAGATATGTGATATGAATAACTTTAATCATTTGTTTGTATAATAAAAAGTAACAAAAATTACTGTTGTCCTGTGGTCAAATGATAGTGCATCTATCTGCCATCATCATAACTTGATTTCACATCCAAATTAGATAAACCTTGGAAATTCAGATTTTATTCAAGATTATTTTTTTCAGGTAGTTGTCCATTTTTAACTCTGTTAATCAAACGATAAAAACGGTCCCTGAACGATGAAATAATTGATAAGATTGATACAAGGTTCCTTTATAAGGGTTATTGGAAAGACTATTATCCTGTAGCAGATTATATATATATTGTAACAATCCGGATAAGATAGACTTACGTAAACTGCACTACAGGGCGCCATCTAGGCATTTGAACCTAGAAAAATTTATAAAGTAAGCAGATACGTAAGTCAAAAAAAAAAAATTTTTTTTTTTAAATATTTTGGTTCCGGTCGTTAGCCCAAGTCACTAGCTCAGGGAGTAGCAGAGATTAAATAATATAATCTAAGAGTATATAAAAAAAGAATAAAATAAGCCACTGCCAGTAATTAACATACAAACATTTATTAACGCACATATATAAGATTTAAAATTATTTTAGTATCAGTTTACCTTTTAAAATTTAACTTACATTTTTAACTTTGATTTTAATTTACATTTTAATTTTTTATAAGTTCACACAGAGGAGTTTATAAAAGTTTGTTTTAAAATGTTGAGTATAGATCGGTTACATAGATTACAACGGTTAAAAACATTTCAAAATAAACATAAACGATCAAAATATAAAATCATTGATACCGACAATTGTAGAGGGAAATTTATAAGTAACCCAATAGTATTCACCATAAGATACTTGCATTGTCACCAATAACTTAAAAGACATCCGAATAAATACATTATAGATACTCACCGTAAGATATCATTATTTATCGAATGTCTATATATTTTGATCAAATATGAAAACCCAAAACATACTTAACCGATAACCAATCCATGCAAGCATCTATAAACAACTTAAATTTAATGCATTTTTATTTAGGGTCGAGTATGAATAGACTACATAGATTTGCATTTGAAAATAAAATATTATATCCCTATTTAACCTTAGGCTAAAATTCGCAGTCAAACTGGCATCAATTCATCTGATATATCGATGTATTCAATGTAATACAGAATACGGCAGCACCAAAAAGATTAAGAGAAGACATTGACTCTCATCAGATAGGAATATTACATCTATCTAACGAGAAGAACAAAAAAAAAAACTCCATAGAAAGGAACTGCATTCTCCGTCTTATAATTCCTTCCATAGGCAAATGGGTGAGTGCGGCGTATATATAAACGATTCTGCCAGTAGCGAATCTCCGACTACATCTACTAACTACATCAATATATCCAATCCATTTACCTAATTTAACAACGACACAAATAACCTAAGATTACCCTCCCCTAATATAACTTTACAAATCTATACAGCCATTCACGCCCAACTTAAGTTTAACATTGATATATTTTAATTTATCGGAAAACAGAAATCATAAATAAACTTAAAGAACAAAATTAAATAAATGGAAATGATTTTAAATAAATAAATAACAAATACATCAAATAACATTATTAATAAAGAATTTAGTTTGGTCAGATAGGATTCTATTGCATTATTTACTAAAAAGTTTTAAAATTTAGAGTTCTTATTGTTTCAAGTGAATATAAAGTTCTTACGATTTTTAAAACGTCCAACTTTATCCGTTGCTTGCCATGAACATGAATTCCCATGCCATCCTAAAGAGGTTGATATTCTGAAGGCCGATTTATTTATCCATCTGGAGATTTTTGCTTTAACTAGTCCTCAATGTAGAAAACGATAGTTCATTTCTCTTTCTTTCTTAGCAGAACTGAAGGGATTGAGGAGTGCATCTTTTCAATCCCTTCTCCTTCACTTCAGCACTAACACATATCTGTCACATCGTAAATAATCTATCATCCTTAATAATTTCCAAACTTGTCTTTTTATATTAATTTGAAGGATTGAATTTACATTGCATCATCGATGAGATGGTCTTTTCGCTGAGGTCCGATTCCATTGCTTTTCTCTTCATTGGCTATTAGTTTCTATTGTTTTCCTATCTGACCGATGCTTTTACATTTAAATGCCCAAGGCTAGTTTACATTTAACTAATTAAAACAATCATTTCCATTTCTGATTAATTAATGTGTTTTCCAAGATTAAAGATATATTTTTATCTCTAAATCTTTTTAAGTTTTTGTTTTTAAAATACCTTTCTATTTTTAATAAAGTTTTATTTTAATAATTTTTTTTTTATCTGTGCGATTTATATATATGAGTTTAAGATGATATTTAATTTCAATTTTTAATTCTTAAAGAAAATTTTTAAATGCGAACTTCTTATTTTAACTTCATGTTTAATAATAAAAAAACAATGTAATGTCGTCTGTGCTCGTTACAATATGTATATAATTAGAGGGATTTAAACTTAGAATTTTTGTTTATATTCGTCCCTCACTCCATCTCAAACAATTGATACACATGACCATATACTTGTGACAAAAATAGATGATCCTCAATATACATATTTCATGCAGAACCAGCACTCATCGGTTGGGCCAGAACATAATCTCCCACATATATACAATAAATGCTCAGTTTACATTAAGAGAGCAAATCCCCAAACTTTAATGGACAGGTTTGAATCTTCTCATCCTTCCAAATTCAATTGTCCATTTCATTCAAAAAAACCAATGAGGAAATGCTCAAAGCCCTTCAGTACAGTGAATGAAGAAACTAATTCTATATATGTGGCATTATCTGTTTACAGCCAAGTATGAAAAACTAAACAATAACTTGATCATTATCTATGGATTGCTTCCTTTTAATACTATTTTAGCAACTTTGATTTTACAGCTATGATCATACAATTGATTAATATTCTAAAGGTGATAACAGGACTATCATATAACTTCCTCATAAGTTTACTCATATGCTTCCAAGAGCAATTATTTTCACTCTACTTTAAAGCTATCTATAAGTATGAAATTATATTCAAATGAAATGATTGTAAGTTTGAGTAATCATATTTTTCTTACACTTTTTTTTTAATTTCATATTATTAGTTTGGATAATATTGAGAAAAAGATGGCTGCTAAATGTATATTAAATTAGTTTTAGGTTTGAATCCTAGTCCTCTTGAATAAATCAAAAGTTGTTAACTGGTTTGGGGATGAAGTTATGGTCTAGAGATGGAATTATTGTAGACTACGATATCATATAATATGTACATTGGTTATTCAATTTTATAGTTAACTTTACAAAAAAAATAAAAAGCTTTATTCTTATTCCAAAGATGTTTTGTAAAAAATAAACATTAAGTACTTCTAACAAATTTTTTTAGAAATGTGAATAATTATAATTCAATATTCATTCTATTTTATCCTATTTTAAAGTAAATAAATTAAAAAATTGTTTATTTTCTTACCTTTTCCAAATATCTCAGTAAATTAGCAATATTCAACAATAAATCTATTTGAATTTTCACTATAGATTCAACTGGTTCATCTTTATCAATTTGAACACTAGACTGAATAAGATTAGGATTCACAATACAGAAATTCCAGGACAAAAAGCTTCGCAATGGAATGTAATATTTATTAAGATATAATAAAAAAAAAATCAATATTATCTGCTGAAAACATATTTAACAATCAAGACAATAAAATATTATGTCAAAGCTAGAGTTAACTGTTTATTGGTTGCCGATCAATGCATCACAAATTAAAGAAACAAAATAACATAAATAAATACATTTCCCCCCTCTCTTTTAATAGAATGATTTATTAAAATATATTTTTTAAAACATGAAAACCCTAAAATTTTGTTATCTTAATTGCATACCTAAAGCTAAATCTGGCCCTGGCATTACCATAAAAACAATCTAACAACTCATCTAAAATTTCACTATGAAATATTGGAAAGGCCTTATAGCTATTGGATTTATGTGTCCATTGCCATAATCATGTTCTGGGTTCAAATCTACACTAAGTAAGATTTGGAATTTTTTCTAGATAGTAAACTGTCCTGAGATTTTTTACAGATACATCTCAGCCAACCTAAATAGCTATCCAATATTAGTCAGAATGTAAAACAAGGGGAGATCAAATCTTTCATTATTTGGAGTTGGTAAATCTGATAACTTCTGCACGGGTTGTTGAAGTGGTTTTTGTTCTTCAGCTGGTTAAAAAAAGCCTGTTTCATCCATTATCATTAAAAAAAAGCATTTTATACTTCCTTTAAAGATAAATTAGTGATCATATTGTAATGAAAAATAAATTACAAACATTGAATGTGTCTGCAATTAGCATCTCTATCAGATATTCTAATGGGCCTGATAATCTATGCAAATTTGTGTTATAAGTATGTCCATAATATGTTGAGTGCTACAGGATGAATACCATATTATTCAGGTTATAGAAGTGTGTGGCATCTCATTTACTCTTTGAATTAATTGCATGCTCAATTGCACTGCCCACTTTCCATGTGTTCTGCCCTTATATAACCCAATTACTAACTTTGGAAGGACAAAAAAAAATTAATATGTTTAAACATTTACATTTTAATGGTTATTAATAGATAGGTCATACTATTTACTTTCATTATCTGACAAATAAATAAAATAAATCTTATCAAACAAGAGTAAGATCACTATTAATAAATAAAGCAACATAAAAAATTGGAATCTAGTCTAAATGATTTCTTTCTTCTATAACTTTATTAATTAAGACTCTTTACTTTAAACAGTTTCACTATCATCTATGCATTTTGAACATGTGTAGAATGTTTTATATATATACCATGAAATCATTTATCTTGTAAAGCATCAATTCTTTAACTTTCAAGAAGACATAAAACAGTTCTTTTTATTTTATTATATATATATACATGCTAACAAACAATATATAGAGAGAAATGGAAAATTGATATGCTATAAAATTCCTAGAATTATATTTACACATTTTATTATGTGATTATTCATATAGTAAATAAATATATATTTTGTTCATCTATATGTACCAGTGAATTTCAAATCAAGAAATATTTTGATTTTTCCTTCTCAATTGCCTAATAGTTCTTAACTGAAATAGCAGTTGAGCTTTTTTTTAAAGCATAATGTGTGTGTAAATGATTTCTTTCTTTTGAATATACATTTACAATCGTGACAGACAAAACTAAAGTATGATCATTATTCCTATCGAAGGCAGCAATTAGTGGACAAAGTCAGAGGATGTTAAGAATCTCCTGATGGATGACAACTTTTTATTTAGATATCGACAACTACAGATCACATTCAAATAAGGGAAATTTTTTGAAATGGAGGCCCTGTTTCATATTAAATAAAACATTGTCGACTTTGTAAAGTCAGACAATTGATTTAAAAAGTAGATATATGCTTAGATTGATGAAGTGATAAGATCTAATTATTCAACTTAATGAGATACCAAAAGCAGATAATTTAAGTTTATATCCCAATAAGTGCTCATTGTGATAAAGTGAAGAATTTTTATATGGATATCCAAAATGCTTTTGATAAGAATTAACAACATTTTCAAATTGTCATAGAATATTTTAATTCTAGATTTGGTAAATAATTGAAAAATGCAAGTGATGTGGACAATTTTATTATGGTGATAGAAATGAGATACAAAATTGTGGTGATTCACAGAAAAATTGCATATTATGAATTCTTTTTTTGAGAATAATATTAAATGAAAAGGGCATGAAAGTGTTCAAATGAAGGTTCAACAAAAGTGAATTCTATTTTGACTGACAGAAAATATATATTTCAGGACGATAAAGTTTTTAACAGATTCAACATAGAAGGTGATTATTGATTAGTGAAATGTAAGATACATGTTAATGCACAACTAGAGAAAGAAAAACAATTAAGAAAGTCAGAATTAACAATTGATATTCCTAATCTCTTGAAACATTCCAATGAATTTAAATTAAACTTGTAAATCATTTTAAAATATTAACAGACTTTGAAGATGGTTCAAATTTGACTGAAATCAATAAAATAACTTTTACTCTATATTAAGTATTGCAAAAAAATAGCTAGTACAAAAAAGTAGCAATTTACAAGTAAGGTTTCTACTGAGATAAGAGAACATGTAAAAAACAAGAAAAGAATGGAAACTGTTAAAAATAATCAATTAAGAATAAAATACCTCGAGTTTTGTAAAATAATACAAAAAATAGTTAATGATATAAGAAAATATAATTGTGAATTGGTAAGGAAAACTGAAAAAAATAAAAGTCTCAAAAGTGTAAAATAATATTTTGATATTGGAAAGAATAATATTCCTGCAACACACAAAAAAGATGGAAGTATTACAGAGCTGTTATTTTAACTAATTTATTGTAAATGAAGTGAAATTTGGACATCCTATCAGCATAATATAGACATTAAAAATTTTTTGTTTAAGGATGTTACATTGACAAGATCATAAAACCAATCGATATTCTTCAGCTTGCTGAATGTGATACTATTGAGTCGACTATTGTAAAATCACATCTCTATGGATTGGATATGTAAAATAAATGAACAATGAAAGATTTCCTAAAAGCATGTTTTATAATGAATTGAGAATGGTTTTTGTGGAAGAGGTGGAACACATTGACAATATAAGGATTATTGCAAACATTCTAAAGAAGGGCAATGTCAGTTGTTACAACTAGGAAGATATCGCAGAAAGTAGACTACACTGAAGAATTACAATTAGACGTGGTACTAAAGTATTTCAAAAAAGTTTCCTCAAGAAATTACGACAGTATTATAAAATAGCAAGTAAACAGAAAAACGGACCAGCATGTTCTATATGGACACATATTAGTGGTTCAGATTAGTTTGTACAGTCATTGTGAAACTCATTTCTAGAGTAGTCTTTTTTTGGAGAGAGGGGGGATTGGAATGTGTTTTACAGATCTTACTTATGGATCTACAATTTGAACACTGAATACAAAAGAACATTAGAGACTTCAGAACACTTAATGAAATATAGAAAAAAAATAACAAGAAGAGACTGAAACAAAATAAATACTAAGAGAATAATTAGATATCAGTGACATCATTGAAAGAATTCAGAACTTGTAACAAAGTTGAGTTGGATATATTTCTAGAAGAGATCATAGTAGATGGGTAATTGATGTTTTAAATTGGATCCCAAAAGATTTAGAAAGATGGAGTGTACTGGTATGTTGTGGAGAATTGCTAGGGATCAGCACAATTGGATTAAACTTGGAAGAAACCTTCATCCTATAGTGAATTAATAAATGAAAATGATGTTGATATATAATTATGTGTATTCCTATCACTTATATCCTAATTAATAACCAAATCTTACAGTTATCAAATATAAGTGATTATTATATTATTTAATATAAATAAAAAAAATGTTTATCTTTTAAAATAAATATTGGCAACTTATACATCATTCCTTATTACAGTTCGAGTAAAATATTTTTCCTCCTGGTATGGTCTGAATAAAAATGCATTTGTTAATGACTAATTTTTCAGGTGTTCTCCCGTCCCCTTTCTATATTCCAGTTTAATTTATTATGTTGGTGGTTTTGCATTAATGCTCAGCTGATGCTATGTCTTATTCAGTCATACTTTTTGTCAATTAACAGATATGATATAATTATATATACTCACTACGGTTATCAATTTCTACCAAATAAGAATTCTTTTGTGTTATTTTTCTTACTATTTCTTTACATCTTAATCATTTTTATGGCATGTTTTACATTGGTACTTGGAAGTAATGTATATTCTTACAAAATATTTAATAATATTCTCTCTTTGTTTTCTCTCTTTTTATTCTATCTCTAATAATAACATACTATTTGCTAAATATTTAATTACAACTTAATATTTCTTTGCTTTCTTATTTTTATTATTTCTCCCTCTCTACTTTTCTTTTTCATGAAAATAATAAGTTATTATCCCAATTTTTGCTAGCTTAATTAGGGTGTTTATATTTGTGGTTTAAATATGTAACAGCACTTTATCATTCAGCAATCTCAAATTTATAGTTAAAACATAAGATAGTAAATTCCTTACATCAATAAAATGCATAGTTTAGTGCATGTGATTCAGGAAAAGCAACAAAAGTTTTTACATAAGTGCAAAATTGTAGGACTAAATACAAATACTAAAAAAAAAAAAATGTTCATTGGATTTTCAAAAAGCATTATTCATATCTATATCACTATCATTTTTGAGCATTATCTATTCATTGCATTGAGGTCACTGAATTATTTTCATTACTTCCAATTCATAGATTCTCTTCCACATATCAGCAAATTTTATTTATTTCACATTGATCTATTTTTAAGCCTTTTGATCAACTTCAGCTGTCCATCATTCTATAAATATGTTCAAACAGTTCTACTTCAACTTCTTAATTCTCTCTCAATATTGTTAGTAATATCTCTTTATTTCATTATCCATGCTTTCACCATCACTCTTCAATAATCCTAACTTAATCTTTCCACATAGTGCTAGGAAAATGCCTTTATGAAAAACATTTTTTTTCCAGCCTTCCAGATATATTTACTTTTCAATACTGTTATTTTTTTATTGAAATTCATCCTATATCTTCTAATTCAGTGCTATTAGCCTTAATTTTATTATTTTCTGAAAATCTAATGAACATTTCTTTAATTTTTTTAGTAGTATTCTGCTTTCATCTAATAACTTTTGTTACACTTCTGAAGCATTGTTTACAAAAATGAATTCATCAACTGCAAAATTTAAATCATTTAATTAACTATGAAACTAAATGAATGGCTTTATAGTTCAGAATTTCATAAGAAATTTGAATGCTAGAAGTGATAGAATTGGGTATGATCTGTAGACCTTAAACTACAATCTGCCACTTTACCACTGTACTAAACAACACAAACATTCGTTTTCCATTTTTGATCTATTTCTTGCAAATTGCTATAAAATAATTACAAGAGACCCCATCACTTCCATAATCTTTATCATTATTAATTCTATTAGTACTATCAGGTAATCTAATCTCTACTTTGCATTTTGGTGAATAATGTTGATGATGCAATGCCTCTTTAAATCCAATACAGTACGAAATTCATACTTGTTAGTTCTTTTTATAGCTTTTCATATATGAATTTACTCTGCTGAACAATTCTCACCATAAAATAATAGCTTGTACTTTTTGGTTGATTTGAAACCAAGATTTCTTTGTAGATGATTTTAAAAAATCTTAATGAATAAATGTAATAATTGATAAAAAACAATTTTAAATATATTCTTTTTCATCTTTACTAAATATCAATATAACCATCTTTCTTTGTTCTAAATGGTAATCATTATTATTTAGATATTACTTTTCCAACAATTTCTTTATTATTTGTTTTCATATCCATGAGTCATAATTTCCTGAAGCATTTTTGTTCAGTGTAGATTTAATTATGTTTCACATCTTTGTTTAAAATATAAGCCATTTAAGATGATATTGTTATTGCACAATCTACAGTATTTCATTTCCCTGTACTTTATTGCAATATGATTCTTTGTAAAATTCTTCCCCACACATCATGGTAACATTCCACTTATACTAATAGTGCTATTTCCCAACATTATACTGTTTTATATTGCTGACTTTTATTCTATGTAGAGTTACTGCTTTTTGCTGCTATTACACACTTAGCTATTATTAGTAAATTAGGAATGGTTTATTTAATGAGTTCCATCTTCAGTCTTTTTATCAACTGTAAACTAGTTCATTAATGTATTTCTGAAGATTAGGCAGATCAAATAATTGTACTGCATTTCTCTAAGTTTGCTTTAAAATTAAAATTATATCTAATAAATTATTATTTACTATGTAAATTCCATTAAATATATTATAATTTTGAAAAACATATTTTCTATTAGATAAAAGATAATTGAATCTTTCAATCTTCCATGCCTTATTCCCCTTTTGGAATTGTTTCGATAAAAAAAACAAAAAAAAAAGTACAATTGATAATGCCATACATTTTTGTCTCCATAGCCAACATTATTAATAACACTTCCACCTTTCAATCATTTTCTAATTCTAGCATTATTATTTCCCATGACAATTCTAAAATATGATTTGGTTATATAAAATGTATATCACTATATAAGCATATTTCAACAGAAAATGAATTTGTTGCAGTTTAATGATAAAATATCTGCATTTGGCAACTTTCATTCAACTGTATAACTGTTATTCCTTCATTCCATGCCATATTCAGCTGCAATATTTATATCTTTATAATGAAGTATATGCTCAATTTCACCTGTTCATCTTATTTTCTTCTAGTTCATATAATTTAACTTTCTTTAAATGTTTAATGTGCAATAATTTTTTCATTTAAAAATAATTTACAGTAAAAAATAAAATCTTTTTTGGGTCATACCATGTATTAGTGTTTTGCATAGAATGCTAAAAAAGATTTTATTTTCACCAAAGAACCTTGAAAATCTTCACTATAATATACAAAGTCTTCGTGTAACATCTTAAGTTTACTAATTGAATGCAAAGCTGTTAATCAAACTTAAATAAATATTCTAATATGTATACAATTAGTTAATGAAACACTACACAAACACATAACTAATGATATTACTTTTACTTATGCCCTCTATAATGGCAATGTTTTATGAAAAAAATCAACCGCTCTCTTGCTGGACATATATTTCTGTCAATAATAATCCTGATGAAAAGGTGAGACCCTGTCAAACATAATTTCTACAATGATGAAAATGAATATGCTATGCATTGATAATTATTATACACCTACATGAGATCACACCAATTATGTAACTGTCAGTATCATCAAAAATTTTCATTCACTTATCACAATGTTGGTCAATATTTAGTTCATTGCTAGAACTACCATCATCACTGATTTACAAAGAATTATTACTTAAGTATGTTTTCAATAAAATAGTACTGCTGAAATGATTGTATTTCCCTAGCAATAATTATTCTTGCTTATTTCTCTAAACTGATCACAAAAAAATGTTGGCTTCTACAAATCAGATTTGTTTTGAGGATAGAATGTTTCTCAACTTTCTAGCATTATCTTTCATAAGACTGATTTGCTGGTCCTTATTGTTCACTACATGTTTATGCTCTTCTGTATGCAATCCATGATCTAGCACAATCTGAAATACTCTAAAACTCTCTTTTATATATAAAATAATCTGAAACAAATTGTCTAAGAATAATATATGCCATACAACTAGTTTGAAAATGGAATGAAAGATAATATAACAACTACCATTAAATTTTAAAATAACACTTTAATAATAACAAATTGAATTAACATTGTGTACGTATATATATAAAATCATCATTATATGTTAAATGAAATGAATATTTGCATATATTGCTGTTAGAGTTTACTATTATTTAACTATCATTAATCTTAAATAAGAGGAGGAAAAACTTCTTCAAATATGTATTGTAAAAATTTGCATTATTAAACATTTCATATCCTAAAATAAATATTATGATAAAACAAAGCTAAAGAAAAACATTTTAAAGAGAAAAAAAATCATTAATGAAAGGTTTAGTTAATATCTATTATCAAAATTAATGCTAGTATATTGAAAATATTTTAATCAATAAGATTTCATAAATATAATTTAAAATGAGTTCTTGGCCAGTGTTTTATATACAATATAATTTTTAGAAAATATTCTTTGGCAATCAGCAAAGTGATCTTCATTTCCTAAGATAAATTCTGAAACTCTTAGTAGAACAGTTGGTTTTCTCAGAAGTAATCTTATGTCACTAATTTTGCTGAATATTATCTTTACAAGTTTTGATTTTCTTTATTAAAACAATTTTATGTATGTAATTTAGAAGAATACAATTTATTGAGAGTTCTTACTTGTAAATGAACTACTAACTCAAATGACATTTCATTATCTAAAATATGCAGGTTATATTACATTCCTAGACACTATATCAATAATTACATTTCCAGATAGTAGATAGACAGATGACTCTAATTTTTATTTAGCATGCATTTTAATAGAATATACTCACAATTAATAACTATTATAGCTATAATTAAAAACAATAATGAAAATTTGATTTTAATGGCTTGGCTTTTTTCCATTTGTAAACTTGGTATCAATTTCCTTATTATTGCAATCTCATCTATTTCTCTGGAAATTATTTATTAAATGACTCATAAATCATTCTAAATTAATAAGTAGAAATTTGAAACTAACTCTTTTGAGTTCTTTACATACCCATAGTTCTCCCACACAACAATCGCTGTTGTCCTGAAATTGAAAACAATGCTATGTTTTTTGAAAAAATGTTTGTTTATCAACATCTTATGCAAAAATAATTTAAATTAAAATTATATTTTCATTTTTTTATCTTCTCTAAAGTTACATTAAAATTTATAAACTCAGCAATTAAAATAATTAGTAAAGAATTCATTTCACAAGATCCTGTTGTTACTTATATATTAATTTAAATACCATTTGGCTATCAATTATCGCATTTGAACTATTACTTAAAAATATAATAGTTTTATTTGTTGAAAAATTGTTCTCCACTTTAAATCTAAGTATTACTTTCATATTTGTTTTATGCCGCAATAAAAAATAAATTTTACTCTTCACTCAACTTATTTTCTGAGGCAACATTTGATTTAGGCAAAAGGCCAATCCACTTAACTCACAAATTTATGAATTAATTAGTCTAATAATCTGTATACCTTTTTATACCTTCACTTTTATGCATAATTATCATAAGTACTCATAGGATGTTTAAATATATCAATTTTCATTTATAATATTATATTTCATAGATTGTATTACTATTCACATATAGCAACAACAAATTAAATTAGAGTCCCCTCTCCATATTTGGATATAATCATTAAATGAATATAATTATTTTATTCCATTCCCAAACTGATATATTAGGTGGATGCAAAAATGTGTTATTCCCATTTCAATAGTGTACTAAAACTTTTATTAAGTGCAGACATTGTCAGTTATTGTATTCTATTTTGTTTTCCTTTATTCCATGATTTGGTTTCTTCAATACCCTTTTATAATAATTAAATTATGCAATTTTTTTTTACACTTTTCTAAATAATATAACACATATAATACTACTATTATAATAAGTAAAGTCATTACTGAAAAACAACCTGAGCTCAAAAAATTGAGAGTTCAAAAAAAGAAAGTCACCAAATATCATTCTGGTTAATGGCTTTAGAACCTTTTAGAAATAAAATTCATGATTTTTCAAAATGTCTATCATAAATATATAAGTTAAGGTAGTTTTCAATTATGTGTACTGTGGCCACTAGGTGTATGTATTTTTTTTTTAAATTTATGTATTTCACTTGATTTTTTATTTACTTTTGATATATTGCCTTAGGTGTTTTAATTTCACAAACTTCAGTGATTTTTTTATGTCTTGCCTCAAGTGTTTTAATTTTCCATCGATTTCAGCCATTTTTGGATAAAAATTTATCACTTGCAGGCTTCTTGGTGGTGCTGCAGTGTCACCTAGCAGCCACAGTATGTGTAACCAAAAACTACCGAATAATTAAATATTCTTATATATATAATTACCTACATTCATTAAAATTTAAAAAAAATCAAATTAATATCTTAGTCAAAAACCAACAGATTTTTGTGAAGAAAAAATTAGTGGAGTTTCATAGTGCCAACTCAAAGATAAGGCCAATAAACTCACCAACCTGAATCAAGCATTTGAATGAACAGATTATTCATATTCATTAGGCATGTGAATATTCTTAGAGCAATAATAGCTACAAAAACATGTGGAATAAATATTAGGAATAATTTCTTTATAGACACAAAGAAAAATGAATCAAATGGTTTTTCCTTCCACTTAATAATGACTTTTTCACTTTTTTTAATTATATATATATATTTTAAAAACTTTTGAATTTCATTTCTTGATTAGAATCAGCATTTCTTATTTTAATAGTTTCATATAATATATTACATGGAATACAGTCTTTGGCATACTATTTTAAACTGTAATATCTATGTAAGTGGGTGTTTTTTTTTAATTTTTAATTTTTTTCTCTTTCTTGAAAATCATATATTTCTAATTTGGATATTATATATCATCATATTAATACACAGAAAGTGGGGGGGGGTAATATATTAATCCAGAATCACTTAATAAATCCCAATATAGTGATAGTGATTATTGTTTTATTCTGAGCATTGCCATGGCTGATTAGCTATTAATTCATTGGTGTACATATAAATTTTTTGATAAATCAAGTTTCTCATATACGTTTAGGTGCATTAGATATGTATATTGTATATTATGTATATCTAAGCATGTTTCATATATATCACTTTTCAATAATTATTTATATAAAAATAACAATATCATTGATATATTTTAAGTTATTAAAATTAAAGATTCAAAGATTATGAGAAATTAATAATAATTGTTACAAATTAATAAATTAAATTTGTGTAATGTACAGCAATGTATAACTTTTTTGGAAAAGTGTGTAGAGTTTAGACTATATGATGAAATCAAACTAATTGAATTGCATTCTAGAAGACATTATCATAGATTTTCTAATAACTGAAACTGTATGTTTAAAATCCAAAGAGGAGAGATCAGGGTTAACTATAAAATTTTAAAAATATAAGATAGTGGAAAACATAGTGAATATAAAATCTATTCTTATATATAATATTAAACAGTAGTTATGAATAGCTGTGTGCTATTAATAAATTGATGTGACATAATAATATATGACATTTGAAGAAATCTGTAGAATTTACCTTAATTATATGAAATACATTTCAGAAGCACAACATATGCTAGAAATGCAGGCAGGTGAAAGTAGATTTAATTGTGAACCTGGAAAATTTTTTTAAACAATTTTATTAGCTAACCATAATAATTCAGCTAAATATCTAATATTGGATGTTAAATGGATATTGTTAGAAAGCAAAATAAAAAATTTACTTAAATCCTCAACAATTACCAAGTAGCAAATCTGGTAAAAACTGCTTTCTCCTTCATTGTTCTTCTAAGATTGCCATTGAAAAGGCTTTTGCCCTTCAGTTGATTATTAAAAATATATGTAATCAATTCTATTGCATACATGTAATATTGGCAAGAGGAATGTGAAAAATATCAGAATGATCTATAGTATTTAGGTTTCACTTATAAGCTTTCTGTCATCAGCCCCACATAACAAGACCAATGGTATAATTAATCTAATGGTGCCAGTACTTCATTTACAAATGAAAGAATACTTTAATCAGGCTTTAACCTGTATTCAATGTACTTCAAAATTTGTAATAATCAAGCATATTTTTCTGATAGAGGGACCTTTCAAACCATGACACAAGATAGTGACTTTTATAAAGATAAGAGTGGCCATCTTATCTTTAACCTAAATTTCCACTTATATAGGTGAATCTGAAGCATCTTGATTTGGAACTGTTTAAATCCACTATTTCCTTTACAAATTAACTTACATGAAATCTTGCGATTTACAACGAGTTAATGTTACGATCTTAATGTTGGAAATTCTATAAATTTTCAATAGTAGTAATTAATTTATTGAGTACATAAAAAGCATATGTAAATACTTTAATCAGGCTTTAACCTGTATTCAATGTGCTTTAAAATTCGTAATAATCAAGCATATTTTGCCAATAGAGGGAACTTCCAAACCATGATTTACATATGCTTTCTACGTGCTCAACAAATTAATTACTACTCTTCAATAGTTTATAGAATTTCCAACATTAAGATGTAACATTATCTCACTGTAAATCGCAAGATTTTGCTTAAGTTAATTTGTAAAGGAAATAGTGGACTTAAACAGTGGAGAAAAGAACTACTTCACACTTCCAAATCAAGATGCTATTCGCCTATATATGTGGAAATTTAGGTTAAAGATAAGATAGCCACTCTCATCTTTATAAAAGTCACCATCTTGTGTCATGATTTGAAAGGTCCCTCTATCGGCAAAATATGCTTGATTATTACGAATTTTAAAGAGCATTGAATACAGGTTAAAGCCTGATTAAAGTATTTACATATGCTTTCTATGCATTCAATAAATTAATTACTACTCTTCAAATGAAAGAATAGTAAAATCAATAATGTTCATTCAGTATATTACTATATACCACATTCAATTATGCAAGAGAAAAATATATAATTGTATTTAATTATTTAATATTGCTATAAATTAAATTAAGGTTTTGCATCTAGTATGCAATAATCCAAAAGAAAAATATTATGGTTTGTATATGAGAAAGCATTGTATTTTTTATTATATATATTGCAAACATTTCCAGATTCAACACTATATTCTTACAGTATGTTGCATGTAATATAAAAATAAGCCAAAAAAATAATCACTCAACAAAAATTTCCTCTTAAGCCACATCTGAACATCTATTTTTTTTATCTAAATTTATTATTTGCTGTAATGACTAAACATCTTATTAAACTATCTTCTCTTGATACTATTTATCTTCCTCTGTCACATGACAGCTAAAAGCTTTCACAATACAACAGAGCAAAACAAATTGAAAATTTTAATAATTATCATGTCTTTACATAAGCTAGCACATTTCATTTTTCATCTTTATTTTTATATTAATAAATTAAAATATTGATAAAAAATCTGAAGATACATGATACTAATATAAATTACTGCTTAACATAATGTATGATATTAATATATGTAATAGTTATTAAACAAAAAAGTAAGAGAAAAAAAGAATATAGCAAGAGAAAATAAAAAATAAGTGAAAAGAATAGAAAAAAAAATTTAAAAAAAAGTAGAATGGAAAAAAAAAGGGATATAAAAAGAGAAAATGAAAAGATAAAATAAAAATTTCAAATTAATTTTTATTTACAGATCATAGTTGCCTTAGAGAACATATCTATAATCATAAAAGGATATATTATTAACTATTAGTAAAATTTTAACTTGAGTAACAAATTCTTCATTTTCAATATTGGCAGCTAATTCATTCATCACACTGTTCATAATTTCTGATGAACACTATGAAAGATAAAATAAATATGTAATTAAAATGACTTTACATGAATGGTTAGAATTTTTTAATTAAGCTAAGCACATCATTGACAAAAAGTAACCTTTCTGCCTGCAGGACTATTTGATTAGAAACTTTTAATATCAAAACTTAGTTCAGTCACTCTAAATTGCATTTAAAAAAATAATTTATCAAACAGCAAGACAGGTAAAAGATAATATCAATATCTGAAAGAATATATGTACAATGTATACAGATGGATACTGACTTTATTTACAATATAAATAAGACAGCTGTAAAAACATCAATACCTTGCCATTTGTGTATTGAACTTTTGAATGAACAACTTTTTTTTTCTTTCTATATTATATAAGTCCAGCATTGCAGATACAATTTTTAAAAGTTTTGTTTCATGTGACTTGCCTGATATAATCAACATTAATCTCAATAAGTTCACTTAAAGTAACTGCATTAAATGGTTTATTTTTAAATATTTCTGTTTTGGCAAATAACAAAAAACATTTTCTGGTGACCTTATTACAATAAAAAATAGTTTACTACATACAGATCCTATTTAATTTTTGCTTTGCAACAAGTCTAATAAAAACCCTCCATTTTTTGATTGCAATCTCTTAAATTTTGCAGCAATTTCTTTATGAATTTGATTAGCAATTTGTTCTTTTTACTGCAACTTAGTGGGGTATGTTTATATATATATATATATATATATATGTGTGTGTGTGTGTATGTAATTATATAATTGAATATAAATACAGTAAGTAGATAATTAAAAATTTTATCCACTTAGGAGCGCTTTTGATTATCCTAGTAATCTTTGTCAACTAATACTTTGAAAGGCTAACCTTCCTACTATTCCGTGATCTTAATGTTTGCTGCCTGCCTGTTAATTAAGTCATGTTTGTATTTGCATATCTTCCTTTATTTTTCTTTTATTGTTATTTTTTCAATTTGCAATATTTTTACATTATTAAAATTGAAGTCAAAATCATAAATACATGACTTATTATGATAGTAAAAAAACAGATATTATTATCTACTTTACAATTTTGTTTTGATTTCTGAACCCATTGTAATAACAGCAAGTGCTCTTTAGTTCTTTTTTCCCAATGTATATATTGATTCACCTATATATCCACTACCACACCTACATATCCATTTATAAATGACACAATTTTTATTTATAAATGAAGTTTTATCTTGTTAAAACAGGCAAAATTCCCTATATGTAATTGCCACACACAACCAGCTGGATGGATGCCAGAAGGCTTGTGCATAAAATTCCCATCTAGTGTCTACTCAAGCCTAGATGGGGATTTTCAAGCCTTCTGGCATCCATTGATTACTCCAGCTTGCTGAGTGTGGCAATACGTATAATGAGTTTTGCCTGTTTTAACAAGTTATAAGCAAGCATAAGAAATGGTGATCATGTGATGTTTATTGGTTTAAAACCAATTCTGCCAAATAGGATAGTGGTGGCTATGGTTATTAAAGAACCAAATACACCAAAATGTATAGGTACTGAACTGAGTTCAGACCTATATGACTATATAAGCTGGTGGGCTTGAATTGAAAATATTAAGGTGTTTTCAATTTAAGACTCATAGTTTTGTAGTAAAGTGGAGATAAAAGGTGGATGCTGGAGGTTTGCATTAGATCCTAAGATCTAGGTGCAGTGCTCTCAGATCCAAGGCTCCTCACTGACGAATGTCACAAGCTATAACCCAGTCTGGGAATATTGGATGAGTAGGCACTAGATTGGGATTTTATGCACAAGCCTTCTGGCATCCATTGATTACTCCTGCTTGCTGTGTGGCAATACGTATAGTGAGTTTTGCCTATTTTAACAACAGTTATAAGCAAGCAGAAAAAATGGTGATCATGTGAGGTTTTAGCTTTAGAGTTATTTATTAATTTGTTTAATGTATGAGATGTTTAAAATGCAATATCACATATATCTTTATAAATATTCCTTATAAAATTTACTTGATCATTCGAAATGTATGGTATTAATATCCATATTTTTTTATTAGCAGGAGAATCAATATTATTATTAAAATTTTTATTCTTATATTTTGTATTAAAATCTCTAACAACATTATATATATGATTATAATTGTAGCCAACATTTAACAATTCATTCGAATATATTACAATATTTTTGCCTTTATCCCATGAATATTTGCTAAGACTGTTATTTCTAAATCAGAAGGACTTCAAAGCTGTCATTTTGTGTGACATTGGCACTCTTAATTTATATGGAATATAGCCTCTTTTTACTATTGGTTTAATGGCCATACAGTAATTCAGAATACATTGATTTCTAGTTATTTTAAGATCAAGAAACTGAAAGCATATTAAATTTTCATCTGTTTTTATCCATTTTAGGCCTTTTAATCCATTTAATTCTTTAAACAAGTCATTAATTGCATTTGGTTTGCCTCATACAAAAAACATCAACATATCCATTTTATATATATATATCAATTCTATGTGAAACTTATGGGATGTCCTGAAACATTTAAATCTTAATGATTTGTGTCAATTGTGGCTGTGTTCTGCAGTGTTTTGGTAATTGTGGAATTTAGATAAGTGGTGATTTGGTCAATGACATGGCAGTGTGTATTTAAAGTAATGTTGAAACATTATCACCCATGACAAATCATTAAATTCTCTATCCAAGTTACACAACAGAGATTGCAAATAGCTTTATTATAAACTTCATCAATGTTACCTATCAGAAAGAAACTGCTTAATGAGTTGTATTAAATGTCTTGAGAAAAGTTTAAGCTTACATGTTCCTATTACATTCATCTGTTAGTAATAGCACACAGGTTAGCATATGCACAGTGTTTTGAGTGGTATTTATTTTTCTCCTCTCTTCTTCAGGTGTTTCTAGCCTAACCAGTGACACTATTAACATGGGAATTGAACCTGGACTCTTAGATTCTTAAATATTGAATTTTAAAATAACACTCTAATCAACTGAGTCTTTCTGCCAAAGGCAATGCTCAGTAGAAATTTCATATACTTTTGATTTCTCCACTTTTTCCTAAGAGCAAAGTTGATGTCAAACAATGGCAAATAACCCCATTAAATCAATCTAATGTGATTATACATAATATGTGAAAATTACTAATCAATTATGCTCTTGGTAAAAAATGGAAAAATCAGGAAGAACCTCATTGATAAGTAAATAAAATTTCTATGGACTGTTGCCTTTGGCAGGATGGCTGTTGGCTACAGTGTTACCTTAAAACTCAGTATTCAACAATCTAAGGGTCCAAGCTCGATTCTGAAGCTTGTACTGTCACTAGTCAGTCTAGCAACACCTGTAAGAAGAGAGAAAAATAATATCACTCGAAACATTGTACATATACTAACCTGTATGCTATCACTAACAGTTAAATGTAATTGGAAAATTTAAATAAACTTAAATTTTTTAATGACATTCAATAGTTAATATTAAATGTTGGAAATAGTCCAACATATTGGTACAATTAAAGTTATATATAGAGCTCGCAAAATAAGCTCTTAACAAGTTTTGCAACAATATCCCCAAACTCAGACCAGTTTCTGCTACTGGCGTTCTCAGTGAGGTGCTAGGATATATTCAAGCATTAGATTAAAAATACCAGGACAAGCCCAGCATTTTATTTAATGTATAACTATTGAGTAGAAAATCTGGAATTTTCAGACATCCATATGTCTTCCAATCCCGCTATCTACCTTAAATAGGCATATGGGACTGAACTAAATTTAAATACACCATATATTAATACCTTTAACAATATAAAATCACCAAAACAAAGCTATTTAAGTTAGGTAGCTGGATTTGAAGATGTATGAATGTCTGAAAATTTCAGATTTTCCACTAAATAGTTCTACATCCTAGCACCTCACTGAGGACACCAGTAGCAGAAACTGGTCTGAGGTTGGGGATACTTTTGCAAAGTTTGTTAAGAGCTTATTTTGTGAACTCTATATATAACATCTGTAAATACAAGCTTATTCAATTTAGGTCATGATATCTGACTTGGATTTTTTTTTTTTGCTATTAAGGCTTTGGCCATTAGATAAAGTACTGGGCTTGTCCTGGTATTTTTAATCTAATGCTTGAATATCTTAGCACCTCACTGAGGATGCCAGTAGCAGAAACCAGTCTGAGGTTGGGGATATTTTTGCATAGTTTGTTAAGAGCTTATTTTGCGAGCTCTATATATGACATTTGTAAATACAAGCTTATTAAATTAGGTCATGTGACATCTAACTTGGATTTTTTTTTGTAATGATACAACTAAAATACAATCATCACAAATGTTAAAGAAAATGCTTAGTGAGTTTTTATTAAGCAAATGTTTTGGAAAATCCCATCACACTTTCTAACATTTTTTTTCTTTTTTATAGAGATTAATTACCTTAGCAGCATCACTCATGTTTTTGAGAGATCTTATCATTTTTTGTACCGGATATTAATGTCACTGATACTTTACTCTTGGAAAGTCTTAGGAAAATGAGTCACAAAAAGATCTAAATTATAATTTGATTTTCTCAAAGAATATAAAAGTAAATAAAAACTAGTACTTATGAGCACATAATGATACATCCCCAATATACCCATACAATTGACATTTTAACAAAAAACACATTAATATCTATAAGTTCAGATTAACTTTATATATATACTGTAATGGACTGGAAAAACCCTTTAGGATGGTACACCCAGAGCCTTCTCTACTTACAGGTCCTATTACGACTTGGGGTTCTAACTCAGTGTAGACATTTGCCTTTAACTCTGCTCAAGGATGGATTTAAATAGGATGGCAATAATATGAACTCTATATAGATCCTTAATGGCTATTGCTAATAATATATTAAAAATCTGTATACATGTATAATAGCTATTCATGGTGAGTGAAGTATGAATGATGCTTAATAATCTAGAGACCAGAGAAACAAAGATTTTAACTTCAAACAACAAATATTTATTATGAAATCGGGGTTAAATTTATAATATTTATAAATTAATAAAATATATACATGGATATAATAAAATATTGATTTGTCATTATTACAATAAGACTAGCTGTGATTTAAATATTAAAATATCAATTGAAATAAAAATTATAAAATTATAATGCATAATGTACAATAAAGTATCAATTATTTTAAATATGAAACTATATTACTAGATGTACAATTATCATTTTGTTTATGTCCTTTAAATGTATCTCAAGGTTATGTCCATGAATTGCTAATTTGTGTTTTGTAGATATAGTTCATTCATAAACGGTTATTCATGCAAACAAGAAAATGTATTTATATAAAATTACTTATTAGTAAGTCTAATTAATATTTAATGTTAACATATTAAATGTCTAATTAAAATGTATATGTGTAAAATCTTACCTTTTGTCTTTTAAGTCATTGTCAATTTAATGCATCCAATTACGTTAATATTTTATTTACAAACATAAAAAAAAATTATCTATGCATACCTTGAGTTGTGTATTTGTATCTCTCTTCCCTTATATAAATTTAAATAAATGGGTTCTTTTTTAAAAAAAATGTTTTCTGCAAATGAATAATAGGGTGACAAAACTTGTAACTCAACTTTCAGTTACACTAAAAAAAAAAAATACAAAATTTAAAACATTTATAAGCATTAATTGAAATCTTGTACTTCTTTAAAACAATAGCAGGTTAAATTTTCAAGAGTGGCTTCAGTGTTCTTAGCAGATAGTGTCTTTCTTTTATTCACGCGTATTAAATCATATTAAACATTCCAAGCATTAACAATTCCCACGACGAAATCGAATTCCTGGGCTTTTGATTTTATAGCCATCACCTTTCCAATTCCATCTCCAGATCATTCCATGCTGATTTAAACATTAAACATACCAATGAATATTATACTCCATCACCTGCCAATGACACCAAGGAGATAGAAAGATCCTGTGACACTTAATTAGCAAAATTGCATCATTAGATTTTATATACACACGTATAAATTGTTAAATATAAATCTTTTTCCAAGGCTTGCGTTATAATATAAAAACGAACGCTATTTCTATGCAGTTTTTATTTTTATATATATGAGACACATAATAAAGATTTTACTTTAAAAGTAATATAAATTAGTGTTAATAAAATTCTATCTCATTATTAGTTGACTTTATCTTTAAAAAAAAACATTTTATAATAATTATATTTCGAGGATGATAAACAAATATGAATTAGAATTTATTCCAACGAACGAAAGTTCATCACTTAAATAATGTCTCTTTTCATCTTTAAAATATTTTACACTAATAAATAATGTAATTCAAAATATTAAACAGTTTTTTTTAATAACGAAATGAAATCATAATAACAAATATAGTAATAATAAAAAGTCAGATGTCACATGACTTATATATAGCTTGCATTTACCAATATGTAAACTTAAGAGCATGCTATAACTCTATAATGATAATTAAAAATATTCTTATTCTATAGCTTTACTTTCACGTACTCCATTTGAACAAAAAAAAAAAACAACCAACAACTAAAATTCCTGTTGCTTAGTTTTTTCCACGTTCCAAAATCAACAAATGTTTACTCCTTTTTTTTCTCTTTTAAACAAAAGAAACTTGGTTAATAAAATTTAATGTCAGATATTTTCTTTATTATTTTTGTCACATCATGATTTAAAATCTTAAACATTCATGTATAAATGTGTGTATGTATATATTTCATTCTACATTTTATAAAAAAAAAAAAATTAGTTCATTCCTTTATGAATGTATGGTTATGTTTGTATATATATATATATGTGTGTGTATGTCTCCAAATATCTAAAAAAAATTATGTTTTAAAAGTTGGCTGCCTATTTAATCTTTATACATGTTATCCCAAAACATCAGTTACTTATTATTATTTTTTTATAAGGATTGGGCATCACCTTACAATACATTAAAAGCATAAGCTAAACTAGTCAATAAATAATCAATATTATCCCAAATCCAAAACTCAACCAGACTAGCCAAGTTTTGGATTTGGGGTAATTTTGATTAAATATATATTATAATGGTCAGGGTGTATTTGAGTCTTACCATATCTGCCGTACAGGGCACCACCAAGCCATTCGAACCTGGAAAATTTATATAGTAGGCAGATACTTACTGTTAAGATCCAATTTTATTTTTTTATAGACCATTAGTCCATGTCACTAGCTCAAGGAGTAGCTGAGATATATAATTTAAATTCTTAATGTATATATTTAAGAATGAAAAGATAAAAAAAATAAAAAAATTAATAAACTACTGCCAGTAATATTATGCAAAAAACATTTATTATGACACATATATAAAATTGAATTGGAAAAATAAACATTATTACTTTAGTTTAGTTTGTATATTTATCATATTTAAATTTAAGTTTAGTTCGCACAGATGGAGATTCTTGTTTATACATTTTAATCTTTTGATAGATGTAAATATGCTACATAGATTACGCACATAAAACTTACAAATCCATGCAGCTATTTATGTCTAAGTTTAAATTTTAAGCTTTAATATTTTAAAAACCAAATGAGCATGTACATGTATACATATATGCAACACAACTGTCCACCATGAATTATTCTAGTTCAATTATTATTAATTGGAATGTATAAAAAAAAAGGTTATACTCTTCTTGAGTTCCTTAAGACATCATCATGAGGTGTCACATTCACAAATAATGAACTTATAGGGGAGGCTTAGGCAAATACATTAAGACACTCAACGTAAGGTGTCATATTTACTGATAGACGCCGAGTGTGGAGGTACGAACATACACATATACATAACACATGACAATACTTACTTTAACTAACAATTATAGCTTTAATTAGAAGAAATAAATTAATAGAAATGACTGTTTTATGATTACAGTTAAAATATTATTTTATGCTTTAGATAAAAGCCTACACAAATGGATAATTGATAAAAGTTTCATTTATAATGTTGAGTATAGATAAGCTACATAGATTACTCAGTTAAAAACTTTTCAAAAACAATCGTTCAACCTCAGACTAAAAGTTCATAGCCAAACCAACGCCTGCTTCCTGATATATGGATGCAACCAATGCAATATGAAGATGCTAGCATAAAATCACGCTGACAGGAAAGTGCATCTGCAGCATGGTATTATTTAAAGAGAAATGATCCTTGCTCAGAACAGGAATGAGCATCTGTCTGGCGAAGGAAATCATTTGGGAAATATATTGAAAATTCTCTGAAATGGTGAATTGTGGTCTTGGCCATCTTACTATTAACATCCAGAGTAAAAGAGAAAACAATGGTGTGGGAAATACATCCACATCCATTGTAATGCATTGATTATGCCTTTGGGTCATGCATTCATATGGGCTTTGCCCTGTATGCTAAACACGCTTCACATTACATTGATATAAACATCCATATATCCCTCCACCAACATCAACCCAACCACAAAACAAATAGCCTGAAATCAAACCCCTTTTAGAATAAACAAATTTAAATATAGTTATTAAATTGAAAATTGCTGAGGAAAATTTACAATAAAGTAAACCCAATGGCACTCATATAAGGAGCTGCATTGACAACAACAACTTAAAATATATACCAGTAAATATGTTTAGACACTCAGCATGAGATGTCATATTTACTGATATATATATTTTTTCAAGTATAAAAATATTAAGACATATCTATACAACTATCTACACCAACTTAAAATTTAATATTTTTTTTTATTTCGTTAATAAATATTAATAAAGAAAATGGAAATAATTGAATTGGCAAACATATATAAAAATAAATATTAATAACTGATTTAACCTTCCATGTTGGTCAGATAAGAGTTTATGATTTAAACTTAGTTAGGCCTTAATTATTTAAGAAATGATTCAAAGTTCATTTAGTAAAAGTTTATAATGATTAGAGTTCATAATTTATAGTTTATACATTACATTAAAAGAGCTCCCAGTTCCTTGTGCCAATTCCCGTGAAGTCTTTTATTATTTATACTTTCTGTTCATGCCATAGTTATCAATCCGGAGGTAACCTTAGCTGTTTCGATCCTGGAACTATTTTATTGCAGTACCTACATGATTCAAGGTCTGCAATGGTGCAATTCATCTTTCAACAGTCTCTTCATTTGAAGATAGCAGAAGGGTGAAAAATGCATCTCCCCCTCCCTCCTACTCAAAAAAATCAAGCTGGAACTGTTCTTAATTTGATTTTTTTTCTTTTTATACTAATCCTTCGGATTCACTGACCATGGTTTCCTGTTCCAGAGGTTTTCATAAGGGTCCAAGTGTTGAATGACTTTCCACAAGCGGGTAATGCAGTGTTTTTTAAATATTTTTTTAATAACTCTTATCTGACCTTTAATTATAAATTTGCCCCAAGAACTCATTTACTTTGGATTAATTAAAACCAACAATCATTTCCATTTTGAGTTTTAACACAATAGACTAATTTAATTATTGTACATTCTTTATCTTTAAATCTTTAAGTTTTTGTTTAAAATTGAATTTTAAAATAGCCTTTTTTTTTTAATAAAGTTTTCTTTTAATAATTTTCCATCTGTACGATTTATATATATATGTTTTAGCAAGCTTTTAGTTTTCAATTTTTAATTCTAACTTTTATTTAATAACTTTTATTTGCAAACATTTACATTTTAACTCTTTTTTTTAAAAAAAAATAATAATGTAATGGCATGTGTGCCCATTACAATATATTGTAGTGCAAACCCTTTATAAATGTTAAGAACATTTGGAGAAATATATACATAACAATATTTAATGATATAGACAGACTGACTAGAGAGAGTGGATAACCAAGGAAAAATTTGAATTCTACCTTGTGATCTGGAAAACTTTTTAAATTTCAGAACTGCATTCAAATTATAGATCATGAACATAGTAGAAGTTTAAAAAAAAAATTAAGATGTATATATATGTCAAACAAGAATATTATATTAGAGTATGATATAATATATGATTTTTGGTATCTAGGGAAAATCTGTAACCAAAGGTAGTGAATATAGGGGACTACTATATTGAAGTTGTATATGTATATGCTTCATGTATTTCTCTTCCTCTTTCCTTCTTTATTTTTGCTTTTTTAATATATAACATATAATAACAACAGTCCACTCTTTTTACACTTTGAAGCAAAATATATTTATTAATTTTACAGTTTCAACTGTTCCTAGCAGTCCTCTTCAGATATACAAAAATTTTAACATTATATCAATACAACCATATTTCATACATATATCTATTAAATTGTTAATTAAGTTGGTAAAATTTGTAACAATTTAATAGATATATGTATGAAATATGTTTGTATTGATATAATGTTTAAATTTTTGTAGATGTAATGAAGACTGCTAGGAAGAGTCAAAACTGTAAAATTAATAAATATATTTTGCTTCAAAGTATAAAAAGAGTGGACTGTTGTTATTATATGCTTCATGTTAATTTATATTTAAACCACATGTAATAGGGAAATTTAAAATTTTATTTTATTAAAAACTTATTAAAGGCTAATAAGAATTAAATTTTATTTTATTAAATTTACTAAAGGCACATGTATGTGTGTAGAAAGTGTCAGCTGAGATTCTGGAAAATTCTGATAAACAATTAATTTAAAATTCAGTTAATTAAAATTCATGAACATTAGATTTTAGTAAAATTTGTAGAGGCAAATTAATTATAGGGCATAGGTATATTTATAATTGCTATTGAAACCTTAGCTAATTAATGAAAAAAATAAGGTAATCGCTTTGTAAAATTATATATTTACAAGTATGTTTACAATGTTTTGACCTTGTGGTAAAAAAGGTATTAATTGATGCTTGATTACTGCAGGGAAAATGCAAATAAACAAAGGTATTCAGAATTTGAAAAAATTTCATAATTAATAAACAAGTACAAGATTAAATTGTAATTAAGCTGATCAAAATTATTATCAGCAAAAATATTTTTTAAATTAAAACTAATCCAAATGCCCTTTGTTTAAAATTAATATAAATACCTAAGCAAATGTAAAAACAAGGCTTGGTCTTTGATAAAAAATTCATCAAGCAGATCTCTCACATTTGTGTTTTTGTTTACCATAATTACTTTTTGTATAGTTTTAAGGGTCTCTTATAACTCCCTGACTTCAGCAGAATATGAGAAAAGGGATATATATGCTAACATCAGATGCAGTGGTTTTGTAGAAAAATTGTCCTGGGAGCATAGGTAATGAGGTTAAACTTTATATTGTTTGTAGTAATGTTTATATCAAGTTACACAGACATGTGAGTTAGTGATCATTGCTTGGTTCCTAAGATTAGTGTTTGCTGACTATATGTGAATGACCATTACAGTATACATTAAATAAAGTATCACATGACTACTAAATAAATTAAAATTTTGCATAATCATTAATCTATTTTCATATCTTACTTCAAGTAGGTGAATGCAATGTTTAGGATACACAAGCAGCAATCCAGTTACTACTTCCTCCTTGTGGATAAGATGCATTTCTTTTAATTTCCGTTCCCAAAAATCTATTAAAACAGAAAGTAATAATAAACCACTAAACATCACATGATCACTATCTCATACTAGGACATAATTGTTACTAGACAAGGCAAAACTTTCTCCATACAGTAGTGCCACCCTGTGCCAATAAGAGTAATCAATGGATGCCAGAAAGCTTGTGCATAAAATCCCTATCTAGTGCCTACTCATCCAATATCCCCAGACTAGTTTCTGGCTTGTGACCATCATAAGTGAGGAGCCTTGGATCCTAAGATATAGGTGCAGTGCTCCCAGATCCAAGGCTTCTCACTGATGATGGCCACAAGTCAGAAACTAGTCTGGGGATATTAGATGAGTAGGCACTAGATAGGAATTTTATGCACAAGCTTTCTGGCATCCATTGATTACTCTGATTGGCACAGGGTGGCACTACTGTATGGAGAGAGTTTTGCCTTGTTTAATAGAAATTAATAATGTTAGTACTAAAATTAACCCAATAATCAATGTTTATATCATAAACATTAAATAAATTTGTTGAGTATTCATGCCCTTATGCTTTGATAGAAGATAATTGCTTTATTTTGTATAAAAACAATTATTATTCTGCAATATTTTTCTATGCTAATTAATGTAAATCATTGAAGCCATACCAATCTATCAGATCACAAGTAGGAATATTGTTCTCATGCTGTACTGTAGAAAAAAATTGATTTTATAATGAAATACAATAAATCATATTAGAAGAAATAACAACTAATGCCAAACCTCTAAACAAATATAATTACCATGAAGTCACATGATGTTCATATACCAGAAGTGGCAGGTTGAACTTCAAGAGAAGAATCTTAAACTTTTGAGTCTGTCATTCTCATTCTACCAATGAAATAAACAACATAGAACAATCAAACCTCTGCAATAAATACAGAAATATACAAAAGCAAAGATGTCACAGTTATACAAATGAGAGACTATTCGTACAAATAAATAATAAAATTACATAAATTTTAATGGAGAAATAAGTTTTGATACCATCGTAACAATGAATAGCTTTGAAAAACTTTTACTGGAATAAATAAGTAAAAATCTTGGACAGAATAGATCTTAGCAAAAGAATTTATAGAGATAAAAAATATTTCAGAAGCATATCCCAACAATTTTTTGGAAGATGATATTAATGAAAGTGATGATATCTTCTGTCTTAAATTCTTCAAATAGTAAAGAAGAAATTCAGGCCATCAGATGCCTAAAAATCATAAGGCTTCAAGGTTACACTTTAATCCATCAAGAAGTAGAAAAAGCAATCCTCTACATAGTATTTCAGATGTAATAAATATCTTTAAAAAAACTCAATTATTGTATAGAATATACTGTAGGAGTATATATATATTCATACATACATGTAATTAATATGTATACATTATATTTGCATTATTATTATATTTATGAAAATAAATATATAACTTGTTAAGTTAGTATTTTTCATTCTTTAAAATGAAAAAGACATTGACAAAAGGTGGTTGACAAGGTTATAAATGACCTTTGGGTTCACATAGTTTATCGAATTACAGGAAATGAAATTAACTTAGTGTTATAATATCGAATTGTTATTGCAACAATGTAGAATGCATATGCTTCAGCAAGCTGATGGAGCAAGATATATTAATTCTATTCTTTTTATTAGAAGACTAAGAATTATATTTTTTGTCAGCTATATCCTCATAAAAATTTATACTATGTTCGATTTAAAAGAACAGTATAAGATAACATCTATATTTTGAACAATTTAATACTCATTAGAAGAAATTTCTAATATTTGTTTAAAGAAAGTAATCTGAATATATTTTCATGTTCTATAAAAATTGTTTGAATTACATGTTCTAAAATCTAAACTGCATTTTAAAAAAAGAACATGCTTATAAAAACTTCAATTAAATTTAATGTACTTTACATTCTAAAAAAAATGCAAAGCGGGTAGAACACCAATTTATCAGGGGATAGATGAAATGCACTTGCCTAATCAAACATATATGTGTGAATAACATCTTTTGCTGAATGCCTTAAAATTATAAAAATTAGATCTTCAAAATGAAATTATAATTGTTAATAAAGGAACTATGTATTAAGAAGATGAAATCTACATATAAAGAGGAAAATAAATGTCAACTTAGGATATCCTATTATTTTCTTTAATGTCTAACAATGAAGGAATCTAAAACTGTGTCTTCAAAGGATTTTCATTCACAAGGAACATCTGAGATTATTGTATTAACTTTTATAAATACCATTTAAGATTTTTGAAAGTTATAATTGGGAAAAGTTAATTTCATTTACTTTATTATCGTATTCATTTCTTATGAATAATAAGAGAGAATTAATAATTTAAGATATTTTTATTTATGATTAATAAAGATTTAAATATAGGTTAAGAAATGTTAATATGGGAAAGGGATAATGTGAACTTGAGGTAAGAGATTAAATTATTTTTAAATCCACATTATTATTTTTTATGACATGACACTACATTATTTATACTAATCCAAATAGTCTAATAACAGTAATGTATAAGTGAATAAATGATTAACATTGTTGTGAAGTATATATTTTTATATTAATAAATATAAGTTACGGACAATCATTTTAACGAATGAAGGTATTATATACAAATGATTGGATTATTATTTGTATAATCTAATTATTGTAAAATAGTGTTAATATAAAAGACTTAATATTTGGATACTTATTAACATTGTTGTGAAGTATATATTTTTATATTAATAAATATAAGTTACGGACAATCATTTTAACGAATGAAGGTATTATATACAAATGATTGGATTATTATTTGTATAATCTAATTATTGTAAAATAGTGTTAATATAAAAGACTTAATATTTGGATACTTATATTTTATATACATTGTAAAATCACTTAGTGTTATAGGTTAGAAAATATATCTTAAGTAAATAGAATATTTATATTTTTAATATAAGGAGGTAGATATACAAATAATTTTTTATATATTGTAAAATTAAATGAAGTCTTCAATTTTGTTTTATTTAATTTAAAGAGTTAGTGAGATTCGTTGTTAATATTACTTTAGAATATTGATAGGAACCCCTGAAGAGAATAAATTGTTAAACTTCCCTGAGTTCGAAATCTGAGCATAACAGTAAAGTTAATTAAGGTGAAAATTGATTTGATGTGGTTTAGATATAATAATTTATTAATAATACATTAGTTATTAGGAACAAATATAGTTTTATATCAAAATTAAATCACATCATTTGTGGCATCCTATATGAAGACCTTACATCTGACTATAGGGAGATGCGACTGCCTTAACTTATCTTATCAAGATTTTTAAAAAATGATTTGTTCCCATATAAAACTGATGAAAAAATATGCTACTAACAGTGCATAACAAAATTTTGATCTGTAAACAGTATCTTATTGATGAACCTCTAAACTAAAATATTAAAATAAATTGTATTGAAAGGATTAAAATGATCGTGTTATTGCTCAGACATAGTGCTCTGTTATTTTACATGTCTTAGCATACACACAAATGCAATCATTGAAGGGATTACAGTAACTTAATTTTTAACTCAAACTCTAAACCTATCATTATAATATATATTCCAGAGAGCAATTTTTTGATTGTCAATCAACATACATTGTGACTATCCAAGAAGGCAAATACATAAATTACACAAAAGTGATATCCCAACAAGCTAATTAATATCCTTAAGCTATTAATCAGATTAAAAAAATCAAAATAGTATCCAATGCATGACAATATTGCTTAATTTCATCTACATTATTTTTTACTTACAAATATAAAAAATATTCTGTGGTCTACATTTGATCATCTAATTAATTACCTGTTTCCACTCATTAATTACTTTTAAAAATATAGTAGAGATGACTTCATTATTCAATTTATGGAATAACAAATTGATTTGAAAATAAACACCAAAGATCAAAAGTAATGAGTCTAAACAGTAGTGATTTGAAATTTAAAATTAGTAGTAGTTATAAAGAGATGAACAACTTCTACCATTTTACAATTTGAGAAGATTGTGCAAATAAAAAATAAGTAAAGATATAACTACTATTTTACAATTGAAATAGAAACCACTAGAAATGAACTTTAAATCCAAGATATGAATCTTCAAGATTAATCTAATATCTGTTATTGTATATATTTGTTAAACTTGATTAATAACTCTACAAACATTTGTATTAGATGCCTACAGGGTAATTTTGTTTAAGCTGTTTCAATAGTTTCTATTGATTAAAAAAACCATAGAAAAAAACTGAAAAATATATTATGAATTACTTCTATAAAAATAAACAACACAATATTGAAAAAAAACAAAAATCATATCATATGAATACTAGGATAGTAGTAATACACAAAAATAGATATGAAAACAATCGTTAACAATAAGGGCCAAAAATGTGAAGTGTATGCCAGAAAATAAAGCTCAATATAAAAACTAGGTTATTATTTAAACTCCATATTTGAAGTGTAAAAGTAATATTTAACACACATAAATTGGTATTTTAAACCATACATGCACATATACACATAATAACAATTTTAACAATCAAAAAAAGAATATATTTTTTTTAATTAGCTTGATTAAAAAATCACTATTTCAAATCAAGTATGCTATTGGCAAATAAAAATGAGACATATCAAGCGTTGTTAGCCGAGAGGTCATTGCAGCAGCCTTGCAAGCAAGTAGTTGGTTGCAGACGGTTGTGGGTTTGCATCCCGGCAGATGCTATGACATATGAAAAAAAAAATGAGACATGGACAGGTTTCAATTTCTAAAGCCCCATTTTGTTTAACTAAGTCTTAATTGGAGATGGCAGAGGCTGATAGGTAGCTAATGAATTGTTCAAGTGAAAATTCATGAGGTTTTCTATCACTTTTCAATCTGATTTGACAGCCTTTGGAATCAATTGTTCCGACCATTTGTTTAATAGTGTTTCAGCATTATATATCACAATTTAGAGAGAGCATTTATTATCATTTGAACTGTTTATTGTAGAATGACTTTTAAGACATAATTATGATTTATGCTTTATATGATTCTATCTGATATTGTGCCATATTTGATTAAATAAATTTTTAGCTGTAGAAAACTTGAAAAATATCTTCATACTTTGCATTAAAATAAAGAAAACTGTAGATTTATATAAGATTTGATTATAGGAATAAGATTAAACATAATAATGAATCTGCTCAAATAGAAATATGAATCCTATATAAAATCTTTTGATTTTCACTCTGGTTTAATTTTTAAAAATATTTTTTGACAGTATTTAACAAAAGTTTTTTTATTTATATAATGGCTTTTCATTGTAATGTCTTTGTGTGTTTAAGTATTTAGTGTTTTTGCATTATTAATCTATCTAGCCTTGAGTGTTATTAGCTTTATTATGTAAGTAATACATAGTTGGAATACAGCTTGAAAATTGGAATTGCAGTTTGAATGTTATAATTGACTCTTGTTAGTCTGCATTCATAAGCTTTATACTTATGTGTTTAATGAGGTTTATTTAAACTTCTTTGAACTAATAACTTCACTCTTTATAGTCAAGTTGCAATCTTTAAAGTGTTTACAAAAGTATATTAGTCCATATATAAAAGTGGATTTCCAATTTTATTGTTTAAAAGAGGTTGCTTTGAGAACAGACTGAGATTGTTGTTGTTTAAGTGTTGACTGCTTTTATGTATTTATATATACATATAAATAATTTATATATACATATAAATAATTTATATATGCATAACTTATAAATAATTTATATATACATATAAATATGAAGTATGTCATTAATAAATATATCAATGATGTACTATTTGTAATTATATTATTATTATTTAAAAAATCATAATATGAACTCACTAGCCAACAGGGATTTATTCTCAATATCTGGCGAAGATAGTTTTGCTATAAATACCACTTGAAATAAAACAACTTTCTGAAATTTTATATAATATTTGAAAATTAAAAACAAAAGATTGATAGATATATAAAAAAATTATATACATTCCATAAAAAATGTAAACAAAAAATTAAATATGGATTATATAAATAATTTTTATAATTTTTTCTTAAAAATGATATTAATTTACCCATTCTTCTATTGTTCATTTTCTATATACTATAATAAAAGTAAAAATATTTTATTTTCTTAAAAAAAATATTTTAAATAAATAATTTTTTTATTATTAAATACTTTTATTAAACTTAGAAACTCTGCTTGTTTGCTCGTTTATTTAGGATTAATTTTGTAATCGAGATTTAACATATTGAACTTCTGTTGAATGGATTTATTCAAATTTTGTATATTGAAACTGTAAGATTCAAGTTCAAATCTTGGTTTCACCTGTCATATTTGTTCTATCATATCCTTTCTACCCCCCCCCATCCTACCTAAATTTAAACCCTCAATATTGGACTGTGTGCATATAATAGTATTACTAATATATATAAAAAGCTTGTTAAATATGCCTCACGCACACACATTCCAATATGAGATATTAACGCACTGAAATTAATTTATTAAATTTAAAATATTTAATATTTTGCATTAATTATTATTTAGTTCAAAGTTATATAACATTTTAATTTATAAAATCTGAAAAGTTGTTTTTAACCTTTTAAATATTTAAATGTATTAAAAATAGAAATTCCCTACTAAGTATTCTTGTAAGTCATAATGGATAGGGAGATAGACAATAGAAGAGAGAGAAATGTTCCTAAAAGCTTTTAATTAGTTTCAAGAAAAACATCTGCAGTAAAGTGAAATATTCGGATTGAAATGACAAATGGAATATGTGCTCTTAATGTGTTTTACCTGCGGGTATTTTAAGCGGACCTGAAAGGCGAACAAATACACAATGTCCGATGGATCTATGAGATAAAGAGCAAAAGTATATAAAGTCTTGTTTAAAGGAAAATGAGCTGGCTATCTATCTATCTATCTGAGTCTCCCAATGTCGAGCTAAGTTAATGTTTAATGTCTAATCTGCTGTCTGCTTATTAAAAATGTTTTTCACGTATAACATTGTGATGCCCGAGTAGTAGGCATTAGCTATTCTCCTCTGAGTGGGAGATGCACTGGTTCCCTTACTTGCTTTAAAATGACTTAAAATCGTTTGCTGTAATCCATATACTGCTGCCTAATCAACTGCTACATACAATTATGATCATAAAATGTACCATTAATGGAAAACTACTGTGCCATCCTTCCTGAACGAGAGGACCATTCAGAAACGTGCACGTTCTGCATAAATACAAGGTAACCGGTACCTAAAATCTCTTAAGAACTTTCACGCTCTTTTATTCAAACTAGAACTTGTATCTTTAATGTATAATATTTATCTATAATTTCTCATGTAAATTCTTCTAAATCGCCAAACTTCTTAAAATCTGTAACCTTGTAATGTTTAGTGACTCCATGATCTTTCCTTTTCTTTGGCTATTTAATTCTATATTTGTTTATTATTGATGTAATTAATTTCATGGCTCAATAATTTCCGACCTAGCCTCTTAATTTTATTAAATGTTAGCCTTTGCCAAAATGTGCAGAGTTATTAAATAATATTTTTATAGTAAACTAATCTTATATTTATAGAGTGGATAATTCAGGAATTACATAATCTTTACATTTTATAAATTATTTTTCAGATGCATCTCATTTATATGCTTTGGTATTATCTTACATTTTAATAAATTATCTTAACGTCAGAGATGCATCTGGCTTTCATGTTTAGCTATGAGTATAGGTGTGCCATAATTTGTGCAGACGGATATCTTAGCTTAACAATAGAAATATGCTAGAATTATAATCTTTGTCCTTTTATTATTAATTTTGACTGGTATCCATTGAATTTGACTTTATAATTAAACTAACCTAATGTTAGTTGAGGGTTTGTAAGTTAATCATTCATAAATGTGGGCCTTGGGAATGAGTCATCATTTTTAGCAATTAAAAATAAATCTCATTTTATTATAAACTATAGGTGTTATCGCTGAGTGATGCCAATGTATTTCTCTTATTTTAAGCCAGGGAAATCACCGGATATCTATATTAAAGGTACCATTCTGCTCCATATGGAAGGGCATAGTTCAAAATGCCCCCATGGAAAGCTGAGTCCATCATGCAGTCGGGTAGTAATAGTGGCAGAAGTTCACGTACACCCGGACTTGCGATTATGACGTCTTGTAGGGTCCTGGTAAAAAGCCCACCCACGAGTTAATATTTCCCTCCTGGCTTACATCTCCGTTATATTATTATATGGCATCTCTATCAATACTACCTCTTGTCTAGTTAACTATTCTTTTATTCTCTGCTTATGATTTCACTTGCAAGCTTCCCACATCATTTTCCTTCAAATAACAGGCCCCCTGTAGAATTAATCATTAATATAAAACTTTATATATATAATCTATTGTTGGGATAAGTTGATTCACAGCTGCATATCCCATTCAACTCTTACCTCACACAATAGCTAATGTACTTAATTTGGGGCATAAAATGACGGTTTGCTACCATTAAATACCCAAAGGTACAGGTCGAATGCCTAATGTGTTAATAATGTAAACTCATGCCATATTAGGAGTATTGACTAAGATCAAATTCCATGTCTGTAAATAAATTTATATTAATATTAAATATAGTTTAAAATTATCTCTACATGTCTATTTCCTTAATGCCTTATACCCAGGGTCTCGTGTCAAAATCAATGATACAACTAGGCCATTCATTAGATTTAGAATAATATTAGTATAATTGAATTAGAATCTCTTGTATCTCCCTGACCCCTGTGACCTAAAAGATGTTTGCTAATGTAGTGGCAAGTACGTTATCCCGTAGTTATATGTTGTGTAGTCAATCTACTAGATTCAAATTTGGCATTGCAGGCCCTGAACCCACCTGTAGTGCTGCTCTTTGACTGTAGTGGAGGGAAGATGCAACTGGTTATTGAGATATACGAATTCTGACCATTACAATATACGTTTAAAAATCAATGGCAATGCAATATACCAATGAAATATTTCAGGTTAATCCCTTGGTTTCTTTACTGTTGTGGAGTGGATGGACAGAATTTTGAATGTATTGATATTGATTCAGTAAGTTTTTAGTGATGTACATGAGAGTGATATTTTTAAATGCTATTATTTAAAAAAGATTCACACTAAAATGTGTTAATGATCAATTAAAATAGAAATAAAAGCAAAAATAATTCAATTGATTGTAAAAGTTGCTTCTTTTAAAATGAATGAAATTTTATTTTCTCTTGATAGCAAATTTTCTTTTTTTAAAATGTTTCATAGAATTAAATAATAATAGAATCAATATTTAATATGCCACAAATTTCTCTTAAAATTTATAGATTGGATCTTTTATTCTCATTTTAATTAGAAATAATTATAAAAAAATATCTAAATATTAAAAAATTAAAAATAATATATATAAAAAATATTTGATAGTAAATACTTAATTTACTATACACTAAAAAGTATTTTTTTCTTCAACCATAATTGGAGCTTTCTGTTTAACTTGAAATGAAAGCATGGAATATCTCAAAATTAATTAATTCAATTGTTATAATACGTGATGAATTGATTAATATCTGGGAATTATATGCTTTTATTTCAAGTTAAATATAAAAACCCCAATCGTGATTGAAGAAAACAATTCGTTTTTGGCTTTTTAATGCACAGTAAAAAAAAGTTATAAAATATTTTTTAAATATATTATATACATAATAATATATAAATGCCAAAAGAGGACTTTGCAAATCTTTACTTTTTCAAAATAAAACATTTAATACCATCAAAAATCATTTATTATAAGCTATGTTTAACTATTTTTTCTCTTATTGTTGCAACATTTATTATATTATAAAAATATAGTATGTTTATATATTTATACTGTAATCATCTATAGCTCTGAACCTGGTGCACATATGGAACAAGAGTTATAATTTTCTACAACAGAAATTAATTCATTGAGTGATGCACCATCACATAATTGAATGATCTAAACTATTGTGAGTTGTGTATTTACTATAAATTATTTCTTTGGATATGTGTGTTCTAAACCCAATATGGTAAAATTTTATATATATATAAGTAAGTTACAATAAAAGAAAGTCATACCTTTCTTCCACAGGTCAAACACTTTACCAATACCTCATTACTGACAGCCTCATTCATCACTTTATATCTATTGATCTTTTTAAGTCATCATAGTACAACTTCTAAACCCATTCCAATCATCAAATAATGAGGACTCTTTACTAATTGCACTCTACTTCATATGTAACTTTGAAAGGCATACATAATACCAATTAACATAATGAAACTTTACTAATAAAGAACAACATATCACAATAAATAATAAATAAAATATTTAAAAAAATTAAATTACCTCCTCTCCTATCAATAATACAAGATATAAACAATAACTAATATTTACTTTGTTTTGTACAGCTCCACAATTATTAATTTAATCATCCTAATTTATTTAATCTGTTTGAAATTCTCAATTGAATTTATCTAAATATTACTTTTTTACTCTACTTTCCAATGATAATTATCTGTTTTCAGAATTTATCTCAAAAGAAAATTATAGAAATTAATGATTCTCTTTAAATTATATTAAACTGAGAGAGTGCAAACCTTTCAACCTTTAACCCAACAGCACAAAAATTCCCAAAAAAAATAATTTAACAAGAAAAAAGTGCCCCCCCTTTTTTTTATTTTTTCTTTATATATTCCCAAACCACCCAAAAATACTAAGATCTGAAAGTGTGAATCTTAAATATCTTCACACTAAACTATATGTGTAAATATCCACAAATATTTCCACATATATATTGAATAATATTTTTAAATTTTAATGTTTTTCATGCATACATATTCTTTACCAACTTTACAAATATGTGGTGATTGAAATGAAATTATATAGTCAATTCTAATATATAATAACTTGACTTATGGAATGTCAATCACTGTTTAAAGCAGTAGCATAGTTGCTGACTGTAGAACTTAAAATCCATGTATCTTATTCCATTTCTGGTGCTTGAACTTTAGGTGAATCTTTATATGAACAGTTAAGCTTCAACCACTTTGCTTATTTTTTAAATATATTTTTGCACATCAGTAGCAATTTTATGCTACAAAAATCAGTAATTTATGTAATAAGAATGAACTCATATCTTAATTAACACTTAAATTCCTGCATGCATATTTCAATAAAACATTGCTTGAAGCAACTATATGACTTATCAATATTTAAATTACTAATGTCAGACAATATACTAAAGCAAACTTTATTTCTTATAATCATTAATATAAGGTTGCCTTACTTAAGATGTAAATATTTTGAAACTATGTAAAATTTATATTTTTATAAATACATATAGGCTACTTTCACATAAAGAATATCTTACATATAAATAACTTGATATAACTGTTTTTTATCATAATGACTGCTGGTTACCAGATGTCAATCATCTGATTTCAGTGATCTTGTCATGTGCAATTTTTTAATACTCTGCAACTCAATCTATAATATCATAATTTTGTAACTTCCATTATATCCAAATAAATAAACTCTTACGTTTACTATCTATTTAATATTTATTGGGGTTTTTTTTTTTTAAATATAAGGGTTATTCAAATATACACATTTGCCCTTATAAAACTATTATCTACTTTAAATATTGTGAATTCTTCAATATCTTCATCCTATTTTATTTATTTCTAATGTCATTTATATATCAATGTTAAATATGGCATTAGCAATACTAATAATAAATATAGCCTTTCAATGAATTAATATATGATTGTATTATTCCATGCATATATGTTTATGTAACTTACTTGTGCAAAACTTAAAGATTAAAAAAAATGTTGTTTAGTCCATGATATTATAATTTATTATTTATATTTTTAATTATTATCTCATTAATCTGTTTATTTCCATTTTCATTTAACTTCCACTTCAATATGATTCAAGGAAGTAATTTTATTATTAATACATAAGAATTAATATCTAAAATACAAGGAATAAATCCTTTTTGTTGCTTATTCAAATTAAAAATAAATCATAGATACAATAAAATATCTTTACTAACAACAAAATGATATATAACAATAGCTGTAATATAGTCATATAATCATCACAAATAAAACATATAAAAGCTCTTTTCGGCAAATTTTAAATTTTTGCCCTTTTCAATATGGCTTAATTACAAAAATAACCTATACTGCATACATAGTGACATCTACTGGTTCTATATAAAATTAACACAAGCCCATAATTATACTTAAATACAACAACATATATTATACAACCCTCCATTCATTTTTTATTATCCAATTATTAGTTAAATTAATTGATGTTTATAAAATGTTCATACAATTATTTTTGTTATAATTAATGTAATTGGTTTCATATATTTTCCTTCTATTAATTTCTTTAATATAATTTAATGGACTTATATTCTTAACACAATCTATTCTATGTCCATATTTTAAGTAGTGAACATATAATGCAGATCTGTCATCTCTTCTATTAATAGCATTATTATGCTCTTTAGCTCTTTCTTCTAATTGTTTTGCTGTATGTCTATAATAAACCATACTGCAAAACCCACAATACCCTTTTTATATTTTATATCATCTTTTATTTTATAATTCCCTACTAATATATCAAGAGTTTTACTGTTTGACCATTTTATTTTAATATTTTGATCTATATAATTTTTATTTTTTAATAATGTATTATAAATTTTAGGAACATATGAAAGTTTTACCCATTTTATATTTTCTGGGGCACTATTATTACCCAAATTATTTTGTTTATAATTAAAGAATATATTTCTAATGTTTCTAGGGTTGTATCCATAACTATAAATTTCTCTTTTTGCAAAGTAGCTATCTTCCTATATGTGTTATATTTATCATTTTTGTTTTTAAAATTTTTAATAACTGCCATTTTTTGAATCCATGCCTGTTGCGAATCCATAGAAATTATTTTCCTTATTTTATCTTCTTTAATGAAGTGTTTTAATTTAATTATATTATTATCATCTATCTCTATCTCTACATCTAAATATTTTATTTTAAAATCAATTTCTATAATTGTAAATTTTATATTATCCATATTATTATTAAGTTCATTGTATGTTTTTTTATAGCTCTTTTATTACCAATTATTAATATATCATCAACATATCTAAAGTAATGTATTATATCTTGATTTTCTATTCTACTATTAACAATTTTCATTTCCATTTCGTTGATGAATATTGATGACATTAATCCACTAATTGCACACCCCATTACCCACCCCTTATGTATACTCCAATATTCACTATTATATTTAAAATACAAACTATTATGTATCAAAATTAAACCTTCTTCAATAATATTAATTACCTCAATATCATTAATATGCATATATAACTTTTGTATTAATATTTCTATACTTTTTGTTCTTGGAATGCTAGGATACATCTTTTCAATATCCATTACAAATATACTTTGGTTTCTATTCAATTTTATCATATTTAACTTATTTATAATAGCCTCTGTATTTTTAATGCAAAACTCCCATAACCAATAATATTTACTAAAATACTTACAAAATCTTTGTAGAATAAAATTAGTAAAATTAAATAATAATCTCAATGGATTATTTTCTTTATGAGTTTTTACCTTAGTAAATAAATATGGGTTCTCATAAGAAGAAGGATATAAATGTTTATATTGATATGTATTAATAATTTTTTTCCCTTCCATCTTTTGTAATAATTTTATATATTTATTTTTTATCATGTTAATAGGATCTTTTGATAATCTTTCCTATCCTTCTTTTTTTATTTCACACTCTATCCTATCTATATAATCCTTAGAATATAAAACCACAAATCTACTACTTTTATCCTCTTTACATATTGTTATGTTTTCATTTTTACATATATTTCTTATTTCTTTAGTAATCCTTCTATATTTATATTCTTGCTTAGAAGTTTTTATATCATATAATTGTTTATTCAATAAATAATTTAATTTCTTCTTATCTTCCATAGAAATATTCGCCAGCTCTATATCTGCAAATATTTCTATGGAAAATAAGAAGAAATTAAATTATTTATTGAATAAACAATTATATGATATAAAAACTTCTAAGCAAGAATATAAATATAGAAGGATTACTAAAGAAATAAGAAATATATGTAAAAATGAAAACATAACAATATGTAAAGAGGATAAAAGTAGTAGATTTGTGGTTTTATATTCTAAGGATTATATAGATAGGATAGAGTGTGAAATAAAAAAAAGAAGGATATGAAAGATTATCAAAAGATCCTATTAACATGATAAAAAATAAATATATAAAATTATTACAAAAGATGGAAGGGAAAAAAATTATTAATACATATCAATATAAACATTTATATCCTTCTTCTTATGAGAACCCATATTTATTTACTAAGGTAAAAACTCATAAAGAAAATAATCCATTGAGATTATTATTTAATTTTACTAATTTTATTCTACAAAGATTTTGTAAGTATTTAAATAAGTGGATAGTAAATATTATTGGTTATGGGGAGTTTTGCATTAAAAATACAGAGGCTATTATAAATAAGTTAAATATGATAAAATTGAATAGAAACCAAAGTATATTTGTAATGGATATTGAAAAGATGTATCCTAGCATTCCAAGAACAAAAAGTATAGAAATATTAATACAGAAGTTATATATGCATATTAATGATATTGAGGTAATTAATATTATTGAAGAAGGTTTAATTTTGATACATAATAGTTTGTATTTTAAATATAATAGTGAATATTGGAGTATACATAAGGGGTGGGTAATGGGGTGTGCAATTAGTGGATTAATGTCATCAATATTCATCAACGAAATGGAAATGAAAATTGTTAATAGTAGAATAGAAAATCAAGATATAATACATTACTTTAGATATGTTGATGATATATTAATAATTGGTAATAAAAGAGCTATAAAGAAAACATACAATGAACTTAATAATAATATGGATAATATAAAATTTACAATTATAGAAATTGATGTTAAAATAAAATATTTAGATGTAGAGATAGAGATAGATGATAATAATATAATTAAATTAAAACACTTCATTAAAGAAGATAAATTAAGGAAAATAATTTCTATGGATTCGCAACAGGCATGGATACAAAAAATGGCAGTTATTAAAAATTTTAAAAACAAAAATGATAAATATAACACAGATAGGAAGATAGCTACTTTGCAAAAAGAGAAATTTATAAAGTTATATACTAGTTATGGATACAACCCTAGAAACATTAGAAATATATTCTTTAATTATAAACAAAATAATTTGGGTAATAATAGTGACCCAGAAAATATAAAATGGGTAAAACTTTCATATGTTCCTAAAATTTATAATACATTATTAAAAAATAAAAATTATATAGATCAAAATATTAAAATAGGATGGTCAAACAGTAAAACTCTTGATATATTAGTAGGGAATTATAAAATAAAAGATGATATAAAATATAAAAAGGGTATAGTATATAAAATTACTTGTGGGGTTTGCAGTATGGTTTATTATGGACATACAGCAAAACAATTAGAAGAAAGGGCTAAAGAGCATAATAATGCTATTAATAGAAGAGATGACAGATCTGCATTATATGTTCACTACTTAAAATATGGACATAGAATAGATTGTGTTAAGAATATAAGTCCATTAAATTATATTAAAGAAATTAATAGAAGGAAAATATATGAAACCAATTACATTAATTATAACAAAAATAATTGTATGAACATTTATAAAACATCAATTAATTTAACTAATAATTGGATAATGAAAAATGAATGGAGGGTTGTATAATATGTGTTGTTGTATTTAAGTATAATTATGGGCTTGTGTTAATTTTATATAGAACCAGTAGATGTCACTATGTATGCAGTATAGGTTATTTTTGTAATTAAGCCATATTGAAAAGGGCAAAAATTTAAAATTTGCCGAAAAGAGCTTTTATATGTTTTATTTGTGATGATTATATGACTATATTACAGCTATTGTTATATATCATTTTGTTGTTAGTAAAGATATTTTATTATATCTATGATTTATTTTTAATAAGAATTAATGTACTTTCTTTTCTTTTTTAAAAATACAATTTAGTTTCTATGTTGAAAGCATTTACATCCTTCTTCAGCAGAAACACATTTTCCATTACCACATGGATAGTGAAGCCTGCATAGTTTTGATGCATTGACAGGAGCTCAAGGTTCAATGATAATGACCCATTTCTGTTACCCATCAGAATTGAAATTTCTTATGAACACCTGAGAAATAAAGTCATTCAATTATTATTATTTTTTTTATGGATAGTGAAAATACAAATGGTTTTAACCAGATTCATTTAAATTATATCTACTTTTTTTTTTCTCATGTGCCATAGCATCAGCCAAGAAGCGATCCCGCTAACCCGGGACAACTGCTTGTAAAGCAGCTGTCACTGACCTCTCAACCACTAATGCTTGACATATATACTTTTTTGACAAACAATTGTATTCAGAAAAAAACATTTATTAGATAAATCCAGAAATGTGGGTTCTTCCCATAGCAAGAGATATCCTCACACTGGTAGATAATATGCCTCTATATTGTTACTTTCTGATTATTATTGCAATGTAACAAAGATATATCTAAACTTTTTGAAATGAATTAAAATATTTAAACTTAGAGCTCAAAAGATCTGATGATGGGTTTTCATTTCTAAATTACAATCAAATTTTCAAATTGATCAGATGTACAAATGGATCACATCATATTTTGACAACAATAAACCATCTCCTGATTTCATTAAAATATAAAAAATGCACATTATATGTCATTTTTTAAAAATTACTACAACTTTTAAAATCACATAAACAGCTAAATATAATTTACTCCATGATAAAAAAAAAAAAACTGTTAAATCCTTGAATAATGAAAAGATTTTGACATCTATTGATAATGTAGACTCTTTTATCCATTTGTTTTTCAAGCTGTTTTAAATATTGTTATATCCGCACTTACAACTGTGCCAATGTTATATTTGCAAGTCATATTGTGTGGCTATCCAATAACGTTCGCTAATGTTCTCCAACGAATGGTCTATTCCTGCAACTAATGCTCTACTCTGCAACTAATGCTCTGCTACGAATGCACTGCTCTGCAATGAATGCTTCTACTCTGCAACTAATGCTCTGCTCTGCAACGAATGCTCTACTCTGCAACTAATGCTCTGCTCTGCAACGAATGCTTCTACTCTGCAACTAATGCTCTGCTCTGCAACGAATGCTTCTACTCTGCAACTAATGCTCTCCTAACTCTGAATATCTCCGCTGCAGTCTCCTTCAGCTATACCCGTGAACTACATTTCCACTGGGCACTGGTCATTAACCGCAAGCACTAATGAGATATCTCTGCTGGTGTTAAACAGACGTCTACTCAAATACTGCTACTCATCTCTACCTGCATAGATGTTACCCAGTGTTCTTATCGCTCTCTGACAACTGCAATGATCAATCAATGCACTGACCAATAAGGTAACATCTCTTATCTAGAAACATTTGTAATTAGCAAATATTTCTAGGAATTGTCAATCGCCATTACATCAATGCACTAATTAAATTCCTCAGCTATCAGAGCGCAATCTAAAAACAGCCTTACGAATAAATTCTAGTTTTTTCTGGAGTGCACAAACATGTCTGCCATTTTACAAAACACTACACACCTCCCTCCACTCCAGAAAAACCCTTGTTGCTATTCCTACTTTCCTGTAATTTCACTAAGAAATGTACGATTTAACTCTGCTGCCGAAACTTTTTCGCCGGTAACCTTCAATGGTGACTGCGCAAGCGTTTTATTTCCAAACTTTTCACTTCCGTTGTTAACGTTACTAATTGGGATTGACATTTTCACCCAGTTTCTTCGTCTATGACTAAACTTGTAGTTCAACATATTCGCTACTCCCAGGTTCCAAAGGCGACTGCGCCAATGTTATATCCGCACTTACAACTGTGCATGCCAATGTTATACCTGCAAGTCATACTGTGCGGCTATCCAATAACGTTCGCCAATGTTCTCCAATGAATGGTCTATTCCTGTAACTAATGCTCTACTCTGCAACTAATGCTCTGCTCTGCAATGAATGCCCTGCTCTGCAATGAATGCTTCTACTCTGCAACTAATGCTCTGCTCTGCAATGAATGCTTCTCACTCTGCAACTAATGCTCTGCTCTGCAACGAATGCTTCTACACTGCAACTAATGCTCTGCTCTGCAACGAATGCTTCTACTCTGCAACTAATGCTCTCCTCTCAATGATGCTCTGAATATCTCCGCTGCGGTCTCCTTCAGCTATACCCGTGAACTACATTTCCACTGGGCACTGGTCATTAACCGCAAGCACTAATGCGAGATATCTCTACTGGTGTTAAACAGAAGTCTACTCAAATACTGCTACTCATCTGCTTACTGCTCTCTATATTACACTGCTTAGATGTTACCCAGGCTTCTTATCACTCTCTGACAACTGCAATGATCAATCAATGCACTGACCAATAAGGTAACGTCTCTTATCTAGAAACATTTGTAATTAGCAAATATTTCTAGGAATTGTCGATCGCCATTACGTCAATGCACTAATTAAATTCCTCAGCTATCAGAGTGCGATCTAAAACAGCCTTACGAATAAATTCTAGTTTTTTCTGGAGTGCACAAACATGTCTGCCATTTTACAAAACACTACAAATATATAATTGAAAACAGCCAATTATAAGGCAGACATACATTTATTGTTGATTTACTATTATTATCTTCCCAATAATATTTGTATTAATAATCTAATCTATTTAATTTCTTCCATCCACACATTGACTCATTTATTAATGTTAGTTTTAATTTATTAACTTGTATTTGTGCTCTTATTAACTTATTTATTACAGTTAGTTTTAGTTTCTCTTTTTATTCTATGTATTTATGAGGCAATAATTCTTTCATCTCATAAAATACTAATATGTAAACTACATACATATAAACAAATTACTTTATTAAATGTACATGTAGAATTGTTATTCAAATTAACTGAATCGATGAAAACTAGTCTTTTTTTTTATTTTAATATAGGTCCTTGATAAATATTTGTACAGGACCAGTCTGATAGATGAGGCAAAAAAATAATTTTCTCAGGTGCTGAAGTAGGATTTTTTTAAAATGATTTTTATTAAATTAATAGCAGAAAAATACTTAAATACAATAATTAAAAAAAAAAAACCCCTTTGATAACATTTTTAATAGGATTACTCCTCCATTCTCTTCTCTTTAATCAAAAATTGTTCAATTCTCTAAACAAATTTTCCATTTACTTTTAAAATTTTCTTGAGTAATCTTTTAATGAAATAAGCATATGTTAAAAAGAATATAAAGAAAGGTGTTATTAATAAGTCTGCTAGTTAGTGATAATAATTAATTGTTGTGGCTAAATGATTATATTTGTATTAAAACTTTTGTTACTCTTTTGTAATCTATACTGAGTAATTTGTAGTCTTATATTTTTTCTATCTGGATGGACTTCCATCTATTCTTGTATACATCTGTTAATAAATGTTATAACAAAAAGAAAATCTTAATCAAGTTCTTTGTTGTTGGTTTTAACTGATATGTGGTATTGTTTACCTTTTCTACAATTTACGTATTGGACATGTATGTGTACATATATCAGAAAATTACATCCGTCATTGCAGAAAAGACACAGCAAAATAATAACATAAGACAACAAGTGTGGTCGTCTATAGTTCGAAATCAGACATTAAACTTGCAATTATGCAAAAATGGAGAAACCAAAAGGATTCTTATTGATAAACATTTGCAATTTTTATTAATTATTGTCTTTGATAAATAGTCTAGTTGGAGCATCAGTTTAAATTCAATATCCATGAATCTAAACATGGTGAAGAAGCAAGAATACCATTCAAAATATTATGATATATATCAAAGATGGGCAAGGCGCGACTTGCGAATGCGACTCTCAAAGCTATTCTGTCGGTTCCCGACATTTAATTTTCATTGCCAGTTTCCCTAAACTTTTATATTAATAGTATGTGCTAGACAGGAATTAAAGTTGATTTTATTATAGTATCTGATTGACAAAAAATAATTTAATGCTGAACATTTAAAAATGTATACAAAGTCTTATATGTGACTCTTATTACCGAAAAATTTGCCACCTCTCATATATCAACATGTGTTTCTGTTATATTTGAAAAGTTTGAATTTTTCAAAAAAATATTTGATAATGTAAATGCACCAATTTATAATTATACATAATAAACATTACTTTAAAAGTTTCTCTATATTGATCCTCTAACACATCATATAAAGTATAGCGCTGCTGGATTTCTAACTCCGACATACTTATTATTTATATATTACTATAACAACTGATTCTTAGGAAAAATAAATTTAATAACTTTTATCGATTATCTTATTTGTATATATTTTAAGATGACAAACAAGTAAATATTTAAAATATATAAACCTACTCAATTTTTATTATGAGCAAAATTGCGATATTATAACGAGATTAAAAATGGCTGCTGCTAAAGAGTGTTGTTTGTTATAATTCGGTAATTTGTTTATTGTTATAAATACAAAACTAATTATTTAAATAGTGTGAAATTAGTGTTGTGTATTAATATTTATATTTGGAACCTTTTTTTCAGTTCAGCATAAAAAGTAATGTTGCATCATCGATTAATAAAATTTGTTCCTGATACAAAATACAACTTATGCAAAATTAAAGGTAGAGGTTTGAATGGAGATGAAATAAGCTCTTTTTATCAATCAGTTGTTAATGAAAAATCGAATTTAGGTAGCCTCTGTAAATCAGAATCATTATCGAATGGTCGGAAAAAGCCTATATGCTCCACTAATATAAAATCAATATTTACGTCGCAGCAAGACTTAAAAGGAAAATGTCATGATTTAGTCAACGACTTATTTCGTTATTCCCAAAATGGAAATGTCAGTGGTGTTAAATATTGCTTGGAAAAAGGATGTAATATAAATTCAGTAGACGCTTACAATTGGACCCCTTTAATGAGTGCTTCATACGCCGGACATGTAAATGTAGTTAATTTTTTACTTGATCATCAAGCTGATTATTTTTACATTAATTCAAACGGTACTTCGGCTTTAAGTCTAGCAAAAAAGGCCGGGCATAATAACGTAATTGATGTACTAAAACTGCCTAAAAGAAAATCGGTACTTGTGCCTGATGTTAAACGTAATCTTATTAAGGAGAGCTTTTTTTGCAAAGAATGTAAAATGGAATTTCAAGAAACGCCACTTGAACTGCACGAAAAATCTACTGTTCATTTATTCAATATACAGCGTAACCATAAAGATAGAACTATTTATCATTTAACTGAAAATAATAAAGGATTCCAAATAATGTTAAAAACCGGTTGGAATAAGGAACGAGGACTCGGTGCTCATGAAGAAGGTTGTAAATATCCTCTGAAAGTCCGACTTAAAAATGATCGACTTGGTATCGGAAATAAGAGTAATTTAAAAGCTAAAATAACTCATTTTAAAGCACATGATAAAAAAGCTGTAGAAACACGGAAATCAAATACTAATAACTTAAATTTTAAAACAATGACTAAAAGAGCGATAGAAAAAAAAATGCAAAAAGAAAAACAGTTTGAAATTAATTTCAGGCGTTTATTTCATGGCGATATTTAATGAAACATTTGTATATATATATAAAGGCCTCTTTTTATATATATAAGTTGTGTATAATTGGAGAATAAAATGTGTTATATATTTATGCGATTAATTCAATTTTATATATATTGCTTGAGAGGGCATTGCCCATGCAACTACAGTCAGATTATTCATGTTCTTAAAAATAATGTTATGATTATTATTTATTTTCTTTTAAGTTTTTCAAAAGAACAACTTGCGAAAATCGTATTTTACCTTCATAAGAGAAATATTAGCTTTTACTCTGAAATCCAATTACTGCTTTATAAATAACAGAATAGCAAAAAAAAATTGGATGCATGTTAATATTATTTTAAGTCCAATAATAATATCTTAATATCAGTTCGATAAACTAGAGTTTCTAGCACAAATATAAACTTTAAACCTCAGTTAAAGATTAATATATTAATTGAGTGTGCACACCCAAAGATTTATTTACTTTTCGCTTTCCCACATGTAATATTTTTATAAATATATTAAATAATTTCAATATTTCCACACATTCTTTTAAAGATATTACATATTGTAAAGAGAAAAGTGAATAATTCCATGTGTGCACTTAATTTTTATAAAAATCAGATATATTAATCTTTAACTGATGTTTATATTTGGGCTAGAGACAATTTCTAGTTTAGTAAATGGTTAGTGATAATCATTGCTGTATTTGTCTGAAATGGATGGTGTCGAAGATGTAGGTGGAGTGACACTTGTAAATCAAAATGTAACAATTTATTGATAAATACTTTTCATGTAATAGAGATATATATATGAGTGCTGGTTCAGCATGAATTCATCTTTGGAGGCATTTGTTATTTATTATTATTTATATGATTTTAAAAAAATATGTGGAAGTGTTGAGGTTATTTAATATATTAGTAGAGTTGTGACGTGAGTGTAAATATGTACTAGCTGTTAGTAAAGTCTCCATTCACATACCAAGGTAAACAAGAATAACCTAATCAATAAGTTTCAAAAAAAAAAAATTTTGGTTAGCAATAAAGATAGCTTAAATGAAGGCAAAGCAAAAAAAAAAAAACATGAAAATAATATATTTCAAAATATGAAAATTATACATTTAGCAAGTAAACTATAATTGAAAACTAATACTTTCAATAGCATTGCAAATGTAAACATTACTACGTAAATTAAATTAGCAATAATGGCTACTGCTAATTTAATTTTTATCAAAATGTTTTCATTGATGACAATGAAAATATTTTTGTTTTTGGACTCATTGTGCACTAAATGTTCTCAAATTTGTTTTCTAAATAAATTATTTTCATATTTTTTTTTATTTTGCCGTCATAATAGCTAATAAAATTTTTCATTGAATGTTTGTATTGAAATATTTGTTTTCCATGTTATTTATTCTCTAACTATATTTTAAGCTTATTTTCTAAATAAATTGTTTCATGTTTTCAAACTCGTTTATTTTCAAACAATTTAAAATAATCAATCTTAAACAGAATTGAAATAGACAACTAAAAATAAATAATTTATTTAATACATCAAACCAGACTTTTGCTCCTTATTGGATAGCAATTCCACCCAATGGACATTAGTTGCATTGTACTACAATAAATATAATTAATAATATATATAAATGAATAAATTTAGCAATTTATTACAACTCTTTTTTTTTATTTATTTAATTTATGAAAATAAAATTATAATTTTAAAGTTTGCAAAAATGCCCTACCGGGCCTTTAGCCTTTGTTTACACATTTGTTAAATTTTCTTGAATATACAAAGTTGCATAACATTTTTTTTTCTTGCAATTTTTAACATATTTTATTACCTGAATATTTTTTTTACAATTAATTCTACAACCAGTATCCAAAAAATGAATTTATTGGTCATGATTTTGTATTCATCATATTAATTGTAATTGCCTGATCATGTTTCTTACCTTTTTCAATGGAAGTTTTTCCCATCTGATCTATATATACTATATTGTAATGGTAACAATTTTATAAACTAACCCATCTTTTTTACATTGCAAATCCATTTCCTTCAAGATTAACTATTTTTCCATCCTACTTTAATATCTTCAGGTAACTTTTCTTTTATCAATATCTAAGAATCATAAAATGGACACTCGCTTCAGACTCGTGCTGGATTTTGGGGGCTCCCTTTACTTTGAAACATCCAAAATGATTAACCAATAACTAATTGATCATCTAGCATTCAGTACCTATACCATTAAGTTTTCCTTTGACTTCATAACCGAAATCAAGTATTCCAAAATCAGCTCATCATATAAAATAGCTTCACTGGATGTCACAGAACTGTATGGTTTTACCATCAGGATACTATTAATATAATCAAAAGTGAAGTAGTTAGACAAAACTATTCTCAGCCAAGCATGGACTTATAGCATTCTTTCCTAGCTCAACAACAATATCATAGTTACATTTAATGGCCAATATTACAATGTCCGATGGTTGGCCCGTGGTTCCCCCTCTCAGCAAAGTCATTTCTAGCTTATACCTCAACGATTTTGAAAAAATAGTCATTCCATTATATATCAAACACATATCAGGCCTTATATACACATGCTACGTGGATGACATCTTCATACAGGACCATAATCCACTATTCAAGATATCAAAACAAATCTCCAAAGGCAGTCAGCACTACAACTTACAGTCGCATGGGAAGACTTGTCAATATCTTAAATATCTCCATCTACTAATATTCCGCAACACATCCCATCTTGATTATGCTATGTGCATTAAATCAATAGAAGTCCGCAGCTTTATGCATCCAAAATCAACTATACCTCGTTCTCACAAACTAGCCAGCTTCTCATCATTTCTATTTCAAAATTACTCCCAATGTGAATATGAATCCATCTGAAAAGCTAACATAGAATCATATATCAATGATCTCACTTCTGTTGGATTTAAACATCATCTTCTAAATAATAAAGTAAAGCAATTTTACAGTGAGCTTAATTCTAAATTACCCCTCCCCTGATGACAGGTTATGGTTACTACTATCATATATCTCTACGCTCACCAAAACACTCAATAAAATATTTTCCCTCACATACAGATTTGAAAAATTCAAAGGATAGTCTTGAACCTGATCTCACTCCCTGTACAGGATATAGAATACAATGCCCCCAGATAGGTTGCAAATCTATTTATTACGAGGAATCATGGGCATCTTTGTTCACACAAGTGCCGCAGCACCAATATATATTCATAAAAGCCGCAATCAAGCCAGAATGTACTTCTGTCTTTTTTGAGCATCAAAAATCCTCAGGACATCACTTTATCTCATCCTCTGCAGCCATTCAATATATTGAGAGAGACTACTACATGCGGAAAATCAGAAAGGCATACTATATAGCTAACTCCACACACTCCATCAACCATGAAAATTCATTCTCCCCCCTCTTCAGAAAATGGACTTGATGATTCTAACAATATGCTTCTATTTTACGCAAATTTAAATATTCTTTGTTATACATATACAAATTCGCACATCTTTTCCATTACTTTATAATAATCTCCAGCTATGAATGTGAGAGTAGTAAAATAAGTTCTCGAAAGTGCTTAGCCTTAGTTTTGTTTTTGTTTTTCGAATTCATAAACTTCCCTTCAGCTGCATCTTAGTGCACCATTTACGATTTATTACATTTTACAAATTTGAAAATGGTATTGAAACCCAATTCCTATTTTATATGCAGGCTTTACACTATTTCTTGTATTATTAGTATATTGATTATTGAAAATTTTTTTTAATAACTTTTCTTTTATAATCCACTTGAACCTAATTATTCTCAACTTCCAATTTCTATCCAAAAGCTTTTTCTGCATTCAATGTATCATCTTTTTTTTTTTATGGAATGAAACTTATTAATTAACTTATTCTTATCTACATTTGTATGTGAATGATGGCTCCACTAACAGTGAATATAATTAGTATCAAAATTTATTTTAAAAAATTTGTATATTAATAATTATAGTAAAACAGTTTTTAAAAACAAGTTGATTATTGTAAATTTTATATTGTTAAAATTATAAAACAAAACTAGTAATAATAAAAAATATTTAAGAAATAGCTTGTGTGTGTATTATTTTAAACCAATATTATCTTGATATAACCTTCATCATCCTTTATTTTTACCAAAAATAATAAATGAATGATTTATTGTTTGAGAGTTCATAAAAATTTTAGAACTGCAAATGTCAAGATGCATCATAACTAATGGATGTTGAACTCTACACTCTACTATTATACTAAACCTCAAAGAGCTTATTTTTATTTACAAAATATAAATAAAACTCTTGATAAAATAATAATAAATAATTACAAATTTCCACCATACTGATTTAAATGCTAACTAGTATATTTTCAAAAGCAGATTATAGATTTAATTATATCCTTGTCATAAAATTCACTGTTCACATGTCAATATATTTATTTGTTTATATCCTGGATAAATCTCAAATAAAAATACATTTTTTTTACATGAATTTCCTTTCTCTTAAAAATTTAAAGATAAACATAATAATATGATATTAAAACGTAGCAGTAAGCAATCTTTCTCAAAGAAATTTTTGTAAATTTTAATCTTTCACAGATAGAAAAAGCCAAACCATTTAGGCTACAAAATTGACAATTAGAATTTTTATTTTGAAAATGTAGAATATAACCTATGAGCCAGATTAACTACTCTAAAAAATGATTGAAATTCTGGTTGGAAAATGTAATCTGCTTTAATACACAGTCTAGTTCACTAGGTATCAAAGACATTTTTTCATTTATAATATATTCAAATAATCTTGATCATTTTTTTTACGAATATTCATAAATTTTATATATATATAATAACGAGCAGCTATAAATATGCAATAATTAGCACTATTTTTTTGTTTTTATTATAGAAAATAAACACAGCGAAGCTGTAAACTACATTGTATTAATATACACAATGCTCCAAAAAGAAATTTGAACAAATAAACAAAAATGTGCAATATATCACTTAGTAAAATTTTTTTAAATGTAGTGTTAAAAGTTTTACAAAATTTAAGAACATGCCTAAAGTTGATACTGACTTAAAAACATAGAAAACAATTTGAGAAATTGTAGTTTTTTTTTTCTAAGGGCACTACTATTAAGTTTCTATAAAAGAAAAAATTATTGAGAAAAATAAAATTATTCAAAGCATATTTAATTGTGATGAAAGCCAGTATTTCACTTTTCATTTTATTTAAAAAATAAAAATTCCAATACATTTTTAACCCCCCATTCTTATTTTTTAAATGAGTGAACACATACACAGTTAAGTATATGTAAATGTAATTAGATGTGATATGATGGACTATTTCCATAATCTATGAATGTTGAATGTATAAAAAATTTTAAACTTTTCAAATACAAACAACTTGTTAGTAATAACCTAACAAATTGTTTGTATTTGAAAAGTTTAAATAGCTAACAAGTTGTTTGTCTTTGGAAAGTTTAAAATTTTTTGTACATTCACTCATAGATGATGGAAATAGTTCAACATATCACATCTAATAATATACCATCATCACAAACTTTCAGACAAATATATGTAAATGTGTCCTCTCAATTTATTATTAATAACTATATTATTTTTTTAAAATTATGTTTATATATATATGCATATTATATATGTAAAAAATCTTTATATAACATTTGTAAAGACAAGCTTATTAAATTAGGTCATGTGACATCCGACTTGATTTTTTTTTTTGTAATGTAAAAAATCTGTGTAATATATATGTATATGTTGAAAAATACTACATGTTGCAATTTAATAAACAATATTTTATTATAATCAAAGTTTATCAACGAAATCATCATCATCATTATCAACCATTATCAATCCACTGCAGGATGAAGGTCTCTCCAAGTTTAATCCATCTTCTCCAATCTTTAGCTTCTCTTCTCCACATCACCCCTACACATTTTCTTATTTCATCCATCCATCTTACATGTGGTCTCCTTCTGGGTCTTTTACAATCTCTTGGAATCCAGTTTAAAATTTCAATTGTCCATCTATTATCATCTCTTCTAGCAATATGTCCAGCCCAACTCCACTTCAATCTTTTAATTTTTTCACATCTCCACTATATATAGATAATGAGACAAAAGACATGATCAAAAATTCTCTTTGTTTTTAATTCTTCACTTTTTAAGAATTTTGCTACACAGTAATGACTAATTGTTTAAACACAATAAATGAGCTCTTATGAATGCTTAATTTTTTACAAAACACTTAAAAAATAAGTAAATAGAAGCAAATAATTCTAATTATTTACAATAGATAAAGAAAAATATTTTAAACAGTTTTATAATTTATGGACTCTTAAGGTTTACTATAGTTTTATTAAGGAAATTTTTTATATTCAGATATATTAGTGCAATATGTCCTTTTTTAAAAAAGAAGAGGATTCATTACATAATTAAGTATATACCTTTGAATTGTTTTTAATAATCCTTGGTAATAACTTATAAATGACATACATTAATGGTCTACAATATTGCATGTGGATTTTGCATTGAAAATTAACTGGTTCAAGTGTAATGTATTAAAGGATTCATTTCATTTCTCATTGCTGTATGCATCTAATAAATTAAAATGTAGATTTGCAAAGTAAATGGCTTGTTATTTAAAATTAAGCAATAATCATCAATATAAAGGTTTATTATAACTGAAATATTAATTTTGAAATCAGCAGTCTTCTGAAAATAAAGAAGATATACAAATGTTTATATTTATAAAAACATATTACATGATATTTTTTAACAAATTTTACAATAACTTAATTGTAGTATTTTATAGCCTTGGGGCAAATAATTTTTTATATATATATACCGCCCCCCACCCCTCATTAAAACCCATTCTATTACCCCCCGCCCCATTTTTTTTTTTTTTTTATTATTTTTTAGTAGTAATAAAAAAAAATATAAAAAAAAAAATATTTACAGAATTTAAAAATAAAATTTTAAATAATAATTATTTTTTATTTTTTTATATTAAAAAAAAATATACCCCCAAAATTTTATTTGCATAAAAAAAAAAAATTTAAAAAATTTTAAAAATTAATTTTTTTTTATCAAATAAAAAATTTTTTTTTTTTTAAAAAAGGGACAGTAAAAATTCTCCAAAGGGGGGCCCTGATATATACAATTTATTAGACCCACCTCCTTATTTATAAAAATCTATAAAATAACATATCACGATTACAAAGCAATAATACATTCATTGTTTTTAGAAAACTAGCTCACTCTATATGAGCAAGTATGTGGGGTTTTTTTAATTTTTTGTATCTCTGAAATAAGACTGAATGAATGCAAGCCAGTTTTATGCAGCTTTTTAATGTCATCTATATAAACAAGAGTTTTCCTATTTTGTTTGTGTTTTGCATATCAAACATGGGGATTTTAATTTCCAGACATTGATCTCAATATATATGGCCTAACAGTTTATTTTTTTAATTTTTTTTTTTTTTTCATTTCACATTTTTGTCTTCACATGAATTTTCAATATTTTTCTGTAGTGTGATCTTTCTAATACCATTTTGTCATAACTTTGTTTTACAACCACGTTATAACACATTTTAATCAGGTCATTGCATGCTTATGGATTAATAAGTAATTAATGAATGTCTAAATTGTTTCAGATAAATAATGGAAAAATAGACAGAAACAGATATTTCTAGATATGTTTTTAAAGAAATATAAAAATTATTTTAAAGGATATATATTATTTAAAGGATTACTCAGAAAAGAAAATTCAATTTATTTATGTACTTCTTAATTTTTAATGCCCTTTAGAAAAAAAGCTTGGATAATTGTTAAGCCAGACAATGTATTAATGCAGCATTAAACGTAGACTATCAATGGTGTAATGATCAAACTGAAGAAGTTATTTAATTGCCAAATTATGTAATAAATAGAGAAAGAAAGGTTTTTGGCGTGTAAAAAGTTAATCATAAAAAAACTAGATTCATTGTGATAATAATAAAACTTGAAAAATATGTTTATTTTTATTCTTTCAGAACAAATTCCATAAATTATATTTTATTGCCAGTAATAGCCCCCCCCCCCCCCCCAAAAAAAACATTAAGGATAGGGCAAGAATAAAAAATTAAAAGTTGGAAAAAAAGAATTGAATACAGCCAAAAATGTTGTGATTGTAATTAAAAGAGTATTCTAAAGTGTCAATATTTTTAAAAGCACTTTATTAAATTAAAAATCCTGAGTCTATTTAGGCTGTGAATTTTGCAGTATGTAATTCATGAACACATCAATCATTGCCTTATTGAATGCAGAGTGATGATAAAAGGCATGACAAGTTCTTGATAAACAAGCTCTCCACTTATCTAAGAAACAAGACAGTAAGTATTATAATGATTAATTTATTTACAAATTATAATAATATTTCATAAAAAAATATATATAAATATAAAAGTGAATTAAATTAAGAAGATAACTTTCTATCATTTTTTATTACACATTAATTTCATCATCATCACCATTATCAATCCACTCAATAATCTCTCCAATTTAATCCATCTTCTCCGATCTTTACTTCTCTTCTCCACAACACCCCTGCACATTTTCTTATTTCATCCATCCATCTCACATTTCTCTTTCTGTCTTTTACAATCTCTTGAATCCAGTTTAAAATTTCAATTGTCCATCTATTATCATCTCTTCTAGCAATATTCCAGCCCAACTCCATTTCAATCTTTTAATTTTTTCAATAAGGTCAGTAACACCTGTTTTTTCTTACCCATACATTGCATTTTCGATCTCTTCTTTTACTCCCAACATACATCTCTCCATACTCCTTTAGTGTTAAGTCTTTATTGCTCTTCTATTAAGTGTCCAAGTCTCAGATCCATAAGTGAGAACTGGTAAAACACATTTGTTAAAAACCATCCTTTTCAAACACATAGGCATATTTCCTTTTAGTATCAAGTTATTTCTAGCAAAAGCACTCCAACCAAGTTTAATTCTATGATTAATTTCCTCCATTATGTTTCCATCTGTATTAATAATCTGACCAAGGTATTTGTAACTGTTAACTTCTTCTAATTCTTCATAATCAATCTTTATTTTCATATTTTGACAAATCGATTAAACATTACTTTAGTCTTTTTAACATTTATCTTTAATCCTACTTTTCTACTTTCATCTGCTAACTCCTGCAACATTTCCTGCAGCTCTGAACATTATTTGCAAAAACAACTACATCATCTCAAATCTAAATGACTTAAATACTCTCCATTTACTTTCACTCCTTTAGTTTCCCATTTTAATCCACAAAATACTTCTTCATCTGTAAAGAGTTTTGAGATATGGAGTCACCTTTCTTACACCTTTCTCAATGTTGATTTTCCAGTATCATTATGTAATCTAATTGTTTGTTTTTTTATAAATATTCTTTAAAATATGACAATATCCTGGATCTATACCTTGATGATCCAATCTTTAATCACTGAAAAATGTGTATAGAATCAATGCCTTTTCATAATCTACAAATCCAAAACATAATGACAACTCATATTATTTTCCTTTCTATACTTCTCTCAATACCTGGATATGATCTATTGTACTAAAACCACTTTTAAATCCACTTGTTCTCTTGTTGGTGGAAATCCAAAGTTCTCTGTAGATGAGTTGTAATTATCTTGGTAAAAATTTTATATAAAACTGATAAAAGGCTGATAAGTCTGTAATTTCTAATATCTTCTTTATCACCTTTTTTAAATATTAATATTATACTCATTCTTCCAATCTTCCAATCTTTATCATTTAGACATTTGGTATATAACTTTGCTAAAATTTTTCTATTTTTCACCTCTTCTTTTAATATATCAATTATAATTCCATCATTTCCTACCTTTCCTTTATTCATACCCTTAATTTCTCACTTCTTCACTTAAAATTCTGGCAATTGGAAGATGTAATAGATATAGGAGGTATGTTCTTTATTACTATATAATTCTTGATAAAATCTTCTACCAATTTCATATGTCATCTCTCTTTTAGTAATAATTCATCTTTTTTTCTTATTGCAGATATAAATTTCCTACCAATACCAAAATGTTTTTAACATTTTAGACTTTTATTTTCTTTACACTTTCCTTCTATTTCACAGTTATACTTTCTTATATCATTTTCAACTCTCTTCTTACCATTTTACAAAATTCGAGATATTCAATTCTTTTAATACATCATTTTTTATATCTTCATATTCCTTCTTTTCTTCATAAATTCTCTAGTCTCAGTAGAAATTTTATTGTCAATTCTTTTTTCTACCACTATTTTGTTATTTTTAAATGTATCAGTTATTTTCATATTAATTTCATTCAAATCTTATCATGTTCAAAATCTTCTAACACTTGAAACCTATTTATAAGTTCTAATTTAAATTCATTAGAATGTTTCTGAAGATTAGGAATACAACTTAAATATTTTTTTCTTAATAATTTTTAGGTTTCTAGTTTTACATTAACACTAACTTACACCTTACTAATCGATGATCACTTCCTGTGTTAAATTTATTAAGAACATTACAATCTTGAAATATTATTTTTGTAGTCAAAATATAATCCAATTCTCACCTTCATTAGATCTCATCCATTCCTTAACATTTTTCTCAAAAAAGAATTCATAATATAAATTTCTTTTTCTCAAACCCACAATCTATCCTCTCCATTTCTATTACCATAACCAAAATTACCTACACAATTTCATCTTTCATTTTCTACCAATTCTACATTAAATCTCCCATAACAATTTTAAAATTTGTTTACTCTGATCAAACCTTTTTACATCCATATAAAAATCTTCTACTACTTCATCACTAAACTTTTGGGAAAACCTGAATTATCTGCATTTGGTATCTCTATTAAGTTGTATAACTAATCTTCACTCTGTCGATAACCATCAATCCCCACAATATTTTCTTCCACTTTTTATTTATAATGAATCCTACTCCACTTTATTTCCAATATGTGTGCCTTTATAATAGAGTATATTCCACTTTTTAAATCAATTTTTCTTCTCCTTTTCTTCTAACTTCACAAATCCAATAATTCCCATTTAATATAAACAGTTCTTCTTCTAATTCTTCAATCTTCCTTCACTTGAAAGTGATCTCAGTTGTAAGACCTAAATAAAACACATCAAATACTGTCGCAATCAGGGATCTTCACCCTCCACCTTCCCACCAACCGCCTTGTTGTGACTTTCACCTCCTGGAATAACTTTATTTTTGTCATAATTGTATATATGTATTGGAAAAATATTTATCATTTACACAAACATCATTCTCCTTATCACACTGAGAAGAAAGACCATGGTGTTTTTGATCTTAAACTCAGAGGTAAAAGCCAAAAACTCACCACCTCTAAGGGAGGCCCACCAGTTATCTAAAACACATAGAATAACCCAACGACAAGAAGTAGGGGAGAATTTGCCCTCGTTCCTTTAAAAAACAACGTAAATTTCATCATTTATATGCTTTTATATATATGAAAAATAATCTCTTGGGATTCAGTTTAAGATTTCATTTATCTATATACTATCATTTCTTTGTTCAGTCTAACTCCATTTTATGTCTCTTAACTTTTTCAATGATGACAACGATATCTTTATTTTCTCATGCCTTATGCTTTTAATGCCTTCTTGTGAGTCCCAACATATCACTTCATATTTATGTAGTTTTAAATTTTTTATATTGCTCTTCTGTTGAAATCCAAGATTTAGGTTTATAAGTAATAAAACATCTATTAAAGATCCATCATTTTATATTTCCTGTAAATACTAAGTTATTTTTTATAAAAGCACTCCAACCAAGGCATTTGTTAACAATCTTTATTTTTACCTTATTTGAAAATAAGTGAACCTATTTATCTTACTTTTTTGTTTTCATCTGACAATTCTTGCAACATTTTTTAAAACTCTAAAGTATTTGCAAAAACAACTACATCATCTGCAAAATTTAGATGACTTAAATGATCTCCATTTATTTTTATTCCCTTGTTTTTTCTAATTTAATCTTCAAAATACTTTTTGTAAAGCTGCTGTAAAACGTCTTGGAAATATAAAATCTACCTCCCATACAATCTTATCAATGTTAATCATTTTAGTTTCACCATGTAATTTAATCATTGCTATTGCATTTTAATTAATATTCTTCAGAGTTTGATAGTATTCTAATTACATATAATGTTCCAAAATTTTAATCATAACGTAAAAGCTAATAGATTAAAATGTCATATATAAAAGATTCTTTCACAATATTATAATTGCACAATTTTTATTTCAGACATAAGCTTCTAGTTTTTAAAGTCATTACCATCATTCACATATATATATATATAAATTTAAAAAATATAAAAATAATATTATTTATATAAAAACAAACCTGAAAATAATATATTTAATGAACAAACAATGATCAAGAAAGAATTATTTTCAACAAATATGGTCAACGCAAACATTCTATAAGAAATTAAATCACGACTGCAAATGTTAATTTATTTCTTCCAGAATGTTTGCATTGGTTTTTTAATAAATATTTTTTCTATAAATGTATTATTTTTTCATTTTTTCCCTTTACTTTTATCAAAGTTATTTGGCATTATTGTAAATAAAATTTCTCGGAAAACGTTTGAATTGATCAAGCATATTGAAAAAATTTGTTTTTTAATCATTGTTTGCTAAATATATAATTTTCAGATTTGTTTTGTATATAAATAATATTTTTATGCTTTCAGATATATTATTTTTATATTTTTTTGGTTTTTCTGATTTTTTTATGAAAAATATGAAACTTATCAATTAGCTTTTTTTATTGGTATGTGAATGGTGGCTTCATCAATGGGTAGAGCACGCACTGTTTTAGTATCCTAGGTCATGACAATTATTTAAATATTTTTTATATTAAATATATATTTTAATCTTTATATATATAATTTAGTTTTATTTTATAGTTATTTAAAGAATATTATTTCAGTTATATATATTTTTTTTAACTTTTCAGATTGCTACTATAGAATTAATGGAAACGGATTACTTAGGTCTGCCAAAGTGTGATTGCTTTCATTGAATGAAATATATATAAATAATGTGTAATATTGTAAAGCACTCTTCGTTATTAAGACAATTTAACTAGTAATTGTTAACAAACTTCTGAATTTATAAACCATAAAAGTCCAAGATCCACTGAATTGTTTCTGGGTTTGGAACAAGGTATTTTAATCTAAACTAATTGATAAAAACAATATATACAAAGTAGATTTATTTTGATTTTTTATGTGTGAAGATTAAATTGTACACATTTATTGTACGCATTGCTTTTATTAAATTAATTACATTCTAGCTAATAAATCTATTGAAAGACTATTTTTTTAAAACTTCCATACTTTTTGATGCAATTAATATCGAATTATCAAAGAGTTATAGAGGTGCTCTCTATAGAACAATTTCACATTTGAAAGTAAAAAAAGATAAATCTGTGTGATACATAAATGTATCTGTTGAAAAGTTGGCATTGCTAAATAAGAACTGAGTCCAAAAATGGTTCAGCAGATATTTTTTAATTTCAGAGGTTTGCTAATATGTATATAGATTTCAATCTTTTCCATGGAGAATGCATTTCCATGTTACAAGTTATAATACTTATATAGTTCTTTAATATTTTTATTGGGCTTGATCATTTTTGAATAAATGCTCTACTTGATTTAATGTAGTGATAGACTATTGAGGTCAAAGTTCATAGATTGTATCTGCTCTGCTTCATCAATTATAATGAATTTTTTAATGAATGCCTGAGCAATAAAACCATTAGATTTTTTATTCTTAATGAAATTAAAAATTCAATTCATTAACTATGATAAAAATTTATAGATAATTTATTAAAGTAAAAATTAAGTTTTTTTTTTGCAATCGCTAGAATATTTCATTTTCAGTAAGAAATCTTAAATCGCATTATTATTTTATAACAAAATTTCAGAAAGTTAGAAAACATTTATAAGGATGAACTTCAAAGAATTATTTAATTTAGCAGATCCTATTCTTGTAAACAAAACACTTTTTATTATTAAATTGCTGTTGAGGGTGAAGATTTTAAAATTTAGAATCATTTTTTGAAAGTTTTTTTTTCCCCCGCTAGGTTGCATAAAATATCAAATTTATAATTAAAAAGCTCACCGCAGTACTAAAGTTTTTTTCATTACTCTCATAATTTCCTCTTTCAGAACTCATACAATTTAGGTTTCATGATATGCTTAATGAATTTATCAGTTTTATTTACTATAACTTCATCTCCATTTAAGTTTTTTAATAATATTATTATAAATGTGTATTTTAACTTGAATTTTTTTTTTATATATACATTTTTTCTTACTTATTTATATCATTTGTAACCATTGCTATACTTTATTGGTGATGGATTGCTTTTTTATTAGTTCATGTCACAGTTCAGTCGGCATGTAACTAAAAAAATATATTTTATAAACCAAATAGCTTATTATTGCAAACTCTCACCATTCTCTTAAAAACTTATTTAATATTTTAAAGCCAGGATTAATAGTAGCCATTTCTATTATCTTTAAATATAGAAATTGTAAAAATAGTAATTTAGTTATTAACATGAATATTGCAGATTAAAGACCTCTGGATAGAATAAAAGAGGGTTGCCTAGAGAGATTAATATTAGGGTATATGAGCACAGACTTTCACATGACCCATCACTCTCCACACTATCACATAACACTGATACACTTGAACACATATATATTGAAAAGATAAATAATCACTAGTATATGTATTTCATGCTAAACCAGCAATCATCAGTTGGTCCAGATTACCATCTCTACACATATATGCTATAAGTGCTGAGATATATATTAAGATAGCCAATCCTCATACTTTAATGGACAGGCTTCAATCTACTCCAACTCTTCAACTGTCCATTCAGTTTAAAATCTGATGACGAAATGCTCAAAGGCCACCCTAAGGCTGAGATTCTTGTCACACCCATGTTGACCTAAGATCAATCTGACCCCTCATACACAAGACATAATCCATTGTCTTTTTAATAATTAAAAAAGGTTTACGATTTTTAAGCAAAATACCATCTAGGTTGGGAATATGCAGGCATGGAAAAGGATAATTGAATGTATTAGAATTACTTGAGCTAATATACTTTTATTTCCAGTTATTTTGTTATATAATGTTTTATTATTAATAAATGTGTGATACTGTTGCATTGTCTGGTCACTTGCACTCAGCGACTTATTTCTACTATATATCATATGTTTCATTTATATATATATATATATTTTTTTTGTTTGATTCTGTTGCATTGATCAGTCATTTGTACTCAGTGACTTACTTCAAGCAGTAATATGTGATAGAAGCATATTTCTACTGTATAGCATATGCTTTATTTATATTGTTTGTTCAAAAAATGAGTGTAAAGTAGATAATGATTCCTGCCTCTTACACTTAATTAGTATTTCATTATTTACTATTTACCAGTGTTGTAAGCTTCTATTACTAATGCCAGGTAGAAGCTTAACTTCTACCTGGACATTTGGTGATATGTATTTGATTAGTAATATAATAGATGTTATAGAGCATCTAACTCAAGTTATATTTTTCTTCCCTTTATTCAAGTTGTTTAACTGATCTTCATCTAGTTTTTCTAAGAGTATAGTTTATAAATGACTTAGCTTAAAATGAAGTTGTAAGTTTAATAAGTCTTAAAACTGTGTTGTGATCGAGTGTATTAATAATTAGTATTGACCATTAGTCTGTGCGGTGAATCTATATCTGTCCAGAGACAAAACACATAGTGCCATATACATGATATTATTCTAAATTTAATCCCAGGTAAAAATTAATAGACTGATGTTGCCGGTGAATTGCTGTCAATTAAATTATTGTTTGTGATGTGATGATACATAAATAAATTGTAATTTCTTATTATTTTTATCATTGTCATTTATTGTAATCAACAGGGTAATTAAAATAAAATAAGTGCCTCTTGAACCTAGCTGAGGTTAGGGGGCTATAAAAAGAAAAAGTTTTGATTATGTGAAGGTAGAAGGTGGAGCTCACATGCAAATTACCCTTGGGCGATTTTTTCATGAGCTGTACATTTTTGACCCTTATAATATATATTGAAGCAGTCGGATCTAAGTTCGATCCTAGCTTCATAATATCTCACATGTAGCTCACTTCAAACTAGTACTAACCATAAATTTCCGGATGCAATGGGGCTTTATACATTCAATACACGCTAGTTTCTTTAAAAAAACAGTATTAAAAAATTATTTTAATATTTAAACTAATCAATATCTTTAATAAATTTATGATAAAATTATTCATGAATTTATTTATATTATAAATGCGTGGATTGCACATATATATTTATAAATATTTAAATATATATATTCATTATAAAGTTTCATTGCGTCGAGAATGTTTTATTTTACTTATTAAACAGTTTGTTCAAATTTTAGTGATTAAAAGCTACATTCTTTCGATAAGCTTTCAGATTGTTCTTTTCCAAAGACAATGGGGAAAGTTTTATTAATTAGCAAAAGGATAATAATTTAAAATGTAAGGACGGTTCCTAATTAAAATCGTTTTTTAGATTTATAAATTCATTTTCTAATTAGAAAATGAATTCAAAGTTAATGAGTTTGAAAGCCTTATCGAGGGAATGTATCTAAAATCAATTAGTAAAAATTTGTAACATTGATAATGAAAGAAGCTCTAGCCTGAAAGCATCAGAGGATAGTATAAATAGCTCGGAAAAGTTCGGAGAGGAGGAAGCCATCTCTGTTTTAGATAAGTGCTACTAGAATCTGTGCGTCTTTAAATTATGAATTGCAATAGTGTTTCCATCATGGTGAGGGGCTAAACTTCGGGAGTCTGACTATTGGGCCCAAAGTCACCCAGAAGATCTTTAATGTAGCTGCAAAACTAAACCTTTCCACACCAATCCTGCTGCCAAAAACCTGAAAGAATGCATGCCTACGTTTCAACCAAATCGGACTCTGCCGTGTAAACTAAGGAGCCAACCATGGAAGGAATGGTAACATATGTCTTTAATGAACCGTAACTTTCTGGCCAGTTTCTGAACTTTAATTTACACTACCTTTAAATTAAGTACTGTTAAAAACTTTTCTTAATGTATTAATGCTATCTTAAATTATGTAGTAATTCTCTATCTCTATCTCTAGTCTTTAAAATTAATATCTGTTAACTTTCCTATCTTATGATGGCGGTTCATTTCACTAACTGTATTATATATATTTATTGAGTAATTATTTTGTCATTTGTTTTCGATTATATACCAGTAATACTTCAACTTGACAATAATTTCTTTTGTTAGACGTACCTCATGGAAATAATCTAATATTAAGTTTGATAGTAATTTTTGCCCATTGGAACTAATTTAAGATGGTTCTATAAATAGTCGAGTTGAAGAATTTATACAATTTTTACTATTTTATTACTGGCTAATAATAAATTATTAGCTTAGTTTCTAACCTATGTCCCCAGCTCTTTTATCTAGATTGCAGATATTTATTTGTTCATAATCTTAAAATGTTTTTGCAAAAGGGTCGATAAAGGGATTAATGTCAAAATATTCTAATTCAAATTTTATACTTTCTATTAAATTCAAGGAGGGCATGACATTTAGGGGATAATTAATATAATTGTATAATGGTGTTCAATAATTTTAGTTAAAAGCTCGTTTGACTTTAATTCCACGATCAGGTCATCACGTAGAGCATTCTTTATATAAATTACACTCGATGATTATCTAGTCATCATTTTCGAACGTTACTGGCACGAACCATCTCCTGCTTCATGGACTTGTCATCGGTGATACTATTTTCACTTTAATTACTGAGGAAGAAACCACTTCCTCCACTTGCCTGTTTTGTATTATATTGGAACACCAAAGCTTTGCGGCTATGTCCCGACCGGGCTTTCCCCGTGTTCCACGTTTTCTTGATAGGGCATAAAGACTTGTCAAATACAAGCCACCTTCTACTTTCTCGAATCACCGACAAGCACTTATTTCTCATATTTATTTTTATAGCTCGTAAATCGTCAGTACCGTTTACTTCTCAGCTCAGATAGAGCCCCACTCTCATGCTCGTAAATCGTGATGAAGTGATTTTATTAAAGTCGAACAAATTCTTATTTGTAATTAAATAAGTTCTCTATTAAATATTAAAGTTACACCCTAAATACTTATCTTGCTCTCTATGAATTGATTTGCGAATGTGAAAACAAATAATAATTTCTGTCAAAGCCAAATACCTTTATCTACCTTTATTTATGTGTCGGGGCATAGACATATATAATCCTTTTATAATATTGCATAATAGTTATTGGCATATAATGACTGCCATTCTTATTGTATTATAAATTCTGTTTAAAGACTAGAGGTAAAATATATATATATAATCTCAATCATATAAGCTAATCAAAATATTTATTCTTATTAAACATTTTATTAACACATTTGGTTTTTAACTTTCTTTATTATTCAGTAATTATTTTAATATTAATGCTCCCTGTCTGTATTGGCAACCCAAACATATATATATGAATTGACTTATCAATGTCTTTAGTTATTTTACTCAACGTTAGTAAAGTCAGATCAGGGGTCTCAAATCATCATCATCCGTCGAGTTAGTTTCTTGGTGCATAGTCATGTACTGTTGACTTAGATCATCCATTGATTCGATCTGAGCTCGTGAGTTGGGTTTGAATTCAGTTTGGTCCGACTGAGTTTGAATCCGACTTTGAGTTTTGGTCTTGTTGTTGTGGGTGGGTTTGCGTCCGATACAATATATATATATGTCATGAATCTAAAAATTTGTCGTCTATTGTTAATGAAAGTATTGCATATAGTACAGACTTTGAATAAGTATAAAAAGTTAAATACCGAAAGTAGCAAACTTCCTGGTATATGGGTAGATCAGCATTAGATAAGGATTTAATAAGAACTAGCATCCACTGTTTATTCAAGATTGTAATAGGTAGCAGAACTGAGTAGAAAAAATAGAGTTTGTTTCAAATGATTTTTAGATGACTTCTAAATTAAAATAGATTCAAAGATGGATATAGTATTAATAATATCAAAAATGGAAATTAATGAAGTCCATTATGCTATTTTTTTCATATAGATTATGATAAATAATAAAAATATCATATATAACAGCTATATATATATAAATAATTATACATAAAAAGCCTTTTTCAGCACATGGCTTTATGCCCATCTCAAATGTTAAGCATCTATTTTAACATTGCTATGTATTTCTGATACACCACTATTTAGTGTTCTACAATAAAAGTAAAATAACTTCAGTAACAAAATAAAACAGAATTAAATTATTGAATCTCTATATCATAGTTTTATTTTGTTTTATTCATGTTTAATGTTGTTAAAGTAGTTATTTTACTTAGCATTCTGTCTGCTATAATTGGTTAATTTTAAAATAGATGCTAAACTTTTGAAAAGGGTATAAAATCATGTACCAATCTTTTTATATATAATTATTAATATTTATATTTATATAGCTGCTATGTGTGATATTTTTGTTATTTATTGTAATATTAATAACTTACCTTATTGCTTTTTGTTGTTTTTTACATCTTTCCTAAGGAATATTTTTATGTCATTCTAAAATGCTTCAATGGTATGACCTATCACTTGGATTGTTTATATGTATCCATTAGGATCTATTGTAACTAATGCATTTGGTAGTTTTAAATGTGCCACATCAAAAGTCATCTCTCAATTTTTGATCAAACTTGTCAAGGTAAAATAAATTTTAGAAAAAGTGATCCTAAAATTCTTATTAATACACCTTAGTCTGACCATTTAGTTTTCTGGAGAGAATTCAAAATCACTTTTCATCACTTGACTTGGATGTTCTATGATTTAGGTAAAGTCATTCAATAAGTCACAGTAAACCTTTCAATACTGTAATGATATATTGATAGATTAGTAATGACTGAATAAAGAAAGGTATTACCATAAACACATTTACAAACTTTGACTATTCAAATAGTTATTTTTTTTATTTCAATGATTTTTATGGAAACACATTTTTTGTTAAAAGTTTCTTTTAGCATATATATAATTGTTTTTATAGGTTTACATATCTGAGATTTAACTGCAATTATATTAATTCTTTATTAACCACTGTTACTTTTCTGTACATGGAAAGTCATTGTGTTCCTTGAAATTTTCTTTATATTTTAGATAAAGCACTTTTTTACATGCATTTTGCATAGTAAATAATATAAAATATGTATATGATTTTCTATAGTGCTAAATTTGAATAAACATTTTAACATTACCAACAACAATAATATTGTTAAGAAAACAATTCAGATGTTTGCATGACATATGCTTATCCAGTGAAACCAAGAAATTATCAGTGGCACAGAGTTTAAAATATTTGTTTCACATAAAACTACAAATGTCATAATTCTGTATATAAATATCTTAATGCAATGGATTTTATTTTTCAAGTCCAAAAGTTATTAATCTAAACCATCGTGATCTACATGTATTTAAATAAGCAATGCAATATGGCAGTATAATAGTAAACACATTAAGGAGTAAGATAGGAAGAATATTTTAAGTCCATATCACTGTTATTAAAATTAACCACTTTTATAGTTAATATACATGTGATGTGATGCACTATGACTTCTCCTTATACAGAGTCAGGAATCTCTCAGTAACTATGCCCAGAAAAACCTGTTAGCCACTTTGACTTCCCTTTCCATTCCCCACCTCAAGTTTTCCCATATTCTCTATCCTGCTCCATTCTCATTTCCACAATATAATCTTTGTCAACTCCATGGCTTTTATATCTAAAACCTCTTTATCTTTCCCCAAACCAGCATAAAAACCAATAAGCCATTTTCTGTATAATCACTTTGTTCATATTTATTCTTCCACAACTTCATTATTTGTACCCTTTCTGCTTTCAGGTATTCAATTTAACAGATGCCTAATATTTTCTATGCCTTTCTTACACAACTTGCAGACTAAATCACTCATGTTTTTCTATTTATATGTATATTTCCTTGTTGCTAAAGATCCCATTCGAACCTTAAACTGTAAGCTACTTTCCTTGCTATTATCATAAATTAACTCACACCTAATATTCTGTTTACTTCTATAATTACATTTTAATATATAGATGTAAGTACCCTCTATTGGCCCATTGTTTAATTAAAATAGAATTTATCAAAATTTGGTTATTACATATGCTGTAATATCTTACATATTTAGTTAGATAATGAGCTAATAAATGATATTTAAACATTTATTCAAGTTAAAATTCAATAAGTAATATAATATTTTAATCGTGATTGTTTTCAAATTTTATTAATGTTATTATTTGTTTGTTTAAGCTGTGTAAAATGTCTAAAGATATAAACTTCCTCATCCATCATCTAAGTCAAATTGAAGAAGTGGCTGAAGAAATTCTGACCGACAAGCAACAGATTGTTGATCTAGATTATAAACGTAACAAGAACAGAGAAGCATTGAGGTGAGAAATTATTTACAGTTTGAATAAAGCTCTATCTTGTTTATCATAAAAAATTGAATTAAAGCAGTCAGACTTCACATCATCTTCTTTGCAGAAATAATCTTATATATCTGCAATTGATCCATATATATATATCAAAGTTTGAATATTTCAGCTTTTCAATTTTTTAATGTACTTACTGACAAGCAAAATAGAAATATTACTCAATCATAGTTCATGTTTTATTAATCTTAAGACCCTATACTTGGACCACACCTATTTATTACCACACTCTATATCTCATTCATCTTTAATATTAATGTATACTTATATTTAAAAAGACTGTGCTATTTCATTCATCACATCTATATCATACTGCCATTAACCCCCACTCTATTATTGTAATGTATTTCTTGTGCTGAATTTATATACAAATATCTTCATTCTATTATTAAACTATTCATGAGTTGTGAATTCTCTTTGAAGTCTATATAATTTTATATCAAAACTTGCATGAATTCTATTTTTTAATTAAGCTTTATATAATCCCTGTCTCTTTATCTGATTACTATCCACTCAGTATAATGCCTAATATAGCCTATTACTTATATAAGAAATTATTAGAATCCTTCTTAAATCTATCAACATTGAAATGATTTCTGAAATCAACATTTACCGCACAAAAGTTTATTTAGCTCTCAGTTCTGATTTCTATTTATCAATATTATCTAAACAAAATAACAAATCACTCACACAGCATTTAAAGAAATGCAAAAATAAAATTTTATAGATATTAACTAAACATTTAGTCACTGAAAAATTTAAATTCTTTTTTCTAATCTTCATAACTTATAAAGAAGCTACATACTTTACGTCCTGCATATAAACCCAAAAAGGTTAAATATTTTGATTAGATTATTTGAGGAAAATATAATGTCTGAAATTTATTACCCTAAAATAAGCTATTAAATTCACTCTATTCAAACTTTTCCTACCTTGTTTTTGATTTCAATAAAGAATATCGTGAAATCACTAAACAGATCATATGAACTAAAATCACTTTTTACCATACATCTATTCATCCCTCCAGGTATACATGGAGTTTTTATTTTATTTCATTCAAACATAATCATTTTTCTGTACCATACCATTTTATCTCTTCATTCTTCTCAAAAACAAAATTATAAAATAATTATATCTTATTTTTATAGTTTCTTTTTTTGAAGATATTTTCTTCATTACTACAAAACTTTAGATTGATATTAATGATATCTCTTCTAATCAGAATTATAGAATCACTGATAAAATTCATCATATTATCTTTCCACAGATATCAAAATACCAGTTTGCAAAAAAGGTCTTCTCAGTCTATTTAATAATTATTCTATTTAAAACAATAATTGATCATCAACTTTCAATGCAGTACCCTTCCTGAGACTTTTTTAATCAATACAAAATTATAACATTCCATCTCATTTCTTTATTTAATTACTAATCTTTTAGTGATTATGAAAGTCTCACAACTATAAATGGAAAGATATCATCTGGATTCATACTTAACAATTCAATATCTTGGAATTTTCTTCATCTTTTTCTGATTCAGATTAATTATGATCAATGACTTTATAAAATACATGTTTTGTATGGATCGCCACATTTGCAGCAAGAAATGTTTTCTCAAATTTAATAAAGATAAATCCTCCATCTAGAGAATTTAATCTTCTGAAACTGTTTATTTCATCCCTGACTAAATTCTTTGGTTTCCTTATTCACATAACTCACAACCTTCTTAGATCTAAATTCAAATCACTTTTATTAACATTGATCAGAAAATTAAATAATTCTTTTTTAAATCTTATCTTTCCATTTGTGCTAACATATCTCCATTCTTTTTATAAAGTATACCAACTCCTTTGTAATTTATAACAGGAAGACTTAACATCTTAATCAGAAAAATAACACTTCATTCAACAATTTATTATTACATTCTATGCATATGTACTGTTTTTATTGTAAAACTTGCTTTCCAGGAATTGAAACATTCCCAACAATATTATCCACTGACACATCACCAAATCAATAGCAGTACATATCAATATTACATTTATTTTCCAACATACCCACTAACTAATTCATTCAGTGCATTAATCTCAAAGCTTGATCTTAGTTACCAAGTTATTATTAAAAAGATCAATCTTTGATTGAAGTGAAATTCTTTGGCTTTTTGATAAAAAATAAACTTTGAAAAGCTTCCTATCAATACCTTTCTGTCAATTAGAAGAGGATTCACATATCAAAGCCACATATTCATTAGAAATTAAGAAACTTTAAATCACTTTCAGTTTAGTTGCACTGAATTACAAATCTATAGGAAAGTAATCACAACATGTAATACATTTACACATATCAACATTTCTTTACTAATGTTGAGAAGAAATCCTCTTTATCTTCTGGTTTCTAAGATGTCACTTTTTTAATTTTACCTATCCTAAACCTCAATTTCTAGTTTTAATAATATTGGTAAAGTTAGAGATTAGGCTTTAGCTTCATCTAATTGGAGTTTCCATTGTCTAGAAACTTATAAACTTTTTTTTTCTCTGTTAATTTCTTTCAATATTATAGCACAAATTTTATATAAGAAAAATGATCTTGAAATTTTTATATGCCAGTTTGTAACTACAGTATTTATGAAAAAAAATTACCTTAGAATTTTTTTTTTTTGACTATATAATGGAGCTGCAAACTAAGCTGTATCTAAATACACAACTTCAATTACATGCTATCCAAAGAAAATGTAAAGAAACAAACATAAAAAAAACATTGAAATTCAGAAATTTTACAATATTTGGCAATCATTTTTTCTTCTCTGAATGCCATGTATGATTATATATATAATAAAAAATTTTTGGTTTATGAGTACATATACTTTTTTCTTTTCTTGTTACCCTTTCTGAATTTGATGTGCTATATTTTGCATAATAAAATATTTTCTGAGCTTGGTGCTAAAAGTTTACAAAATTTTAGAACATATTCAAATTTGATACTGACTTAAAAACATCAAAACAATTAGAGAGATCTTTATTTTTTGATAACAAGGCAACTATTATGTTCTGTAAGAGGAAAAAGTTATTTTTAAAAAAATGTTGTTTATAGCATATTTAATCATGATGAAAGAATCACACATTTCACTATTTATTTTAAAATTAATAATAGAATTCAGTTAATTTTTCTATTGCTTCAATGAGTGCAAAAGTGAATACAAAATAGATGTAAATGTATCGCCTCAATTTATTATTAATAGCCATATTATTATTTTTAAAATTTTGTTTGTATTTTAAAAAAGCATCTGTGTTATATATATGTATATATTGAAATGTTATTGTGCAAGCTATTTCATGCTATATATGTTGAATACGAAGGGGGTTCAAAACAAAACATAGCATAGTTAGCCGTTCCACTATATATACACTTACTGGATTTTTACTATTATTGTTTTGTTTTTGTTTTTTGTTAGTTGAACTTAAATGCAACATTTATTAATTGGAATGACTTCTAGCCAAAGTATAAGACAATAATTTTTTCAATAATAGACTGGTTTTTTCTTATATTATATCTTTTTCTTTTTATAGAAAAAAGTCCAAAATCCCCTTAGACAATAAGGGACTGAATTTTAAATCAATCATAAAAATTGTTTTCAGATATTTTTTAAGTAATTATCATTGATAAGTCTGATTTTCTTGTCAATTTTAACTTTGTCAACAAATGATGAAATGTATAATAATGACTTTACTGTGCTAAATTTACATATAATGTTGTAGGTTAAGTCTCAGTGTAATTGAAATGCTTTCTAGTGATATCATAAAACAAAAATTTTTTTTGATAAAAGATCAGTTCCATCTTTTCTTTACATAGAGAGAAGCCTTTGAATGTTTAGGCTAGAGGATTGAATTTTAAATCAGTCATGGAATTTCTTTTCAAATTATTTTAAATTGGTTGATATTATTAGTTGACAAATTTAATATTTCTCTCAATTTTAACTTTATCAATGATTCAAATAATGAAATTATATAATAAAGAACATGTAATATTTGAGATTAAACTTCAATGCAATATTTATTTCAGATAATTGAAATGTCTAATAATTTTTTTTTTGATTGGTCTCATCTTTCATTATATATCTTTATATAGAAAAAGAAATGAATTTCTATGATTAATATTATAATGTACTTTTTTTGTTGTTTATATGAAAATTTTTCTCCTATCTACCAATAATTACTTTAACAATTATGATTCTTTAATTATATTGTATAAGATCAACAAAGAGTGCTTTAAAATTAAATTCTGGCTAATGAAAGGGAAATATAGACATATTAGCCACATCATATTTTTGAGTGTCATTTTATAAAAATAAAGTATTATATCATTCTTTTTGAAAGTCTTACTATTTGTTTATGATATAAGTTTGTTGTTTTGTTTTTGTTTTTTTTTTGAATACACAAAAAATTTATTTGCTCAAATAATTGAACTAAAAGTTAAAAAAATAATATTTGTTTTATTTATGGCAATTACATTTTAATTTCTCTCAATTTGACATATTTCTCATATTGATTTGTACATTCTCCTTTTATTTTTTTATTTAAGTGCACTTCTGTTCTTAATATAAATAATATATTCTATTTTTAATATAAAAATTGTTTCTTAAATGAACAAATTAATATTTTGGTTAATGTTATCAAAAAATAATAGAGATCATAGGCCGTTTGAATTCTGCTTGTTTATCTTTCTTTGATATATTATTAATTTTGCTAATCAACGTTATCAGAGATGCATTTAGAAGAATAGTGATTGATTTTTAAGATTTTGGCTTTTGTATTTATTCCTTCTCATTTTGTTTGATTCACACACTTTGTTTATTACTTTATAAAGGATCAAACATTCTAAGATAATTCATCATAGTAAAAATTTTGTATAAGCAAAAAAAATTTTACTGTGAATTTACTTTAAAATACTTCAATGCAATTTTTTTTAAAAAATAATTTTTTAAACTATATTAAGTGTGTTTTATTCAAATATTCAATAACTCATTTCCCACCTATCAAGTTTTAAAAAAAAATGTTATTCAAAGATGCATGATAATTTTGAAATGACTAATTTTTATCTCTATATAAAAATGATAATCTTGCAAGTGAGGAAAATTTACAGATTTTAATTTTGTAATAAATCATTATACTATAATAAGATTGTTAATGCTCTACTTTATTTATTGCTACATAAAATGATGAAAATTTTAAATACACAAAAATAATGGCCATTCTCAAGTAAATTAATTTTCTATAATCTACAAGTTTAATATAAAATGACAATTATAACTCATTTCTTTATTTGGATGTGATATGCTATACTATAATCATTTTAATTCCTATTTATATAAATAAAGTGATTTTAACTCTGGATTTATTAGTGTATTTATCCTCCACTCTATCTCAAGCAATCGATACACATGACCACACATGTAAAAAAGATACATAATCCCTAATATATATATTTTGTGCAGAATTAGCACTCATCAGTTGGGCCAGATCATCATCTCCCACACATATATACAATAGTGCTCAGTTTTATATTAAAATAGCAATTCATCAAACTGTAATGGACAGGCTTTCATCCTCTCACCCTTCCAACTATTCAACCATCCATTTCATTGACAAACTGATGATGGAATGCTCAAAACCCTTGCTGGATTTGATATTATCATGTATCTTTTTCACATGTGTGTGGTAATAAATATTATTGTTTGAGATAAAGTGGAGGCTGAATAGACTGAAAAATTTTGAGTTTAAATTCTTATATATATATATATATATAATCATTTTTAAATTCTTTTTTTTTTTTTGATGGTTTGATTTCAAAGTTTTATATAGATGATTTGTAAGGATTTTAATAAGTATGCAGACTGATAAAAATTGACAAGTCTCTAATTTCAAATATACTTCTATTTTCATCTATCTTTATAACTTGCTTTTTCTGAATAATCTGATATATTCTTTCTTTTAAAAATTTGATATATAGTTTTGTCAACTATCTATCTATTTATACATCATTTCTTGCACAATATTGAAATGATTCTATCATTTCCTGAAGCTTTTTTATTCTTCAAAGATTTTGTGGTATGTTTCATCTCTTCATTTAAAATGTATATTTTTAAATGATTTTATTATATGAGTTATTGTGCTTTCAAATATATATTTTTTTATCGAGTTCAAACACCTTTGTCATTACTGTTTTTTTACTCATCATCTAATATATTTTTATTATTTTAACATTTAATGTATAGTTATACCAACTATTTTTCTATTTTTTCATCAGTTTCTTACAAAATATTTATAATTTCAACATATTCTGGAACTTTTCCATTCTTCAAAGATTTCAAATGATGTAATTATTATTGTAATGGTTACTTTATTTTTCTGTTTTTATCACCCTATAGTGTTTTGTAAAATGTTTATATCTTTGGAAATTTTATTTTCATCTATAACTTTCTCTGCCATTTTATAGAATTCTAAATATTTATTGCTTTTATTTTATTCATTTTAAAATGGTTTTGTATTCATTCTTTCCAACCTACATTGCTTTGTTAATAATAATTGGAAAATTTTTTGATGAATTGTCACATTTTTGTTTTAAGATCTACTTGATGTTTATGTAAAATATCTGTTAACTTATAATTGATTTCATCCAAACTGAGATATCTTCCAAATTAGTTAATATTTTAAAATGCTTTGTGTTAGACTAAATTTATAGGATTACTCCTGAAAACTACAGTTATCAAAGTCTTAATATTGATGTAAAAGCTATTGTCTTCTTACTTTTGCTTTAAGACATATTTTATATATCATTAATCAATAATCACTTCTTAAGTCTTTTAAATATATTACAATCTTGAAATAAATATTTTTTTGTAGATAAAATATAGTCTCACTCTGCTATGTCTTTATTTGGATGTTTAGTTCATTTTCAATTTAAATTTTTATTCAAAGAAACATGTGTAATATAGATTAGTCTTAAAATATGTATTTTCTATTAGACAAAATGAAATTTAACTGTGCTCTATCTTCATTTGAATGGTTTTTATTCATTTCCTTAAAAAAAAAAAAAAATTATAAGAATCATTTTTTACTTTTTGTGCAAATTCCACAAGTCAGTGTTCTCTCTCATTTCTAACTTCATATCCAAATTTAACTATAGAATTTTCATATTTACAATTTTAAAATATTATTTGATCTGTTAAAAAGAATTTTGTATATCTATAAAAATGTCCTTCACTTGTCTGTATCTGATGAAGCATAAACCTGAAATATCTGCATTTGGTATCTTCTGCTTTGAGATTCCATCAATCTTCGCCACAATGTTTTTTTTTCCATTTTTTATTTATGCCAATTCCTTTTGGGTTGTGCCATTATAATAAAATCTATATATATTTTTTTTCTGTTTGCTTCTAATTTCACTAAGTTCAAAAATTTCCTTTTGACTTTATAGATATGTTGTATATAAAAAATAAAAAGTTTTTAAAAAATTGGAAAGTAAAAATTATATTATTTGAAATAAAAAATGACTATTTTATAAATGTATTTGTTAAAGACTTTATAAAAGTGAATTATTAATAACAGTGATTGGAATATAATGGCTGATTTTATTCAACAAAGAATATGAAAAAGGAACATTTGGCAAGAATTGTTTTGAATTAGGTTTTATAAATATTCCAAAGTCCTTGATTTGAATGGGTTAATCATTAAATTTAACATTAAAATGATATAGAAATTATACATTTAATGAATACATAGATGAAGTAGAATCCTTTAAGAGCATTTTCTTCATACATCCTACTAATACTTCTCAGAATGGTTAAATATTCTGAAATATGCAATCATTCTGATTTTATCCATCATTAATATACTATTCTTTTAAAATTACCAATCCTTTTCCGATTTGTTAATATACCCTGATATATTTTGTTTCAAGCTTTTCCATTATATCTTTATATTTATTTGTTAAATATTTAGCTTTATAACTAACTAATGTTTTTATTTGCTGAGTTTATAATGATCTATAAAATATAGAGATTTGAACGCAGACTTTCAAATATGAAGATTTGCTATCTTAATATAAACTTACCACTGATTATATATGTATGAGAGAGATGATAATCTGGACCAACTGATGAGTGCTGGTTCAGCATGAAATACATATATTGGTGATTATTAATCTTTTCTACTTGAAAGTCTGAGTTCAAATCCCCTATATTTACAATTAGGATCCAGGTATATGAAGAGTGCCTGTATTTCAAATATTAACGATCTATAAAAGTAATTAATGAAATTATCATTTAATAGAATTAATTTAAGGATTTTAGAACTATCCTCTACTAGAGTTAGAGCATTATATAAAAGCACAGATGATACTATTGTTTATTTTCTCTAAAAATTAATAATAATTAAATGATTTTTATTCAAGCATCAATGAGATAGATTGAACATTGATTCAGGAATATTTAGTTTTTGAATCTATCAAATTAACATTGTGCTAAACTGTGAAGGGATATCAAATAATAAGTCTCTGAGGAAATCTTGTGACATTTAAATACCAGAAATGACAATTGAGCTTTGATTCAGCAGTCTTTTGTTCTCATTGCTATCACTCCAATGGTAATTATTCTATCTTAACACCTATATTTCTGCTTTTACTTTATGATTTCTTTACTTTTAAGGTATACTTAGAAATGTAATAATTATTATAATTGTCTATAATATCGCATTTAATGTTATTATGTAAATTGTTTTTCTTTTTTTATTGATAGATCTCTTGGCCTCCTTAAGGCCCAAGATAATAAAAAGTCTTGGATCTGTTTGAGTAATATGTTCTTGAAGTTTCCCACTGCTGATTGCATTCAGATTCTAGAAAAGGGTGAGTAGGAATGATTTGTATTTAATCTTTTTTTTTTTAAGTGTCTTAGCATTGGCCGGGACGCAAACCCGCAACCCGGGCAACTGCAAGGCAGTCGCGCTGACCTCTCGACCACCAATGCAAGACATAGATATTGGACTTTACATTATCACTGTTGTTTTTTTGTGAACCAGATTGGCATGTAAATAATGTAAATATATTTGACAAAAGGTCTACAATATAGCATAGGTTAATGCATCTGTCTCTAATGGTTATCACTTGATAATTGCAATGACCAAGTTTCTTAACAAAAAAAGGAAGTTAAAGCTTTCGTGATTGTATTTATTAGAAGCAAATTTTTTTTTTTTTAACCTATATTGTATAATATTAGCATCAGTAAACATTATAAGATTCAAGAACCATTTAACAAAGCATTTTGAAATACAGCATAGGGTATGAGAAAAGAGACCATCATAAGCAAAAAATGAAGGAAAACTGGTTCATTCTAATTCAAGTCACAATTTCAGCAAATACTCCAATAATGTTTAATTAATTCAAGATTGGAATCTTAATTAACAATGAAATTTATTTTATTTAATTTTACTTTAACTCTAGCCAAAAAGGTACTGAAAGCCTATTTAGTGACTTTTGAAAAGTTTGAAATAGATGTTACTTTATATAAACATTTCTTGAATTTATTTACATACAAATATATATATTATATTATATAATTAGTGTTAATAGCTCTTAACATGCTTTTCTGAATATCCCTATCCCAGACCGGTTTCTAGCTGCTGGTTGTTGTCAGTGAGGCACATTAGATCTAAAAATGCCAGCTCAAACCCAGTATTTATCTAATAGTTAACTATTAAGTAGAAAATCTGAAATGCTCAGACATCTATATGTCTTCAAATTCATCTATCTAACTTAAGTAGTCTTCAAATCCAGCTATCTAACCTAAATAGCCATATGGGAAAAAAGCTTGTTAAGAACTATATTAACATCATTATATAACATTTGTAGTTTAAGCTTATTAAATTAAATCATATGATGTTTGACTTGATTTCCTTGTGAATATATATATATGTCATATTATTATTACTATTTGCGGGATATTCCGTGTTGTGAAAAAGCTAAATGCTGACGTTTCAGTACAATATCAAGTACCTTCCTCAGAGCGTCCTCTTTCTCAAATCATAAGAATACACATGAGATTTAAAACCGTTTTTATCGTTTTTTTTCTCCTCATATTTAAATTCTATTGGTTGAGAAGTTTTAAAATTTATTTTCTCTTCCAATAGCTTCTTCCAAATGTTGTTAATCTTCTTTAATTCACACCTTTCATTTGTGCTCTTGGGCCTTTTAAAAATCTCTATAGCTTCTCTTAGCAATCTCTGGTCATACTGTTCAATTTTTGCTAAAATATTTGTTTTTTCAAAATTGATATCATGATTTGTTAATTTTATATGAGAATAAATAGCTGATGAATTGGATTTTTCTCTCACTGCCAGAATGTGTTCTTCCTTTCTAATATTTATTCTACGATTAGTCTGTCCTATATATGTACGTGGACAGACCCTACATGGAATTTCATATACACCATGACACTCCAAAGCAATTTTATCTTTAGGAAGTGGAAATATTTCACTAATTGTTTTATAAGTAGTGTAAATTGTGTGAATATTATTATTTTTTAAAATATTACCAATTCTATCAGTTACTCCTTTTATATATGGCAAAATTGTCTTAATTTTTGATGTATCAAAATCTTTTTTCTTTTGATATGTATAAGCCCTATTAATAATGTTGTAATTAAAACCGTTATGAAGAAGCATTTTATTAGTAGCAAAAAGGTCCCGGTGAAAATGGCTATCATCAGAAAGTCTCTTTGTTCTATCCAATAATGTCTTTGCTACTGAAAATAGTTGTGCAGGATGGTGATGAGATGAAAAATGCAGATATCTCCCAGTGTGTGTTGGTTTTTTATATATACCATGGGATAAAGAACCATCTTCCCTTCTTTCAATCAAAACATCTAAAAAAGGTAATTGATTATTATTTGCTATTTCCATGGTAAATTTAATATTGTTGCGAAAAGAGTTTAAAAAATTAAAAAAGTCATCAAGAGCATGCTTGCCATGAGGCCAAATAACAAAGGTATCATCAACATACCTCAGCCATATAGATGGTTTTTTAACTGCTAAAGTCAAAATTTTATTTTCCAAATCCTACATAAAAATAGAAGCTAATGCTGGAGAAATTGGTGAACCCATAGCTAGACCTGATGTTTGTTTATACATCTGCCCATCAAAAACAAAAAATGTATTCGATAAGCAGTGTTCAATCAAAATCACAACAAAATTAGGCAACTGAATATTGGCAGAGAAAATAAATTTTAAAACTTCTCAACCAATAGAATTTAAATATGAGGAGAAAGAAAACGATAAAAACGGTTTTAAATCTCACGTGCATTCTTATGATTTGAGAAAGAGGACGCTCTCAGCAAGGTACTTGATATTATACTGAAACGTTAGCATTTAGCTTTTTCACAACACGGAATATCCCGCAAATAGTAATAATAATATGACATCTTTTATCCGTGAAAATATTAGAATTAACATTATTCATCTTTACGGGAAAGATTGGTTTACAGAATGGAGGTGTTTTGAAAGAATGTGTGTGAAGAAAATTAAAGCCGTTTGTGATCTTCAATTTTTACTCAACTGTAAAAGAAATGGACTTTATCCTAGCTGTTGTAAAATTTCCTTCCATACGGATACGAAGAAAATTGACGCAGTTTTGAATAAGGCAAGTTTTGATATTTTAACTTCTTTTATTAGAAATACAAGAAAAAAGTTAGACTTTTTAGATAAAAAATTGTTACAACTCCGCCTTTTATTAAGTAATACTTTAAATCCAACATTATGGTCAATTTGTGATAAGATCGTTTATTTTAGAGTGAATAAAGAAAGTGATTTTAAATTTCGAAGGCAAATGAATAAAATTAACAAACTACTTAAAAAGAAACAGGAAATGCTAACTTTGTCTTTGTCTGAACGAGGAAGTGTGCACGCTGTAAAGAATTTATCTGATAGAAAATTATCAGACTTTGAACTAAAAGTTTTAAATAAAGGTTTTTAATTTTGCAATAACACCAACAAAATTACCTTTTGGGGATATTATTTGCAGAGTGGAAAGTAGTTTATCAAAAATACCTTGCGGGGATGCAGATATAGTGAGGGGAAAAATATACGATATTTTAAATAAAGCAAAACCACCTAAAACTAATTTATCAATTAATGAAAGAAGAGCTTTGTTTGCATTAAAAAATGACAAATCTATTACTATTCTTCCGGCAGATAAGGGTAATACTACAGTAATTTTAAATAAGGCTGATTATTTTAAAAAAAATACATGATTTATTAAATGATAATATTTATAAAAAAATTTATAGATCCTATGACTTATCTTGAAAAGAAAACGAAAACATTAATTTATTCTACTGATCTAGATTTAGAAACAAAGATACAGCTTACTCCCAGGGAAAAGTCTTCTTTTTATCCAAAATTGTATGGTTTACCAAAGGTTCACAAGCCAGATATTCCATTGAGACCGATTGTAAGTGCAGTTGGTTCACCTACACAGACACTAGCTCGTTTTTTGACTTCTTTCTTACAGCCGCATTTATCAACGATGTCATCATATGTTAAAGATGCTAATCATTTTCTTGAGCTTATCCGGGATATTAAATTGACTAAGAATGATATTTTGGTAAGTTTTGACATTGTTTCACTTTTTACTAGTGTACCTGTAAATGAAGCGATTCAAGTTTTAAAAAATATTCAGTTGCCTAATTTTGCTGTGGTTTTGATTGAACACTGCTTATCGAATACATTTTTTGTTTATGATGGGCAGATGTATAAACAAACATCAGGTCTAGCTATGGGTTCACCAATTTCTCCAGCATTAGCTTCTATTTTTATGGAGGATTTGGAAAATAAAATTTTGACTTTAGCAGTTAAAAAACCATCTCTATGGCTGAGGTATGTTATTTGGCCTCATGGCAAGCATGCTCTTGATGACTTTTTTAATTTTTTAAACTCTTTTCACAACAATATTAAATTTACCATGGAAATAGAAAATAATAATCAATTACCTTTTTTAGATGTTTTGATTGAAAGAAGGGAAGATGGTTCTTTATCCCATGGTATATATAAAAAACCAACACACACTGGGAGATATCTGCATTTTTCCTCTCATCACCATCCTGCACAACTATTTTCAGTAGCAAAGACATTATTGGATAGAACAAAGAGACTTTCTGATGATAGCCATTTTCACCGGGACCTTTTTGCTACTAATAAAAGGCTTCTTCATAACGGTTTTAATTACAACATTATTAATAGGGCTTATACATATCAAAAGAAAAAAGATTTTGATACATCAAAAATTAAGACAATTTTGCCATATATAAAAGGAGTAACTGATAGAGTTGGTAACATTTTAAAAAATAATAATATTCACACAATTTACACTACTTATAAAAAAATTAGTGAAATATTTCCACTTCCTAAAGATAAAATTGCTTTGGAGTGTCATGGTGTATATGAAATTCCATGTAGGGTCTGTCCACGTACATATATAGGACAGACTAATCGTAGAATAAATATTAGAAAGGAAGAACACATTCTGGCAGTGAGAGAAAAATCCAATTCATCAGCTATTTATTCTCATATAAAATTAACAAATCATGATATCAATTTTGAAAAAACAAATATTTTAGCAAAAATTGAACAATATGACCAGAGATTGCTAAGAGAAGCTATAGAGATTTTTAAAAGGCCCAAGAGCATAAATGAAAGGTGTGAATTAAAGAAGATTAACAACATTTGGAAGAAGCTATTGGAAGAGAAAATAAATTTTAAAACTTCTCAACCAATAGAATTTAAATATGAGGAGAAAGAAAACGGTTTTAAATCTCACGTGCATTCTTATGATTTGAGAAAGAGGGCGCTCTGAGGAAGGTACTTGATATTGTACTGAAACGTCAGCATTTAGCTTTTTCACAACACGGAATATCCCGCAAATAATAATAATAATATGACATCTTTTATCCGTGAAAATATTAGAATTAATATATATATACTTCATGCTTACATAATAAATGCTTTTAATTTAAATAAAAAGTTAACTTAAAATTTGTTGCTTGCTAGAACTATTTTACCTTTCTTTATAGTAGGGTGTAAAAAATTGAGGGTATTACTGAAGTTAAACAAGGGAGTGATCGACATTCAAAAATTTTTATCAGGCTTAAAACATATTTCTAGAAAATATTATATTTACATTTAGAAGCAACTCTTATTTTTGCTAAGTTTCAATAACTTAAATTCTAAAATTTCTAATTTGTATTTTCAAGCTTCTTGTGTTAGTGAGAATCCTGATTGATCTCTAGCTGATTGAAGTATTAATGATTTGATAAAAAAGAAATATGTGGCATTATTTGTGTAATAAAACAAAAACTACAAAATTAGATGCAATCATTTGTTTATCATAAATCTTTTTAATAAGCATTTTTTCATCTTTTGAGTAATGTAGTAGAATTTAAAGCATTAATATTAATAATATATTCATCTTATTTTTCTGTTGCATTTAAATAAAATTAATCACTTAAACAACTCTATAATCTTAAAAACGGAATGGTTGCAGGTTCTCATGGGATGGTGAAATTTTAAAATATGGAAATAACAGCTTAATTTCAAAATAATTGGAATTTTTTTAGTAATGTATAGATTCATGAAGTCGCAAATCTCTTATCTTAAATATGCTTTGCTTATTCCAATTTATAACAATAAAGATGGAGAAAAGTTTGCAGAAATTATTATGGAATGCCACTGTTGTGGTTTTAGAGACTCAAAGAAGCATTATATATATATATTTTTTGTTTTGAATGTAAGTGCTAGAAAAATAGAGTGAGTCATAATATCATTTATGTATTGCTTTTATTAATTTGATCAAGACACTTGATTCAATTAACCAGAAAAGTTTCTGCCATTGTTTTAAGTTAATTGATTTTCCACTGAAATTTATTCACTTTATACAGTTTCTATATGATGATCTAAGAAGAAGCTATATTACTTAATAGTAGAAAATCTGATTTGTTTAAAAACAAAAGTGATGATAAATAAAAGTGAGTTTATAGACAGCTTCATGATTTCATGAATCAAAAATTCATATAAATTTGATTGGTGGAGTTTTAATTTGAATCCATTAAATAACTAAAAACGGTAATTTCATTTTTTCGACATCTAGATTTATACTTAATAATTAAGCTTTTTTAAAAAAATTCAGAAAATTATCTATATAATATTCTAAATGTTTGGTTGCAATGTCTATTTTTTTTTTTTTTTTTGTAATTACTGTTCAAAAAAAACCTGGGTGCTTTATCAACAAGTAGTGAAAGAAATTTTTGGCTTGAGAATATCAGTCCATGGTAATAGCTCAATAACTTTTTAGATAGAAAAGCTGACTTGTATATTGACTGAGACTCAAATAAGTAACTGCATTTAACAAATTATTACCATAATGGTATAATTACTTCAACCAAATTAGTTGTAAATAAAGCTTGTGTTTGAAAAATCACCGTATAGAAGTGAAACTTGGTCTCCTAATGATATAGTGTGTTAGAAAAATTTAATCTAAGTGTGTTTATAATATTTTGATAATGTAATGTGAGCAAGATCATAAGAATATTTAATATGTTTTTCAGATTTCTGGATAGGTTGGTATTAAATCTACAGTGGCTAGACCACATCTTTGAAGGATTGAATGTGCAACATAAATTATAAACTTGAGTGTAATTTATGTGAGAATAGCAGATCCTGCTTTTTATGAAAGAGATTATCACAAAGATATAATACACTAATGACTGCTTTCATTGGTTATATGTGACTGCATATCGAATACAATATAATGAACAGTTCTAATTAGATAAGGTGTTAAAATCTTTCAGAAAGCAAAGTTTGTTATAGAAATTAATGCAACATGTCAAATAAGCAAATTAAATGACTAGCATGTGATATATGCAAATGTATTTGTGATAACTCACTTGGTTTCTATAATCATGACAAAATTCATCATTAACTTTGTTTTTCTTTTTTTCTCTAATATTAGAATAACCATATTCATTTTTGGCAACTGCTAAGGATAAAACGTGAAGACTATTTTTGACTCATTTGTGTCTTCATTTATTACTTTTGGCATGGTAACAGGGAGTTCTTAGCATGCTTGGAATAAATCTTATGATGAATCATTTAGAAGTTTGTTAGATTATGCATTATATTCTATCAGGGTCTTGACACTATAATGACTTTTTAAGAATTTAATTTGCTTTGATCATATATCATATTAAATTAGACTTGTTAATGTTACTGACTGTCATTTAATATCAATTAAACATTAAACATGAAGAATGCAGACATTTGTGTGAAGATCATTTTGAACTGAAAGCGGTTCACCGCTATAGAATCATTATGTAGGAGCTGAACAATGAACCATTGATCAAGAATAATAAATTATTTAATGGTTGTGGTATTGTTATTCTGGAAGTTATTGTGGTCTTAGAAATCTAAAGATTTGGAGATTTTGCAATAATAATCAAATTGTAGTTTTATTAATAGATTGTAGAACTTATTGTGATGCGATATAATTGCATAAATAAATGAACTACTAAGAAATTCTTACATTCATATTATTAAAATTTATTTGGAATCTAAAGTTTTTGTTAAATAATCTAGTGTAACTAAAACTGTATTTCATTATGTTAGTTTTATTTACAGATCTTGCTTATTTAAAACATATATGGTAACAAAAAAGTTGAATTATGAATTCAGCTCTCCATTTATCAGTGATGAATGTTTTATCATGTTATAGTTAGGCTTTTCTTGAAAAAAAATTTGCAGTCTTTAATCTGAATTAGAATTTGTTTATGGCAAAGTGTGCTAATCTCTACACTAGAGGTTCACTCTAAAATGCGCAGGTGAATCTTAGGGTTAATTTAATATCCTATTACCAGTGTTGAACATTGCGTATTATTTTTTTTTGTTTGAAATCTGCATATTGTCACTTATCTGACTAATTCTGATTTTTATCTTCAGCTAAGAAGAGACATCTATTTGCTGATCAGTATTGGATGATTATTTAATTATCTTTAAGCCTAATACCTGAATCATTCTTGGATTTTCTTCCACTAACTGTAAAAACAAATCTCCAAGCTTTTCTTCTACCAGAAAACTAATCATAAATATACACCATATTACAAGGCTTAACCAGTGTGATAGTGTAATTAAAATTAATTGAAAGGTTAATTGTTCAGAAGATCATCTAGAAATAACAGGTTGATTTTTCAAATCCATCATTCCGACATTGCACTAAACAGCGCAGGACATTATACTAATTATTGCTTTACATTTAATACTTCATGTGCACACTTTTATAATGTATATTTTTTATAAGAACTTTTAGATCTGCATAAGTGAATTTTCTTATATTTTTTAAATATTTAAAAAAAAAATTATTCCTCATTTCTGATGGGTTTTTTTTAGACCAGATCAAGATACAAGAAGAAATCAAAAACTTAAGAAAAAATCTCAAGCCAAAAGTCAACAAACTGCTTGATCTGGAAGGCAAAGAAGAATTGAAAGGTTTTGATTTACAGCCACTTTCAGAAGAAGAAATTAAAGCAATTGATAGAATTTTATAGTGAACTTTTAATTAGTAATGTATTATAAGCAAATATTTCAATAGAAAAACTGTAACTTTATAATTTTTATTTTATCATTTATTTAAATAGTTGTTTTATTATATAAATGATCTAGTTGGTTACATTAAATACATTATTAATCCTTTACAGTAGCACACGAATTCCAATATTTCATCTTATCATCTCACATTAAAGACTTTTTTCCAGGGTTTTTTTTTTTATCTTTTGGAATCCTATCAAGAATTGTTCTGCACTCTTGGTTATTTATTTTTTGTGTGTGTGAGTGAACTGTGTGCTCAGCCTATCAAAATTTTTTAACCATTATGTTACCATCAATAAAAGATGCCACTCTAGGGTAGAGTCTATATTTTTATATTTTTTTTTATTTCTAATATATTTTTTAATTATTTGCAGTCTTTATTTTACCTTTGAACCCATCTTCTTATTTTATGATTTGCTTATACCAATCAAATCATTTCACAGTCCTCCTAAAACTGTGCCCCATAATCTTGTAAGCTATTGAACCAGTCAAAAAATATCAATCTGACTTTTCTCAATATATATATATATATTTCATAAAGTGTCCATTCCTTGGATGACTTAGGGATTTAAACATCTGAATCATCCCACTAATAATGATAACCAACATTCCCGAGAAATGGAGATTATGCATAAAATATGTATAATGAGAGGAGTCAGTTTGATATATTTGTCCCTGATTTAATAGCATGAGAAATTATGGAATGTAACTAATTTGATTGTTTACATACTTGCTTCCAGCATAATTCTTGATTTTTATATATTAAATATTATAAAAGTATTATAGATATGATGGGTCATCATTCTAAAATGCATTTCAGCTACCCAAGCTCCACATAATTTTTCAAATGTTTTATGCTATTGATTTGAATTTGTTTATGAACATTACATATATGGAACTACTGTGATAAATATTTAAAAAAGTAGATAATCAACAAGTGAATTTTTTTTTATGCAACACAGATTAGTAATAAGAAGTTTCAAAACTGTTTGACTTTAAATTCACTACATTTTTTTTTAATTTAATATATATAAATAGAATATATTATATGATTTATAACCATATAGAAAATCTGACTCAAACTATTAAGAAAAGAACTCCCATAATTAATAATAGAAGATACTCTAAAAATTTCAAAAAAAAAAAATTGGTATGGTTGGACTGATTGAAAATAACCAATAGAATATCAGCAATGTTTTGATAAGGCAACTTCAATAGAAATCCATTTTTTATCTATTGAAATTATGTTAGCAACAAATTGCTATGTTTTTGTTTTATTTAAGCTTTGACTGTTATGTATTTCATACATACGTATATAAAACTATCATCATGGTTAAGTAAACTATTTTTTGATTATTCAAACTTTAATACTTATAAACTAAAATAATGTAAGTAAGATACTGGCTGAAGTCTGATAAATAATTTTGTAGTCATGTGAATTATTAACATTGAACTATATGTTGAATACCTACTTAAATTAGATATACTAATCAAGGTATATATACCCTAGTTTTTGGAGTCAATATAATGGAATTTTTTAATTAGGATTCACAAGTATAATAAATATTGGTTTTTTCAATAAATTCAAAAAAAAACAAAAACAATAAATATTTATTTGAAATTATTTATCAGTTTTCTCATATAAGTATATATTTTAACAAGAAAATAATAATAACTTACTAAATTCTTTTACAAGTGCTAAGAACAAACATATAAATTGTTGTTTAAACAATAAAAAAAAAAGAAATTTCAAAAGCATAAAATTTGTTCCATCACCTCTAGAACTTAAAATATGATTTCTATACTTAGTTTAAAATATATGTACACAATGCAGAATGGAAAATTGTAAATAAAAAGTTGACTAGTTCATATTTAATCTTTATGAGATAGTAATTTTTTTCTTATTTGGAAAGGTAAAGAAAAACCATGTTCTCAATATGGCTTCCTTCTTCCTATATTGAATTCAGAAACATATTATAATCATTCATTTTGCTTCTTTTTTTTTTTTTTACAATAAGTAAATCAGCAGGTATTTAATGTCCGACCAGGTGAATATGAAACCATTACTCTCTAGCTAATAATGACTATCCATTTCTGACCAATAACTGAATGATTAGATCAGCTATATACTGACTAGTGGAAAGAAAAATCCTAAATCTGCTTATGACTATAAAAGATATCTTAGATTCATGTGACTGAATTTGAACTCCAGGTTGAAAGGAAGTAAATGATCTGACTATTATGTCATGAAACCTTCTTTAATATTACCATTCAGTAGTCAACAAACATTAGATAAAATCTTGAAATATTTTAAATTTTGGAGGCAGTAGTTTGAACAATTTAGAAGTAATTCCTGGATAGATTCACTGTAAAACAGGGCCATATCAGAACTCAATTCTTCAATAGCTTGAATCTAAAAGAGAGACAGTGATCACCATTATCTATTATTTAACTATGAATATATTAATATATGTATAATTCTTTCTGATTCAATTCTATAATTTATTTAAACTTTTATTGTTCTTTCGTGGTCATTTAAGATAATCATAAAATAGTAATAGGGATTCTCAGCATGCATCCTGGCGATTATACCATTATATTTTGATCTACTTAATTACTCATTTTAGTGGCTTTTTTAAAAATAAAAAAATCATAAAGCATAATATCAAAACATCTATTTTTTATATATATGCTAAATTATGAAATTTTAAGCTACGTAAAATACAAATTTCAGTAACTGATAATGTATAATAATTTTGGTGATCATCAGAACTCCAATGAAATAATTTAATCCTTTATTAATATAGAGCTTAATGGCACTGGAAAAATTCAATGTTTGTTATTTAAGAATAATTAAAAACTATTTTTGCAAAAGAAGGTGTGTTTTTCTAAGTTTGTATTTATATTTTTAAATAAAGAAATCCTTTAGCACTATTAGCACATTCAACTTCAACGAGTTAAAACTCAGATAAAACTTAAATTTCTGTCAGTATTAAAGCAATTGTTAGGAATTTTTATTTAGATAATTGATTCAGTAGTAATCCATCTAACTATCCAATTATTGGTCAATAAATAAATAGATAGATAGAGCCCATAAAACATCAAAAAAAAATCATTGACCCTTGCCAATAAGAAGTCTAATGAGAACATATTTTAAATTTTTTATTGAATCTTGTATACATCTAAAGCCCATGATTAAGATTTTACTTAATTAAATTAATGCATTAAGTGCAACATTTTATTCAGTCTATTGTACTATGTATCAGAACCATCTAAAGCTCAAGCAGTAGACATAAGGTAGTTATGTTATATCAGATTCCAAGAATTTTTTTTATTGGTGGTCTTATTCTATTAGAAACATACATCTGGGATCCACCTTTAAGTCTTGTGTATACTGTTTAAACTAATATCTTGAGATTTAAAAACTATTGGGTTTGACTCTGTTAAGCATATAAATGTGGATATTTTGACTCCTTGACGAGATTATAGCCAATGATTTTTTCTTGGCTTACAGTTAATTGCTAGGAATAGCAGTTCATTCTATTTATTATAATAAACACTAGATGGCAATGTTATATTCTCAGATTAAAGGAAGAGTAGAAATAGTGGATTATTATCAAGATTTGACAACCGATATATGTTAGACAGGGCATGTTCTATAAATGAGCGATTGAAAAAATTATGTAAGAGAAATAATGTTATGTTTGTGGATGTGTGGGATTATTTTATTATTAAGAGGGAGTTATATAGTAAAGATGGATTGCACTTAGCAAAACAAGGAAGTGAAGTTTTAGGGAGTTTGATTTATAAAGAATATAGATTGGGAAATTTATAAAGGGGGATAGGATTTTAAATTGCAGTGTTATCAGAAAAAAGAAGAATGGATGGAAGGGTACTTGATTTGGATATAAATGTAGATGTGGAGAGGGAATGGGTCTGTAAAATTAATGGTAAGCAAGCTATTTATAAATGTAATGGAGAAGAAAGAGTCAAAATAATTCATAAAAGAGTAGTTAGGAAAGAAGAAATTGTTAAAATTGAATATTTGAATATGCAAGATGGTGGGAGACCAGAAAAATGTCTGCAACTAAACAATATTAAAAATGAAGAGCTTGAGGTATTAGCAGTAGTTGAAACACATCTAAATGAAGAAGAAGAACCTATAGTGGAATATGGCGGTTAATAAGGGGTGATAATATAGGAGTTATGTCAAAAAAATATTTAAATACTGTTAAATGTCAAGACCATTTGTGGTTTGAGATAAGGTTAGGAAGACAAGAATGGATGGTAGCTATATTATATATAGTCACTGGAGATAGTCAAACTATAATGGAATGGAACAGTAGCATATATGATTGCCCAGTTAAAAATATATGTAGAGTTTCAAAAAAAAGGGGGAAGAAAATGATTATAGGGATATGAATGGGAAAGTTGAAGAAATTAACTATGTAGATAAGAATGGACAGCTTTTGAAGAACTTTTGTCAGACAGTGAATTTGAGCATTGGAAATTTGTCAAATATTTATGAGCGACAATACAAATGGTCTAGAAATAATATATTTACACAATAGATTATGTATTAATAGAGAAAGAGGAAATGAATAAAGTATGGAAAATTAAAGTGTTTGATAATGAAGAGAGAATATGTAATAGTGATCATAATTTCTTTATAATAGAAATGGTTATTAATGTGATAGAAAATAGTAATAAAATTAGAAAGGATAATGAAAGATGTGGCTGGACAATGAATGATAAAAATAAGTTAGTAGAATATAAAGTAAAAGTTGATTGAGGATGAATATAAGGACTGGTGTGGTGAAATAGAAAAAATGACAAATAGGTTTTAGATGAGAATATTCAGGAGAACAAAAGTAATAGAAAAATGAGAATTAGTAAAAATGTAAAAGAGAGGGAAAAAGCATGTAGAAAATATATGTGTGCTATTAAGAACAAGGAAAATGAAAAAGATGTTAATGTTAAATGGGAAAAGTATTTAGAAAAAAGAAGTTGGCCAAAATAGATAATTATAGAGAAGAATGAAGTTAAATAATAAATTGTTGGAGGATATAAATAAAAGTGGAAAAGATGGGAGTAAAAATTTTTGGAAATACATTAAAAGAAGGAATATAGGGGAGAGAGAAATAGTATCACAAGTTGATGAGGGAATGGAAATTAGCTCTACAGAAGAATTAAAGACAATCTTAAATAAGTGTGTAATGGATATAGAAAAATGCTACATGCAAAGGACAGAGTAATAACAAACATAAAAGCATATAGTAATGGAAATATTAGGTTTACAGAAAATGAACTGAATGAGGAAAAGTGGAAGTTAAAAATGGGGTGGGTCTATGGCAAAGCTGCCCTATGTCACCTATTTTGTTTTTGATGTGAGAGAAATGGAGAGAGCAATAGAAAGACTAGGCAGAGGGATAGAAATACCATTAATAGGTGGCAAGGGTGTATATATATTATCAGGTCTTTTGTTTTCAGATGATTTCTTATGCACAGAAAGAAGGGAAGATATGGAAGTTATGCTGAGGGCTTGCAAGGGTGATTAAAGAGATGGGCATTAAATTTAGTGAAGAAAATTCAAAAGTAGTGATGATTAATACTGGGGAAAAAGAAGACAGAATTTTTATTGGGGGATATAAAGTTAAGTACTGTGAATAGGTATAATTATTTGAGAATCATCTTAAGTAATGAATGTGAGAAAAAATTGATAAATGAAGCAAAAAAAGAGAGGGACTGATAAAGAAATTAACAGTGTTTTCATATAATGAATATGATGTAGCTAGAATTGTATGAGGGAGTAGCAGTAGCAGGATTAACATATGGTAATGATGTGTTGTGTGTAAGTAAAGGGTTGTTAGATTGTTTAGAAAAAGCACAAAGAGCAGTAGGAAGACATGCATTAGATGCAGATGTGTGAATGGCAAAGGATGCAATTCAAGGAGAAATGGGATGGTCATGTTTTTATATGAGAGATGCAAAAAGAAAAATGAAAATGTTCAATAGATTGCAGTTTATGGATAATAAGAGAATAGTCAAAAATAATATTTAATTGGATTATGAGTAAAAGGGTAGGCAACAAGATGGTTGAGAATGGTGATAGGATATGTTGAAAATTTGGATAAAGAATTTATGTTTAGTTGTGTTAGGCAAATTGTTGAGAGTAATAGTTGCAAGAAATGGTATAGATACATTAATAAAGAATAGAGAGTTGGAGAGATGGAAAACTCATATGGAAAGTAAAAAGAGTTTGATTATAAAACAAGGCAAAACTCTCCATACAGTAGTGCCACCCTGTGCCAACCAGAGTAATCAATGGATGCCAGAAGGCATAAAATCCCTATCTAGTGCATACTATTGTAGGGAGGGTTTTGCCTTGATTAATAACAATTATGTGCTAGTATGAGATAGTGATCAGGTGATGTTTATGAGTTTGAATATATATAGAAGTAAATGTAATATTGAGTGTGAGTTAATTTATGATAATAGCAAGAAAAATAGTTTACTGTTTAAGGCTCAAACAGGATCTTTAACAACAAGGGAATATACACATAAATGGAAAAATGTGAGTGATTTAGCCTGCAAGTTGTGTAAGAAAGGCATAGAAAATAGTAGGCATCTTTTAATTAAATGTAAATGCTTGCTAGTAGAAAGGACATAATGAAGTTGGAAAATGAATATAAACAAAGGAAATATATAGGAGGTGGGTTTTTGGTTTTAATGCTGGTTTTGCAAAAAATAGGGGGGGGGATAGATATAAAGACTATGGAGATGACAAAGATGTTGTGGAAATGGGATGGAGTAGGATAGAGAAGAATATGGAAAAAAACTTGGGGTGGGCAATGGAAAGGAAAGATTACGTGACTAACAGGTCTCTGGGCTTGGTAGCTGAGAGATTCCTGACTCTGATAAAGAAGTCACAGTGCATCTCATCATCTCGTTTTTGACAATTTACTAACAGGAGAGGAATTATTGTATCAAACAATGATTTTTAATTCTTATATATATCATTCAAGCTAGTAATCAGATTTAAAAACCTTAAGCAGAAAAAGTCATATAATGTATTGTCTATGCAATTAAAATAATGAATGTATGAAATTATAATATAGTATTTTAATAATTCATGTATATGTTAATTTGCAGGCAGAACTTTATTTATGTACATTTTGGAAAGAGCCTCATAGTTAAATGATAGTGCATCTGCATGCTATGCCTTTGACTTAGTTTCAAATTGAATAAATTGGAAATGTTTCTCAATGAGTTTACGATTATTTATTCAGGGAGACAGCTCAAGCCAATCCATTTAATCTTTCAATATAGTTGGTTAGGAAGTGATCGAAAAAATTTTGGAACTTTTATCAACTAGAGCTTTGACCAACCAAGGCTTGACAAGCTAGGTGTGTGCTTTTTTTCGAGAGTCTGTTAGTGAGGTCTTATCTAGTTTAAGATTTTTATTTTTTGCTATATATATTTTAACTGAAATAACCATGAAGTTCATCAGCAAAAGTATTACAAAATTTTTATCATTAGATGCTCAGTTGCTTAATTTTAATAGGCTTTTTCTTCCAGTTTATTTGAAGAAAAAATACAAAATTATTTTTATCACATGACTATCTCACATAATGCATACAAAATGCTATTCAGCAGTAAATTCTTTTTTTCTTACCACAATTATGGATAGGGATTTATTAAGCACTATCTTCTGACTTCTATTGATTACTAAAGCTTACCATAAGTAATATAATCATGGTAAGAAGAAAAAAAAGATATTTACTATTGTAAAAGTAGTTATTTTAAAAGTTTTAATAACATCAAATAAATTTTATCAAATGAAGTATAGATAGATTCACTCTTTCTCACTACTATCTAGATTATATCAGTAAATGTTAAAAAATTAGATTTTTAAATATTATGCTTGGTTAAAATTTTTATGATATAATTATTGTCATTTCATGCTTTCAGCTTAATAACTTAAGTTTTGCACAAACTTTTATAATGTTAAGCATGCAATTATGTGAATTGCACCTGTAAATTGTAAAACGTAAACTAGAAATTACAAATATATATTTGTACTTATTTGTAAGGTTAGTACAAAATATTTAATTAATTACAAAGGGCATGAAGGTGTATTAATAATTCATTACTTAATAAAAAAAAAAAAAAGTTTTGTTTGTTTATTTTTAATGGGAGAGGAAGCATGAAAATACATAAATGATGTTTTAAAAAAAATGTTTATTTAAATCTGAGTTTGTTAAGAGTGTTGAAAAGTATGATTCTGACAGTGTTTTGCCAAAAGCTGGCTCAGTACAATTAATTAGTTTCTGTTTACTAATTTATACCTTTTCATCCGAGCTCTAAGTCTGTGAGTGCTTTAGAATTACAAATAAAATTTTCAAAGTCTAAATTGAAAACAAAATAAATAAACATTCTATTTTAAAATAATAAATATACCACATAAGAAAGCCTTTTGTATTATTTTTTTTATTATTATTTAAATTCACAAATCACTAATTTACAACAAATATATAAATGAAAAATAATTTACTTTTATCACTAGAATCATGTAGAAATGGGCAACTAATTAGAAAATTAAGATGAAAGATTTAGCTTCTTAGATATCTTTGAAATACCATTCAGGTAATCCAGAATATTCTTCTTCAGGATTCATTTCTCGACAGGTAACATCATTTCCTAAACTGAATTCCAATAAATAAATGACCCTAAAATGAAATCAAATTAAGACTTATTAAGAATTCAATGGGATGACTTAATTATTATATTTAATTTTTGAAAAAAAAATACTTAAATGTTAAAATTAATAATAAAAAAATTAAAATAGTACATGATTATCCATGAAATGCTTGGATCTTAAATTCCATACTTCGTAACTTCTGTACTTAAATAAAAAAGTATCATCATTATTTATTTGTTAAGATATGAAATATTTTTTAAAGCAGGGTATCATCACTTATTCATTATGATGTCAAGTCCATCCATCTCTTTACTAACCATTCTTTTTATCTTCAATTTTTTTGAACATTATATAATTTTTTAATGAAATAAACTTTTAACACTAAAAGCAATTTCAATTTAGCCATTTATATTTTAAATTTTATTTTATTAGATATTAACTAATTCATTTTCTTGACTGCCCATTGTATTTTCAAAAATCTTCATTGAAACTATTTCAAAATTTTTTCTATTCTTTCTGATGTCCAAAATTTTAGTATGTAGCTTTTACATCATAACAGTTTTAGCATGGTTTTACATGGAAAAAGGCAAATCAAACAACAACTATATCAAGATCTTGTTTTGGTTAATAATATTTCTGTAGTGTAATTTTCACTATGCCACTCTCATGCAACATAGGGACTAGTTTCTACCTGCTTTTAACACCTTGTGAAGGGATGTAATTATAACCATATGACCAAAGATGTGAAAAAAAAATCAAATAATCTCAAGATACACATTTCATGCTGAACCAGTACTCATCAGTTGACCCAGAACATAATTTCTTGTACATATCTTTATTATCGCTCTATATATATAGCAAATTACTATAGTGTGCTGCCCTCAACTTTGACACAAGTCACTTAATAAAAGTATATTAATAATTTTTATTAGTCATTTATTAGACTAGAGATTATCCATAATGAATAATATTTCTGTAGTGTAATTTTCACTACACCACTCTACCAAAACATAGGGATTGTTTTCTATCCACTTTTACCACTTTGTAAAGGGAGCAGATAGAAACCAGTTCCCATGTTGTGCAAGATTAGTGTAGTGAAAATTACACTACAGAAATATTACTTATTATTGGATAATCTCTAGTCTAAAGAATGACTAATAAAAATTATTAATATGCTTTCATTAATTGATTTGTGCCAAAGTTGTGAGGGAACACATTTGACACTTATCAATTAAACTGTAGTAATTTGCTATCTATCTATACATATAGTGTGTAATGATAAAGGTAGGTGTAAGAGATTGTGGTCTGTAACAACTTATTAGTGCTGGTTCACCATGAAATGTGCATCTTGGGGATGATAGATTTTTTTTTTCACATATCTTTGGTCATATGTTTATAAATGCATCTCTCCACAAGGTATTAAAAGTGGATAGAAACCAATCCCTATATTGCTCAAGAATGGTGTAGTGAAAATTACATTACAGAAATATTATTCATTATTGGATAATCTCTACTCTAATGAATGACTAATAAAAATTATATATATTTTCTGGTTGTTTTTGTTAAATTGCCAGCATCAATCTAATGAATCTTCATTGTTGGATAAAATAAATAATTGTATGATTAGTTGCTTTGAAGATCATGTTGTGTTTAAGCATCCAAATAACAGATTGTGCAACATATTTCCATTCAATTAATCAAACCTTTTTTTTTGTTTGTTTAACTAATATAAGTTTTTAACTCCACTACTTATCATTCATTAAACTCTACAGAGCAGTTGAATGCTTTGTTGTTGAATAATTTGAAGAAAACAAAAAACTGTCAACTCATGAGCCTTCAGTCTTGGAAATACTGTAATTGGTGTCTTAAAATCTTTGTTTTCATATTTTCGCTCTTTAATTTTCATACTAAGTGACTTTAGATTATCATATTTAGATGTAGAAATGTTGTTTTCATTATACAAAAATTACTGATGTTTCTTCTGCAAAGTCTGAATCCATATTTATCTTTTCTGATATGAATTCTCTTATTATAATATTAAGTACAATTCAGAAGTTGAATAAGTAAAGTAAAAATTTGAAGTCTTATCTAATTATTTTACATTGTAGAAACCAATCTATGTTTGCTTAACTGCAGCTTTTAGTTTTCTATAGTGATTTATGATAATTCAATGAAATGATAAAATAAAAACGAACCAACTACCGTTTAAATTATAGTTGCCAGTAATCATCCTGCCTTTTAATGTCCTAAATATTGAGCAAATGTTTAAAGATAGAAATGCTGCACAAATACAACTGCATTGACCCAATTAATATAGGAAGATGATGAATGGCATGAGAAGCTATAGTGCCCAAGCACTACTCTAATTTGTTAAAGGAAGAGACAGAAAAGACTATCAGAAGCTGTACCAACTTTTGATAAATCAATATCCTATTCACTAAGCAGCAGAAAATATTTTTGATCAGGCATTATTTATTTTGTTTTACAATTCTCATATCTGAAGTCCAATGCATTATCTGCTCCTTACAGAGTGCAGCATTTCATGTTTTAATTTTTTTAAAAAAAACCAGTTGAATCAAAGTTATTGTATTCAATAAATCATACTTATTTCTCATATTACATAGCATGTATGAACTTTGATGTCTTTTTGTGATCTTCTCCGATTGCTATATTATACATGTGATAGTAATTTAATATGAAAGCAATTGTGTTGAATGATGTTTTTGTTCTATGTGATTTTGGTAGTTTTAACTATTTTTTCATTTTATGGCTGTAATTTATGCTGAATGCTTTACATCATAATTTTTTTTTTATATGACACTTGAAGATTGTGTAATAGCTTTACAAACTATATCAAGATCTCTTCTTTTTTTTTTTTTTGCTATAATACTATCATTTAATCTATAAACTTGAGTATTTTTTTCAGATTATCATAATTTGATCATTATTATTATTGATTTATTTAAATTTAATTTTGAGTAAAATTTCTGACACAATATCAAATTTTGTAGGTTTACCTTTTAGTCATAATCTCAAAACTTTTCAGACTAGATCGCATTACTGAGGAAATCTAGCTGATCCATTAAATGTATCCTAGTTGTTATCTTTGTATAATAGTTGTTTAACCTTTATTTTACTTACAGTCTATCCATTAATATTTTATCAGCAAACTTATTTGAAGCTGAAACTTTCTTTGGATTTTACAAATTCCATGTAATATTGCTCCTGCTTTTCTTATTTATTTTCAATGTCTACAAATATTGTTATAATATTTTTTCTTGTCTTTGCTGGCTGCTCTTTAGAGTTTGTGATTCAGTTCTTTAACAAAAATCTTCATTTTTTTAGTTTGGCTTTTCTTTTTTTCTGATATTCATTTTGTATTTTCTGGATGTTTTCAACTTAACCAAATTTTTGTAGATATTTTATTGCAATTAAGCTTTTTTCAGATCCTATTTTTGTTGTTTCTATTCATAATTTATCATGGATTTAATTTTTTTTTTCACTTCTATTCTTAATGTATCTGGTTCTCTATCAGTTATGTTTAATAATATTCTTAAAAGAAGTAAGTATGTTGATTACATTGTACCTAGAGTAGATTGTGGTAAATTTTCCAGGAAATAGATTACAGAACACATTCATCATTATAAATCAGGCTACACTGCTAAATAAAATTTTAACATTGTATTTGTTACAAAATATATGAAAAGAATTTTTCAATCACTATCTTGTAATGCAATTTATACCAAAACAAAATTATGGTTAAAGAAAATTTATATATTTTTTTAAAAAGGTAAAAATTTGGAAAGCTTTAATTGGCCATTTTTTTAACCAATCACACGGACTCTTAATATGTATTCAAACTCCTTTGATTGGCATGGAGGAAATGAAATGTATCATTAGTTCTGAAATGATTTTATCAAACTTTGAAGTTTCATTTCAAATACTTTGGCATGACTTAACTGAGTTCTTCTTTGCAATTTTAAATTAAAATCGTTTGAAAGGGTGATTATATCTTTGAGAAATGCAAACTCACTAATTTATGTATATTCTTGAGCTTAGGGGACTTATTTGCCTTTCATTACCAAAAGTTCCTTACTTCACTGGTCTTATAAAAACATTGCTTAATAACAACATGCTCAATAAAACAGCATATCTCTATACAAGTTTGAAAACCATTTAAACTGGTGGTAGTTAAGTATTTGGAATTTTATAAACTCATTCTTGGAATAACAGTATAGTTAATATTTTTATATTTATTATTTGAAATAATGTCCTGCATAACATTTTCAAGTTTTTCTGATTTTTATTTTTAAAGAGTACGATTAACACTCTATTAATAATTACTGCTTGCACACCCATGAATATTCTTTTGGCTTCTCAGATTTATCATGACAAATCATACAATACTTTTATTATTGGTGAAAAAAATTAAAAAAAACATTTTAGAATTTAAATCACTAATTTCATTAATTGATAATTTGAAGAGTCATACTAAAACTCAATAGAAAGAAAGCATGAGTGAATGGCAAAAAACAAGCAAAACTTACAAAATTTTAATAATACTTATTATGCTAATTTAATCATAAAGTAACATACATTACAAAACATTTTGAATGACTGCATGCTACTAAGAATTGCAAATCTAGAGAATTGAATAAATTGGTTAATGTTTAAATTTTATACATTTCAAACCAGACTTGTTTAAATATTAAAATATATCTTTTATTGTCAGCTGTTATAAATATAATTTATTTGATATCTCTAATGTATATATTTAAACAATGTCCTCGTGGCACATGACATAGTATGGATGAGTAAATATATATATATAAAGCTTAAAAGGAGAAGTAGAAATCAATATAGAGAAAATTTTATACTATGTCATTTAAATCCAGTCACAAGGAATGATTCTTGATGATTATTGTTGATTGTACTCTATTTTATCACATTATTATTTAATATTACATGTATGGATTTCTGTCACTTGTCATTAGAAGTATCTCTTTTCTGAGAGTCTAATCACATGTCACAAAAGTTTTTGTTTTTTTTTACTTCTGTTTGGATATTTAGTCATAAATTTGCAGTACTCTAATAAAATTATCTGATATGTTAATATAAATGCCATATTATATTTCTTTTATTCTCAATGAATTCTTTCATAAATAGCATGTTTTTTTTATCTAAAATCTCACAAGTCAGGCATCTTTTCTAATTTCTAAAAAAAATAATGTATAAGTGATTCATCTCTATTATATCAGGATTTCCAGGTTTCATAAGTATTCTTATTGCATCTTCAGCCTTTTATATAAAGTGACATCAGGATCTAGTCAAAATAGGTTTTAGTTATCCATTTCTTACAGATTTACAGTACTAAGAATGTGTCTTAGTTATTCATTAGTTGTGTTAATTTGTGTTTTCTTATCTAACTATCCCTCTTCAGATACTATGTTTTTTTCTTAGCTATTTATGATTTTTAGCATAAAATAGTTTGTAATTGTTTTTTACATGCAGTTTAAAATGTTTTAATTTAGGTATGATTATGCTGACGTCCAATATCAGGTATTTGTAAGTAAAATTAAACAGAAGAAAGCAAGAAAAAAAACTGTCAACATGAGACAACAAAAAACGTAATAAATATTTGAAAAAAAAATACAGGTTTTTTCATATAAAGAATTGTCCAACAAGGTAAAACAATATAATTAATATATGTAAAAGATTACATCAGCATTTTTAAACTTACATTCAGTACTTGAGAACACGTGATTTATGTACTTGCAAAATATTTAAGTATATGAAGACAATTTTTTTATTTGAATTGTATTTAGTAATTAATTCTAAATATCTACTTCTCTTTTCATCAAATACTATAATTCTTAAAAACTTGTTACAATCGAGTATTATGAAAAGGTAGTGCATTATAAAAATTTTGAACTTCAATCGTTACCTTTTCATGATAATTAATTATAACAAGTTTTTAAGGATTAAATTGTATTTCTAAATTTTAAAAAAAAAACTAACTTGCAAAACACTACGAAACTAGATTTATTTTTTTTTACTTTTGCTCGTGATAATTCATTTATAGTTGTTTCTCGAAATCACTCTGGAAAATATTTACATTTTGTATTTATGTTTATGGCGAAAGATGGCACTAAAAGTAAGTAAAAATTGCAGAATCGCAACAAAACAATTTAAATTAAATAGCAATGAACTACCTATAATTTATAACTAATTTTATGACATCAAAAGTAACTAGTTGTCACTAGATGGTGTTGATCATGGAATGAAAAAAAGCACTGCTGTTTAATAAACATCATGATTTACCATTATATAAGATATTGTTGAAACTTTAAAAACTAAATAAAAATGGTTTCATACTTTCAAATAAACTTATTGTGTATACTTCTATGTGTAAGAGAAAGAGAGACATAATCAATTTTAAATAGTAAACGTCACATTTGTATAATACAAGAAATTTATAAAAATTAATCTTGAAACAGACTTTTTTTTTGTCTTAGGTGTAAAATATTCAGTTTAGATTCAATAAATTTTGTTGGTGATGATATAGTACGCGCTCGGTGGCCATTTTGAATTTGAAAACAGCCAAAAACACTGCTGGCACATGCAAGCGATAAATGTCATCGACTAGAAACACTCATTTTTTAAAAAAGTAAATCGCCTGAGGCACTATAATTAAAAAAGGCGTTAGGAAGGGACTACACTTAAAAAAATTGCGGGAAACGTCACATTAAATAGCCTAAGGTGATACTATCAAAAAAAAAGTGCGGGAAAAGGAAAAGAGGTGAAAATTAAAAAATACTTTAAAATAAACCAAAAACGCTAATTTATATATATAGTCATAATCAACATTCAATATTTACAAAAATCCGTTAAAATATAGCGATCACTAGAAAAATAATATAATGCTATAAATCAAACCTTACTTTAAAATAAACCAAAAACGCTAATTTATATATAATCATAATCAAACATTACTTTAAAATAAACCAAAACCGCTAATATATATAGTCATGATAATCAAATATTCAATAGTAAATCTCAAAGATTAACCCTATGTTACCTTTTTAAAAAAATCTAAATGATATTTACAAAAACCCGTTAAAATATAGCCATCATTAGAAAAATAATAAATCTATTTTAAAAATATCAGTCCGTCTACAACGCTATATACTAAATCAGTATTATAATTTTAAAAACAATATTTAAAAAGTATAATGCTATAAATCAAACATTGAGTTGTAACCACATTGAATAGCCAAAGGTTATACTATGGAAAATAAACCAAAAACGCTAATATATATAGTCATGATAATCAAATATTGCAATCGTAAACTCAAAAGATAACCCTATGTTAAGGATTTTTTAAAAAAATCGAAATATATTTACAAAAACCCGTTAAAATATAGCGATCATTAGAAAAATAATAAATGCTATTTTAAAAATATCAGTCCTCTATCAACCTATATACTAAATCAGTATTATAATTTTAAAAACAATATTTAAAAACTATAATGCTATAAATCAAACATTGATTGTAACCACATTGAATAGCCAAAGGTTATACTATGGAAAAAAAGAGCGGAAAAGAAAAAGATGAAAATTAAAAATACTTTAAAATAAACCAAAAACGCTAATTTATATATATAGTCGTAATCAAACATACTTTAAAATAAACCAAAAACGCTAATATATATATAGCATGATAATCAAATATTGCAATCGTAAACTCAAAAGATTAACCCTATGTTAAGGCTTTTTTTAAAAAAATCTAAATGATATTTACAAAAACCCATAAAATATAGCGATCATAGAAAAATAATAAATGCTATTTTAAAAATACACCGCTATCAACCTATATACTAAATCAGTATTATAATTTTAAAAAACAATATTTAAAAACTATAAGCTATAAACAAACATTGAGTTGTAACATCACATTAATAGTCAAAGGTTATACTATGGAAAAAGAGCTGGAAAGAAAAAGAATGAAAATTAAAAAATACTTTAAAATAAACCAAAAACGCTAATTTATATATATGCATAATCAAACATTGCAATAGCATTTATTTAAGTAATTTTTTACTAATATTTTAAGAATTTAAAAAAAATTACCAACTCTCGATCATGATGGCCCCAGCAATTTGTTCTTCCTCTTCATTACCAATACCACAAAACATCAAATTATACTTTTAAGATTTAGGTTTATTATTTTAAAGAAGACCCAGTAAACAATTAATTTATTCAGGAAAATAGCTTGATATGGTCTCTTTCAAATTTATTTTTAAAACTGTGTACTTGGGTCTGACACAAGGTATCTATGACGTAAGATAATTTCCAAGAATTATAGTTCGGATTTGGGCCTTTGTCTTACTAAGATAAAAGAAAGGTTAATTAAACTTCAAATTTAAAAAAAACAATGTAAACCAGCTAATGACTTTTATCTTCAGCCTAACACGTTATGAATATAATCTTATAATATGTATTTGACAAAGCACACTAATATATAAATTTTTTTTATATATTATATGCCTACACGAAACAACGTATTATACATCAAAGACATATTATAGGATTATACACGTGATCTGGGATGGGTTTGAATTTGACAAACAGGCCTACTATGATACATAGAAGGTGAAACGGAATGATAGACAGAATTAGCAACAATAAGTGAATACGCAAATATAATTAAAGAATATATTTTATTAGGCATATAATACTGAGGGGGGGCCTGCAAGAACATTGTCGAAATCGCTCTAGAAAGTAAAAAAGAAACACCCGAATAAATTAAATCATAATTTATTTTTATATTTTTTATAATAAATTACAAAATAATTTTATTTGCGTCTTTAAAGTGTTAAAACTAAAATCTTAAAAGTAATACATGTATCCACACACATATATATTTATATGAGTACAAGTTGTGATATATAATGTTACAGTGCGATTATATTTTTAAATCATTAATTGGTGATTTATTTTTATATTTTTTATAATAAATGACCAAATAATTTTATTTGCGTCTTTAAAGTGTTAAAACTAAAATCTTAAAAGTAATACATGTATCGGCACCCATATATATATATTGAGTACAGTTGTGATGTATAATATGTTACAGTGCGATTATATTTTTAAATCATTAATTTATTATAATTTTTTTGTTATAATTAATTTTAACCATCTTTTGCATTTGATGACTAGTTAGGCTTGAGGCAAAAGTCCATTAGCTGGTTTATAGTTTGTTTGTTTTTTAAATTTGAAAGTTTAACTTAACCTTTCTTTTATCTTAGTAAGCAAAGCCCAACCGAACTATAATTCTTGGAAATATCTACTCTAGATACCTTGTGTCAGACCCATCCGTTTAAAAATAAATTTGAAAGAGCCCACCATTCCTGAATAAATAATTTTACTTCTTTAAAATAATAAACCTAAATCTTAAAAGTATAATTTGATGTTTTGTGGTATTGCAGTAAGAAGGAACCAATTTACCTGGGGGCCACCGCGGTTGATTTTTAATTCTAAAATATTAGAAAAAATTCTTAAATAAAGCTATTGCAAGTTTGATTATGACTATATTAAAATGGTTTTGGTTATTTTAAAGATTTTTTAATTTTCATCTCTTTCTTTTCCCCTTTTTCCTGTATACCTTGCTTTCAATGTGCGCAACTCAATGTTTGATTTATAGCTTATGTTTTAAATATTGTTTTTTTTAATTATATCGTGGCATATTGATAGACCGCGTTTGTTTGATTTATAGCTATATTATTTTTCTAGTGATCCTATTTAACGTTTTTGTAAATATTGCATGTTTGATTATGATTATATATAATAAATTAGCGTTTTTGGTTTATTTTATTTGATTTTCCCCCCTTTTTGGGGGCCCTAGGCTTATGATTCCCTTTTTTAGTGAGTCCCTCCCCCCACTTTTTTATTGCGTGCCTCGGTTTCGTTTTTGAAAATGAGGTTCTGTCGTGACTTACCTTCTGGCCACGGTTTGTGTTTCCAAATTCAAAATGGCCCGGTGTACAACACACCTGGTTATAGTGTGATAGAAATCTATAAAAGAAAAATGTTAATTAAAATAAGTTAAAAAAATAAAAGCTTTGAATAGAGATAAATAAAATAAATGTATATACTGCATTAATTAATTTTGTAGATCGATAAGTTAGATTATCGTGTAAATAAATTCCTAAAATTGTTTTAATCAGAACTAATTAAAGTGAAAGTCAAGAACCCCCCAAAATAAATTAATTACTCCAGAAAAGAAAGTAAAGAAAAAAGATACGAAAACAAAAGAAGATGGGATTATATAAAGTTGGAGAAGAAAGGACAGGCTCTTGATGGCTGCCTGATGTTCTGATTCCGCTCGAGGTTGCAGTGAAGATCATCATAAGTGGACTGCATTCCCAGAATCTCGGCTCCTGTAGGTGTACATTTAGCAGATTATCCTGATATTATTATTTTGTGAAATGCCTCAAGAGGCTCACCAAGAGTTTTATGTTTTTAAAAGATATAGACTGTAAAGTGAAGGTAAAGTATCCCATTCATTTACCTAGACTGTTTGAACATTTTTATTCAATTATTCATTTTTTAACTTGATGAGTTATATTTGCATAAGTGCAGATTTATATGCCTATTGAAGATTTAATTAGTGAACTTTTTAATTACTAATAAATTGTTTTAATACTACTACATATGTTGTTATTTGTTAATGTCAATTGTGTATTCATGTTTTCTGGCTGCCCAGTCATAGTTGAGAACACAGCAAATTAGTGACGCAGTCATTTGGAACTTTAAGAGAAAAAGGAGAGTTTAAAATTGTTAGTGAGCCAGGGTTAGTCAGTGGAACCTGACAGACAGACTGAAGCTAATAGTAGGGGCAATTAATAGTAGTCAGTAAAATGAGTTCATTTGGGAAAAATAGCATGGTGGAATTTGACACCAGTAACGTATCGGAATGGCCATTATATGTAATGCAGCTAGACAATTTTTTTTACACTGAATAATAAATGGAAAATAGTGGCTTGTATGTGCTTTTCTGGCAAAAAATAAAGGTTATAAATAGTATTTGAGATACCAATAACAGAAAGTAAAGTACGAGGAATTAGTAAAGATATTAAGCGATCATTTTAGTCTTCATCTGTCCTGGCACATAGCTTGCTTAACCTTATGAAATAGGAAGCAGTTTAATGGGGTAAAAATTAAAGAGTACAACTGGGTTCTGAGGAAGTTAGCTGAAGATTGTGGTTATCAGAATTTCATTGAAGAAATACTCATGGGCTAGTTATTATGGGTTATGTCCAATGATAGGCAGACAACAACTACTTACAGAGCCTGCATGGCATATAAACTAATTCTGGAACAGGTTCAGGTTTTCAAAACTAAAACTGATGAAAACACTAAAATGGAAGTGTTCAAGATAGAAAAGGAGAGTACCGTACCGTAGAAAACTGATCATTTGTGGCTTCTAAAGGGAGATGTTTTTGCAGTGGAAAGAGTAGGCACATGGGAAAAGAATGCAGGTGGTTCAAAGAAACATGTTTTACATGTGGTAAAAATGGTCATTTAGTATGTATGTGTAATCAAGAAGATAATATTAAAGGCAGAAATAAATTACCAATGCAAGCAAATAGAGGAGATACTCACATGGTTGAAAACATGAATGTCCAAAGGTTAAATCAGTTTATGATTAAGTTAGTATTTTACGGAAAAGAAGTGTCAAAGGAAATTGAGTGGGTCAGATATTTCCGTGATATCAGGTACAGACTGGATGTCACTGTCATCAGCTAATGCAGAAAGTAAATTAGAGAAAACTAACAGAGTGTGATGTAAATAGAAACATGCTAAGATTATTAGGCCATGTGACAGTGCTCATCAATCACTGTGGTGAAAAAATAAAATTACCTCTACACATAGTAAAAATGAAGATTAGCCATATCCTCAAGAGGGAGTGGTTCTATGAGTTAGGAATCCAAATTAATATTATAAAAAAATCTCTCTTGAACAAGAAATAGCATATAAACACCACAATTTGTTTAATGAAGAACTGAGATTAATTACAATGAGTCTGATTGATGTGGATTTATTGAAAAATTTGTGTCTGGTCATGTGTAAACCTCATAAAATCCCATTCGCTCAAAAAGAGAAAATGGTAGAAAAACAATTCTTTAGTCATTAAGAGCATAGTAATGCCAACTGAAATATCGGATTGGGCCATGCCTTTAGTAATGATAACTAAGACAAATAATGAAATTACATTATGCAGTGATTATAGAGTAATGGTAAACAAATATCTAACAAGGGGAGAATACCCTGTTCCAAGTGTGAGGGAAGTACTAGCCAGTCTCCAAAATGCCTCATATTTTGCAAAGTTGTATTTGAAATCAGCATTCCACCAGGTATAGGTGACTGACAAATCAGTTGAAATATTAATCTTAGAATCCTGATGGGGATTATTTAAATGTTACCATTTGACATATCATCAGCCCCCAACATTTTTCAAGCAAAAATTAACGCATTGCTCTGGGGCCTGGAGGGGATTATTCCCTACTTCGATGAGAATTGTCATGGCAAACTCAAGAGATGCTGTGGAAAAGGCTGTTTACAGTTTGTTAAAAATTAAAAAGATTTGGAGTGAAATTAAAAGCCCAAAAAAGCATATGGCATGCAAAAGAATGAGTTTTCCTCTATCATAATTTTCAATAGGAGGAAAAAACCAGGACCCGAAAAAATAAGAGCAGTGCAAAATGTGACAAAACCCACAAACATTGAACAACTACAAGCATATTTAGGGTTGATAAATTTTTTTGAGCCCTTTTTAATAAATAAAGCACATGTAGCAATGCCATTGTATGATTTATTGAGAAAAGATCAAAAGTGGTAATTGTGAGAAATTCACGATAAAGTGTTCAGTAAAACTAAAACTATTGTCATCAGACAAATTGTTAGTACACTTTAATAGTAATTTGGAAGTGTATTTAACTATTGATGCTTTGGAATGGGAGGGTGTGCAGTTCCCTCATCCATGTTATTGGGGAAACATCCCATTGCATATGCATCGCATATACTCACAAAATCAGAAAGAAACTACAGTCAGATTGATAAAGAGGCTTTGGCTATTATTTTTGCCCTGAAAAAATTTCGTCAATCCAAAAAAAGATTGTTTCAAATAATAACTGACCACAAGCCTCTTCTAGGAATTCTGGGCCATGCTAAATTAGCCCCTATCCATTTAAGTGCATGCATGATGCATTAGAGAAATATTTTGTCATCTTATGACTACAAATTAGAATATAAGAAGGGCAAAGAGATCTCATATGATGACGCATTATTCTGCATACCCAGATAACGAACTAAGAAGTATGGAGACAGACATAAATTATATTGGCATGTTGAAATTGGAAATACTTAATAATAGAAAAATAGCTACATGGACAAAAGCCAATGATTATCAACTGATAATGGGTTGGATAAAAAATAGTTGGCCTGTTTCAAAGCCTCACTATGTCACTCCAGAGTTCTGGATAAACCAAAACAAATTGTCTATTTGTAAAGATTTGTGTTAATGGTGAATCAGGTAGTGGTACCAATTGAAAGCAGACAGCAAGTTCTAACACTATTCCATGATGGTCATCCTGGAATAAGTATTAGCTTGAAGCTATGTCTGGTGGCTAAAAATAACACCAGATATTGAGCAATATATCAAAAAATACATAGCTTGTGAATCGGAGATGAATATGAAGGCAAAGTAATGTAATCCATGGCTAAGAGCAATGAAAGTCTGGCAGAAAATGCACATAGACCATGCAGGTCTAATAAACAGCAAAAGACTGCTGATACTTATAGATGCAAAATGGGCAGAATGTCACATAGTAAAAGAATATGAGTGCAAAAGAAATTATAGAAACCTTAAATGCTGTATTTTTTTTCACAGTTTACCAGAAAACATCCTGTGTGGCAATGGCACCAGATTCACTGCATAAGAAGTGGAAAACTACTTCATTGATAATGGACTTAAACTTATATGCATACCACCCAAAGTCAAATGGCCTTACTGAAAAGGCTGTGCAGATAATAATAAAAAGTATAAGAGGAGGTAGTCATGTGATGTTTATTGGCTTAAAACCAATCCTGCCTAATAGGATAGTGGTGGCTATGGTTATTAAAGAACCAAAAACACCAAAATGTATGGGTACTGAACTAGGTTCAGACCCCTATGACTATATAAGCTAATGGGCTTGGATTGAAAACATTAAGGTGTTTTCAATTTAAGACTCGTAGTTTTGTAGTTAAATGGAGACAAAAGGTGGGTGCTGGAGGGCTAAGATCTAGATGCAGTGCTCTCAGATCCAAGGCTGCTCACTGACGAAGGCCGTAAGCCAGAAATTAGTCTGGGGATATTGGATGAGTAGGCACTAGATGGGGATTTTATGCACAAGTCTGCTGGCATCCATTGATTTCTTTAGCTTGCTGTGGGTGGTAATATATATAGTGAGTTTTTGCCTGTTTTAATAATAAAAAAAAAGTCCTTAAGAAATTGAAGAATGAAAGTATGCAGCAAGCAATATATAACACCATGATAATCAACACTATACCATCAATAGCTACAGGTAAATCACCAGCAGAATTGTTAAGGGGAAGGAAATTGTGGATTAAATTATGACTTCTACTTTCCAATGTATCTGATAAAGGAGAGAGTGACAAAAGTGAAAATACATATGTAATAGATGGCAAAATTTGGGTTTGTGATGTGATCAGGAAGAAATGGGTTCAAGGAATTGTCACAAAATTATTATCAAAAAAAAATAGTAATAACTCGAGTACAGGATGATACGATATACAGGAGACATGTAAATCATGTCCACCGTTGAATCAAGGAAGACTTGAAAATTTCAGTGGCTATACCAAGAGATTAAATGCAGAAAAAACAAGAGATAGCAGAACCAATATCACATAGAGGATCAAAATCCAGAAAGCAATGAGTTTGAACCTGAAATTAAGAAAGATGAACTTTTAATTCCAAAGCCAAATGTAGTAACAATTAGATCAACCAGATGACAGACATTAAGGCCAGCTAAATTCAAAGAATATATGTAAACCTAAGCAAATTTTCTGGAATAAAGAGGAGTGTAAAATATTCAATTTATTTTTAATAAATTTGGTTATTGTGCTGCAAAAAAATCGATAAAAGAAAAACGTTAATTAAACTAAGTTAAAAAAATAAAAGCTTTGAATAGAGACAACTCAGGTAAATGTATATATTAATTAATTTTGAGATTGGAAAAGTTAGATTATAGTGGAAATAAATTCCTAAGATAAACAAGAAATTAGTAATTAAAGTTAAGAGAAATTTCATTGTACAATAACTATTGATTTATGGGCAGATAACAAAATTCTAAGTCTAAGTTAAATTGTTTTAAGCAGAACTAATTAAAGTGAAAGTCAAGAAACTCACCAGAAAAATAAATTAATTACTCCAGAAAAGAAAGTAAAGAAAAAAGAAGATAAAACAAAAGATGAGGGAGAGAATATAAAGCTAGAGAAGAAAGGATTGAGTGCTCTTGGTGGCTGCCTACTGTTCTGATTCTACATGTAAGTGGCAGTGAAGATCATCATTGGTGGACTACATTCCCAGGATCTCGATCCTGTAGATAATCAAGCCAATTAGGACTTTTAGCAGACTGTCCTGGTCTTATTATTATTTTGTGAAATGCCTCAAGAGACTCACTGAGGGTTTTATATTTTAAAAGATATACATTGTATAGTGAGGATAAACTATCCCGTTCATTTACCTAGACTGTTTGAACATTTTTATTCACTTATTGGTTTTTTGGCTTGATGACTTATGCTTGCATAAGTGCAGATTTATATGTATATTGAAGATTTAATTAGTTAACTGTTTTTAATTACTAATAAATTGTTTTAATAGTACTATATATTGAAACGGTTAGACCTGTTTCACCTATTTATTATCTTCGATAATAGTATATATTTGTTGTACTCAGATGGCGTGTATTTCTTAAATTTTAAAAACTTTGTACTTATAATATTGCGAGTATGTGCGTATATAATCGTCCTTATTAATTATAAATATAAAATTACAATCTCAAATATTTATATACGAGCATATTCCTTTAGATTTGTTAAAACTGAAATAAACAAAACTGTATAATTAAAATTTATCTATATAGTAGCATAATAAGTTTATAATATTACTTATTTTTCAATATTCTTTCTAAATAATTATTTAAGTCAGTATTCATTTTAACTAATTTCCAAGTTAGATAATTTTCAATTCTTTTGTTTGCTTAAAATTACAAGCAGAAAGTTTTATCAGTTTTAACACTTCGTTCTAAAAATAAATCTTTGGCCAAAATTTGACCTATTTAAAAATTATAACCAAGACCAATTATAATATTCAGTCAGGCATAAATCTATACAAAAATCTTTACAAATTGCTTGTGACCATTCTTTTGAAAATATATCTTTAACCATGACGTCAATTAAAACAATAGAGTCTTACCAAGTCCAGATTTAGATATACTAAATAATTTTACTACCTGGATATTTGGTTAAAGGCTAGTTTGAACTAGTCATCTTGTGATGTGGCATGACTCAAAGTAGGAGGTTACTACTGTCAAAAATATAGCATAAAAAGGGGGCCAAATAGCCACCAAAACCCTCTTCCATCATCTATCATCATCCGTCTTAAGTTTTGCTGTTGCTGTGAACATTGTGATTGCTGCCGAAATTATTTCCAAAGGCCAGAGCTGAAGCTAAGTAAGAAAACTGTTCCTGCCGTTTAGAAAGCTAAATCTAAAAAAAACTACCATCCAAGCTGCTCCAAAGATGACCTTGGCTAGAAGACAAAGAGACAGCCGTTTGCTCTTCCATGAGCGGCTACCGATGTGAGAAAACCTCCACCATGCCCATCACAGTAAGAAAGAAGCTGTACCTGAGAGACCAGAGAAATGGGGAAAGCTGCCACAGAAATAAATTTGCGAAGCTACATCCAAACTAAAACCTAAGAGAAGCCCAGCCTGACTGAATATAGTGAGAAGCACATGGAAACAATGCCTTAAAAGAGACTTTACCGGTAAATCCTTTCTGACATATTAAATCTCATAACTAAAACGTACCCTAAATGAAAGCTAGCTAACTAAATCCCATAATCAATTATATTTTCTAAATGATATTTATCTTAAAATGTTTATCTTAAATTTGTTTAAATCTTAGAACACTCCAAATTCTTGCTTGATCATTAATAATTTTAAGTAGTCGTTAGCGACCAGGGCATATTCGCCATCTAGTTTTTAAAATTAGAACTAAAATCTTACGTATCTGCTCTTATATTACAATTACAGTAAATATTTATTAATTAAAACGTAAAAGATAATAAAAAAAAAAAAATTACCTTTTTAAGCATAATTATACCCTATGCATAGCAGGAAGTTGGAGAAAAGGGCGGCAGTGCTATATCTACTGTGGAAGGCAAATTCTTGGAGGTACGATGAAAATAAAGCCCTGCTGGTACCAGATTGGAATTTCAGCTTACGCTTGGCCCTCATCCACATATTCTCAATATTCTGGGTATGTATGTCTTGGTCTTCGGGATTCACGAAGTTGTCCTGGTGGACGACAACCGAATGCATGTGCACCCCATTGCTAAGTCTACTGATATTATTGTACGCAGCCCAGCCATCTGAAATTATGCGAGTCCCTGGTAAAATGTACTGCTGGATTAGGGCCTCCAATGAGCCAGCCGTTCTATCCGCAACTTCTGTCAAGAAGCATGTAGTCCCCCTGTGGTGTTTTCTGTGGAAATATGTTTCGTCGATTTCGATGACTAATGGCTCCCCATTGTCATCGATTCCGCCGAGAACCATCGAGATAGTTTAAATTCTTAAGTTATAAATGCCGATAGTTTAAATTCTTAAGTTTCAAATAATTTGAACTAATTATTTTAATTAAACTAGTGCAATTATTTCCACTTCTTTAAAATGGTAAATATTTTTTTTATCTTTTACATTTTAATAAATTTTAATGTAATTGTAATATAGTAGTATATACGTAAGATTTTCGAATAATAATTTACTTATAATTTTGAAAACTAGAGGGCGAACATGATTTTTATGCTGTGGTCGCTAAAGTAAACCTTTACCTAATCCGATATAATCCTAAACATCTAGTTTCTATAAAACCATACAAGAAATTCATTTCTAAATTATAAATCTTATTGATTGTTTATGCAATTTATTCTTATGTCATCTATCTAGTTTTAAGTTCATGTTTATTGATTTATGCTGTGTTTTTATCAGAACAGAGTCTTGTGTGTTAATAAATTATCGGGGTGAGGGGAGTGAGTAATCACTTTTAGTATTGCGATATAAAAAATATAGCCAAGGCTCCTTTCGGAAATAAAACTTATTTATGCTAGAGTGAATCGATATTTATAACGCCCGAACAAGTTATTTAAAATTAAAATCTTTGCTAAAGTTATTTAAAATTAAAATCTTTTGCTAAAGTTATTTAAAATGTATATTTAGCGTATATTATTTAAAACGCATCTTTTTCTCAAGTTATCTAGAATGAAAATGTTTGCTAAAGTTAGTTAAAAATGTATATTTGCGTATATTATTTAAAACGCATCTTTTTCTCAAGTTAATTGAAAATGAAAATGTTTTGCTAAAGTTATTTAAAAGGTATATTTAGCGTCTACTATTTAAAACGCATCTTTTCTAAAGTTATATAAAATGAAAATGTTTACTAAAGTTAGTTAAAACATATATTGCGTATGTTATTTAAAACGCAGATTTTGCCCAGATTATTTAAGAATTATATTTGCGTAAGTGATTTAAAATATGTATTTTGCCAGTTATTTGAAAAGTATATTTTACGCAAGCTATTTAAAATATAGATTTGCATTCGTTAGTTAAAACCTATTTTCCATTATTAGTAAGGTCTATTTTGACGAATTATTTAAGATGTGTAATTTATTTAAACATCAATAATTTGCGTGAGCTATTTTATAACTCACATTTTATTATTTAACAATCAGTTTGATATTAGATCTAGTTATACTATATATAACTAATGTTCCCAGTTCTATAAGTAGCTATGCAGAAAAACCTTAAATCAGATTCTCATTATCGCCATCATTTTATAATTTAATAATCTCATTTATGAACTTGACCGGTGATAGTAGCACTGAAGAAGCTAAGATTTTGGCGTAATTAATTTATAAAATATTACTCTAGCATTGCGAATGTATTGCTAATTTGCATAAATATGCATATCTACTTGCTATGTCTATAATGGACTACCTCAAGATTGTTCCACGTCCAGACACGCCTCGAAAGTTTAGGCAACTGTGACAGTTCTTCGTATTTCATCAAGTCACGCCTCGAAAGTTTAGACAAATGTGACAATTATTCGTATATAACGGAACCAAAGCGTTTCCAAAGGGCTCATAAGCCAATTCTGTTCTTAATAAAAAGGCCTCTTCCATTATAGCAAGCAGATCGGTTAGGGAACCGTTTACTAGGTAATAAACCCCATTAAGAATGCATTCGAGTCGCATTTATCTGATACTATAGTTTATAAACGCCCCAGAATCTGACGTTCAACTGCCACCACATTTCAGTTCAGTTTCTCTAGAAAGTGATTTCGGCTTTGATCCGATCTAGAATCAGATTTAATGTGTTTATCTGTATAACAATTATATATCACGCAAAAGTCTCTATAATATGATTTTGAATATATTTATGATATAACTTTAAACTTAGTAATTATAATATAAATTTAAACTTAGTAATAATAATATAATCTCTTGTCATTTATCCATCAATTCGATCACTCTAGCTAACTATAACCGATTCCAAATATATAAAACATAGCGTGAATTAGAACATGAAAGATGACATACTTATTAAAAAGTCCATGGCTTTGTGATATTATTTTATAACCCTGAGAATCCACTCATTTGCTTTGTAATATTTTATAACTCTGAGAAATCCACTCATTGCTTTGGATATTATTTTATAACCCTGAGAATTCACTCATTACTTTGTAATATTATTTTATAACACTGAGAATCCACTCAATGTTTTGTAATATTGTTTCATAACCCTGAGAATCCACTCATTTCTTTATATTATTATTTTATAACCCTAGTATTCACTCACCTGCGTGTGAGCTAGCTATACACCACTTACTATGCTTTAGTATTTATTAAATGTTATATTCAATTTATGAAATATAAATTTGTCTCAGTCTCATTACTTGCTCATTATCTTATGAATCACTAGTTAAGTTATGTAATAGAATATGTAATAAGGGGGAATGTCTCATGTTTTACTGCTTTGCTATTGCTGGAACGTGATCAAAGAGATATCGAGTGTAACTTCAGGCATGATCAAAGAGATATTGAGTGTAACTTTCAGGCATGTCATTCGCGATGGGTTGACTTGGAAGCACGAGTGAGAGAGTTAAGGTATGATCAGACGTAGGGTATTACTATCCCGACTTGGTGAGCTTTTGGTTCTCTAGCTTGGACTCTGTCTGTTGAGCAAATGTACAAACCTGACTGTTACAATATGTTATTTATTAACAACAATTGTGTATTCACATTTGCTGGTCATAGCTGGAGACTGATCATTGAGTATACATTTTTATTGTCTCAAAATTTGATCAACTATATACATTTTTTGTGCTGTGGCATATAGAGGGGTTGAGTTAAATAATGAGTGCTTGGGAGACATGAGTAAGGTGCAGATGCTACTGTTTCATCAAAATTATTTTTCTGCATGGATAAAATTATATAGTTCTTGAGAAATAATATAACATTCTAAATAAATATGAAAATTTTTTATAAACAAAAGCTTCAAGATCCCAGATAGATATTGATGGAAGAATATAGATCTCTCTGTTTTTGTTTAATAGTTGTTTTCAGATAGTTAACAATATTTAAATCTGATGATTGGAAAGTTGAATAATATATTTTTCATAATCTTCAAAAATCAATATTTGACTACTCTGTCTATATGAATGAAACAGTATCATTTTGGTAAATGTCTGTTCTCTGGAAGATGCTATAAAATGAACCCAGTCATTTAAAATGTTTCAGTAGTCTAAAACTATGATGCCTTCACGTGCAAAAGAATTCTAAGATATTAGCTTCTCAAATAGTTTTATCATAATGTTATATTAATGGGAGGAGGCAATGAAGTTGACAGTTGTTTTTTTGGAGGGGAAGTGATGAATTCCAGGAATAAACTTTTTCCAATGATATTTCCCATTTCTTTCAAGATGCCTTTTATATATAAAAAGCAGTGACTTTAAAATAACATCCAATAATAAATGCTTCATGAACATATCATGGATTATTTGGTCAACATCAAAGGGCTCAAATGTAGTATGATTTCTGTGATGATATGTTTGTTTATACTGTTCATTAATCTCAGGATTTATTTTCAAACAATTATAAAAGATTTTACTAATCAAATATCTATCTTCAATAACTTCAGTGAGTTTTTATGATTTAGTGGAGTATAAATCTAGAACTGAACGTTCTTGTATTGATTTTCAGATGAGAAATATAATCTTAAAAAACTTATTTTTTAAGTTAATGAAATGAAACGGATAAATGCTCAATTAGGATGTTCAAATGTCACAAGATTTTCCAAGCAATTTAAACAATTACTTATTTAATGAGTGTAGTTATCATCCTTGAGACTTTCATTGGACAACTCACATAAATCTATATATTTCTTTAATATTGGGGAATGATGACAAGTTGTTGTTTTCCTCAGATATTTATTAATTTACTTACCTAGTGTTCTATCAAAATTTTAAAATATTTTATTGATATGCTTTTTTATGTCTACTCTACAAGTGGTACTTCTTAGTTCATCCAAATTCTGTAAAAAATAAAAAACTATCCCACCATGGCATATCAAGTAAAATTCAATATGAATCGCACTATTAAACACTGTCAGATTACATTCATTAAAGAAAAGCAGAAATTTATCACTCTTTTGCAAAAGCTAGAATTATGTAAACACAACCATTGGATATTAAATAGCCAATTGTCTAGGGACCATTTGTATAGAAGCTGAACCATCTATGCGACTGTTTATATTTTGTATACACTTGTATTGTGAAGTGCTAAAACTTAATGGATTGAATGATAATTATTAGTTTTAATATTTATTGGATATATGTTTTATTTAAATACAAGTATACTGACTTAATGTTGGTATCAACAAGAGCTTTGAGCAGTCCATAGATGGCTGGAGAGTGGAGAGGATTGAAACCTGTCCATTAAAGTTTGAGAATTTGCTATCTTGATGTAAACAGAGCACTGATTATATATATGTATGTGAGGTAATGATCCAGACCAACTGGTGAGTGCTGGTTCAGCATGAAATACAAATATTAAAGATCATTTATCTTTTTCACATGTATGTGGTCAGGTATATCCGTTATATAAGATAGAGTGGATGAGTGAAGAGAGCGTAAAAATCGGTATTCAAATCCTCTTTAATTAATTGGATATATGTTTGTAATTCATTCTCTATAATGCAACATCTTTATAATAATAAAAAAAAGAAAATATTTTTATTTTTTCCTTTATTTTTCTATCATGTTTTGTTAGCATTATAATGATGTTTAGCAAATAATATTTATCCTTTTTGCCTAATGCTTTTCTTGCAATAAGACTTCTGCTAACTTTAATAACATTTATTTAAATAGTATATAAACCAGTGAGATGTATTTTGAAAAGACGATGAATAAAGTTTTTCCATTTATTTTTTAATGGAAAATATAAAAGGTTTCAAAGAGGCAACCTAAAAAAGACAAATGACAAAATAGTACAGTCACGTCAATTCAGATACCAATATGGGTATTGTAGTGTTTTCTGTGTATGTGTGTAAATTAATGTCTTTAAAGTTAAATATCTGTTATGTGAATAAATTTTAACTCAAAATAATAAAGACTGAAAGGTTATAAAATTTGTAAATGGTCCCTCTTAATTTTGTTTAGATTATAATATTCTGAATTAATTTTAGATTTGAGGAAATAAAACCTCCATTATCAATATTATTATATATAATACAGTTTTATAAATGTAATACTAACCGTGGATTATCTTTGGTTACATTTTCTCTAATGAATTGTAGGAGTCCATTAAAAAAATTAAGGCACACCGTGGGATTCCATTTATCTGGCTACAAAGAAATATATATAATTAGACAGTATATAAAAGCATTTTTTACAATTTTAATTTATATGCACAAATAAAATCATATTTATGACGAGTGAAAAATCTATACATATACTATTTCAGTCATATATTTTAATGCTTAATAATTTGTCTTTGCTAAATTAGTGACGCGAAAGTCACTTTAAAATTGACAAATGATTTTATAAACAAGAAAATTAATGTTTAAACTTCAATAATACAATATCTACATTCCTTTCTTCTTAGCCCTAAAACTTGTTAAATACACACGTTTTTATATCATTTGATTTTTTTTTAAAACTTAGTTTTAAATTATTTAATGGGTAGCTTATTTGAGCCTATTTAATAAACATTTGAAATTCCAGTGAGAACTTATTTATTTGATTATTTTATTTAATATAATTTTTTAATATGTTTATTAAAGTTATGAATATATTTGCAAATATTTAATGAATACTTTCAATATTGAAATATTTTGCTTGACACTTAATACCTGTAGCAATTAATAGAACATTCATTTTGGGTAATCAAGCCTAGATGTTATTAATAAATTTTGATATAATTTAACATTAAAATGAGTCACTACAAAACTTTTTGTTAATATTACATATACATATGGATATAAACAATTTATGATAGAATTAATATTATATTTAAAAATATATACTTTTTTTTACTTCATTCAAACAAAATGTTCTATATTTATATGAGTCTATTTTATCTTATTGAAAAAAAATAATTCTAAGATTTATGAAGACAGTGAGGATGCAGAAATCCTTAAATTTGTTTTCACATTTAGGAGGAAGTTCTTGAAATGTAGGAATATCACACAACTATATTTTTCTTCCAGATTTCAGAGATATTCTTCATTTTATAGAAATAATTTCTTTATGAGAATAAAAGAAAGTAATAAAAAAAAATATTTCCAAAAGCAGTAAATCGTAAGTAAAATTTTAAGTTCCAAAACTTTCCATTTTTCAATGTAAAAAAAAAATAATTTATTGTAATGCTTTTTCGCATCCTTAATTCTAAAGTATTTAAATGATTTTAAACTTAACTGTTAAGGTAGGTCATATTTAATTTAGAATATGCTATATTTATAGCATTTATTCTCTTGTAGTAATTTGTTTTCTTTAGTCAAATTTAAATTTGTAGCACATTTCGACAGTCTTTAAATATTTGACAATTTTGTGTTTGGGAAACATGATTTTTGGATCTTTAACGTTTTAATTTCTGGCATGTATATATAAAATAATATATTATTTTTACTTAGGCTGATATATTATGCTGAGAAAGGAATGACATCAAGAGAAAAATTAAGGAAGCTTGTTTTATCATCAGTGATATCAAATCAATTAATAGAAAAGACACTTGATTTGCCATTTCCAGAAAATGGATAATGTAGGAAATAATTTTGCATATAGTAACGTTAACAATATAGAGACTATGATTATGGAGCAACAAGGGTTCTGAAAGCCTTAGTCTTCAGAAATTATAATATAAAAAAGCCTACAAATTATTATATAAAAGTTTCACTGCAACGCAGCAGCGTATTATTAATTAGGAAACATTATGAAATTTTATACTTTTGTAGCATTCTTTTTATATGTAGGCAAATATAATTTTAGGAAATTCTAACAAAATTAAATTCTGATTTTTAGAGAAATTTTGGTGATATTAGCAAGCCCATATTATTGTTAAATCTCAAACAATGCTTTTTTAAAAAAAATTGTAAACGAATATGTTTGAATCAAATAAATTATAAATAAAAATCTGCTATCATATTTGTCTCTCTGGCCTATCTTTATCTAATCCTACACATCTAATTTTATTGATTCAATATTCATTGTCCATTAATAATATATTTAAGATAAATAAAAATGTTATTTATTATTTCAAAAATTAATTATTAAACTGTTAAATTCATATATGCATGTGCATAAACACATACACACAAACACTTCAATTATATATTTCTATGTGTAATATGTATAATTATTATCTGGGAATTTTGTTTGTGAAAAAATTATATTTTACATATAACTTATATAGCATTTCTACTATTCCATAATCAGCTTACTTGTTAAATTTAATACAGAAAAACTATTGTTTGTAGCAATTTATTAGTTTCTCTCTCAAATTTTCTATTGGATAAATGCATTTCTCTCTCTACAGCAGGGGTCCCCAACCTTTTTGCACTTAAGAGCACATTCTACAATACCAGCCAGGTAGAGGGCACCATTTATTTTTTTAATGTAAATTTATAGTTGGATATTGTTAATAATACACGTAATGTACAAAAAAAAATATTTATTTACGCTGTAAAAATATAGTACGCCCTACAATTTGATTACAATATAATACAATAATCTATAAGAAATTTTAAAAATTAAATTTACTTGTATCAAATAAATAATTTTTTATCATAATTATGATAGCGGGGGCACACATAAAATGGTATGATAGCGGGGGCACACATAAAATGGTCTGTGGGCACCATGGTGCCGGCGGGCATAGGGTTGGGGACCCCTGCTCTAGTCTCTTACACCCCCCCCCCATTATTCCAAGGCTAGCAAAACCAATACTTGGTCTGGATCATTTTTTTCAATATATAAATGAACAATAACACGTATATACACCCATCATTAACCAGATGATATAAGCTTTTATATATACAGAAAAATATTAATTTTTAAGTCAAATTGTTTCCGTTTCACGTATGGGTGTGTTTGTGTTTAGTAAAATATCTATCGTTCTTAGATAGATAGTTGAACATGAAAACCAAATCTTAAATTCTTACTCCACAGCAGTTAGCTAATCTGGTAAGTAACTTTAATGATCTTCATTGAAGGTAATTGGATAAATCTTTGCCACGAAATGGTCTAAATATTAATATATTGTTTTAATATATTTGTGTGTAAACTCTTATGATAATAATTAAATCTGTTATTTTCAGAAAAATCTCTAGGCAAAAGTTATTATGGTTATGGTTAAAGTAAATGATCATTATTAAATAAATTATCACATGACTCTTTCCAGTTTCAACATTTGCATTAGGAACAATAATCCATACTATTTACTCCTGAGCTTTACAGATGAAAATAAATAAAATGGCTTACCCCTTCTAATGATCATCAGATAAATATTAATGTGAATTAAACTGGAACTTTAAATTTTAATTTGTATTACAAATGTGTATGTGTGGGCATGCATTGATATATGTTCGATATATCCATGTGTATGTTTGAATGTTAATATTATGCCAACATTTTGACCAGATCATACCAGCTATCATCTGGATCATTTTAAGTATAGTATATTGCAGAGACAGCTGAAAGAAACCTAGTTGAAATGTTGATATAATGCAATAGACAAATGTGTGAAAGTGGATCTAAAATATATATTCACTTCTTTTACCAAGAAAAATGTTTGTTTTGATATATATATATTACCTCAGAAACTTGCAAAATATCCTCCAGAGTGTGAACTGAGCACTTGATAAGCGTATCTCTATCAGATAAGTGTCCCCAAATGACTTTAGATATCCCCATAATATAACACATCGACCACCACTTCAACATTCGGTATCTAAAATAATAATTGAAAAATAAAAAATAATTATACATTTTACAATTACAAAACTGAATAGATGGGCTGATATATGAATAAGTGGAATTTTATTTAAGAAAAAAAGAATGATAGAAAAAATTAATTAATGCTTCTATATTGTAGCCAAAATACAAACTCAAAAAAAAAAGTTTTTGTTTGTAAACAATATTTAAATGTCACAGCTTCTCTATAGTTTCTGATTAAAGAACTTCTATGCCTGGACCCTGGTAAAGACAATAACTATCATGGAAAAATAACTGCATTAAAACATTTAAGAGCAAAAGCTTGATTAAAGAAAAAAAATAGAAAGATTTTATATTTAGTAGTTTTAATTGTTTCAAGCAAAAAGTCATAATATAAGAAATGCCCTACCATAGATCACAGAATACCAAGAAACTTTTGCATTTTTTCAGATTTAACTCAGATCAGAACATGAAAGATATCATTTATAAGAAGACGGTCTATTTTTTTAACTCTTTGCATTTCTTTCTATTATCAGGTTTTTAATATATACATTTAAACAATATATATGTGTGCTGCGAAAATACATTATCTTTGTTATTTTATTGTATCAAGTGATGTTTCATTTTCTTTCAACTTTAGCATTTTCATCTAATTAAAACGATTTATTCTACAGTTTAAGTAAAAAGAAAGAAAAAGTATATTAGCGTTGCAATTAAAGTATTGTGGTGGATAAATGTCTCTCATAAAACAAAATAATATGTCTATCAAAATTAAAAAGAAATATTTGCTTAAACAGAAATTGAGATGCATTTAACAAAAATTACTTGGAGCCAAAAAAATTGAAGGAAAAACTAGGAAAAAACAATTTAATCAATGGTATCATATTTTCTCGATTATTAAGCAAATTATGCCTGCAATATGTAATTTTCTTTGCAATTTTAATGCCAAAAGATCAGCAATAATATTGTAAACATTTCAGAAAGAATTAAACTATAATATTACAAAAAAACACAGAAACAGAATTTAAGATATTTTAAATGTGAAATTATATAAAAATTAAAATGCATGTATCTGGAATTGAAGTTTATTGCTATTTTGTCTTTGAACATAAAATTAAAAATGAAATTTAATATAAGTTGCTATAGTAATAATTAATCTAATAAAGCTTGTGCAAAATTGTATTTGCTCTTAGCTTGAATAAAATAGAAAAACAAAAACTTATTGCAAAAAAAGTAATATATTACTTATTGATAGTTCTGTTTAATTAAAATAATTATTGGCTAGTCTTTATATTGTTAATTTTTATTTCATTGAAAAGCTTCTTGTGAAAAAAAAACTATTACTTTTAGAATTTATTCTGTTTATATTTCATCTAAAATGAATTAAAAAAGAAAGTGTAATGTTTGCTTTTAATATGTTAGATTATATAATGTAATTTGTGTTCATTTACTTTTATTGAGAAGGATGTGATTTATTTAATGCCCTCTATGATAGATTATATTATTGAAGAATATATATATATATTGTTAATTTGTATATTCTTTATTTCTTTTCTTTAAAATATGATATTATAAAAGTTTTTATTGTCAATTTTTAGAGATATTTTGTTTCTAATTATGTAAATAAAAGGGAAAAAATATAAATTTAAAATCCTGTGTAAACTTGATTCTGCTAAACAATTCTGTCCAAATTATTAATTTAATATAAAATATAAATTCTTACTTTTATACATATCTAGTCATCAAATTTACAACACAATATCACTATTAGATAACATCTATATTATATTGTTATTATTAGTTGTTTAATGTATCTCTATCAATTGCTAAATTTATTAAGCACTGTATTATATGAATCTTATTTTACTTGAAATTAGCAATGGACATATATACAAAAAAGAGAACAATTATGGAATTGATGCACATAGTAACTCCTTTAAACTAATAAAAAAAAACAGATTCTCCAAAAGATTCAAGTGATGGTTGGCACTTTAGATTAGAATATTATTTGATTAATAATGTCATGATATATTTTAGTGCAAAGCATGTTCATCCTTTACATATATATTTGCTATTCATTTGTAAGAGTCTAGTTGTATAGGTAACACATCCTTCTCTCTGTTTTTGTCATGATTACTCAAATCAATATTGTTATTCATATTTTATTTTACCATCATCATCATTACTGGAACCATCAACAGAATATCACTTAATGATTATCATGATAAATTTTAGTCATATATAGATGGCTACCCAGCTGTGACAATTAAATGGATGCTTAAAAAAGTTATTATTTCTCATTTCCTTTATTATTCCGTTACTAAATCCAAATAAATCACAAAGAGATTTCCAACTTTGGCTAAAGACTGTAATCCCAGGAAGTTTGTTAAACTATGTTTCAAATTAAGACAAATTAAAAAATTTTAAAGTTATGTAAATATGTATAATGACTAATGACTTTAAGTTAAACATTTTACAAATAATATCAAGAATGTTTTTTTTGTTACATGTGTCATAAGAAAATCATTAATAAGTAATATTTTAACAACAGTAGCAAACTCTCCATACAGTAGTGACACCAAGTGCAAGCCTTCATAATCAATGGATGCAGGAAGGTTTGGGCATAAAATTCCTATCTAGGGTCTATCCAATATCCCCAGACTAGTTACTAGCTTGTGGCTCTCATTCATGAGGAGTCTTATATTTGAGAGCAATACTCCTAGATCTTAGAATCTAATGCAACCCTCCAGCAGAAGCCCAAGATGAAAACACAATGTTTTCAATCCAAGCTCATTTACTTATATAGTCATATAGATCTGAACTCAGTTCAGCATCTATAAATTTTGGTGTCTTTGGTTTTTCAAGACCCACAATCATTATCCTATGGGCAGGATAGGTGTAAAATCATCAAAACATCATATGAAATGGTGATCATGTGAAGTAATATTTTAATAATACTTAAACTGGAATTGGCATAAAAAAGCAATACTATGCAAAAGATACAAAGAATTATGCAAATTTTGTACACTAAATTATAAAAACTAATCTAGATATTTAAAATGATGACCAAATATTTTGCACATCAGTTCAGTAATCAATTTTCTCTCATACCTTTCTAATCATGAATCTACCTGGTGAAAACAACCATGTTGATCTTCAACCTCAGATTGTGTAAGAAAGGCATAGTTAATTCAACACCTACAAAAATTTACTAAGCATTAGATCTTGCTAATAACAAGATCACAGTAAAAGATGTTGGTATGTACCTCCTATGATTCCTATCAACACTGTAACAACTTTTTAGTCACTAACATATTTCATGGTACAAATGTAGTAAAGCATTGTTCTATTGAAATATAAAGTAATTTTGATCATTCAATAGATAGGTCTTTTACCAATGTGTCTATATAATCTATGTACTACATTCTAGTTAATTTAATGAAGAAAGAGGAGCTTCCACAAACTTAGTTTTCACAATATTTGCAGGAGCACTGTCACATTCAATTTATAACTTGAGTAATAGAACAATGACTTTATATAAACAAGAATAAAATTATTGAATTATAATTTTTAATAATGGCTAATGACATGTTTTATATGCTTTATGCAGTTTTTCATGGTAATAAAAAAATAAGTATTTTATAATAAACTTGGATAAATATATATTTATGGATAAATAGATCATTTGGTAGTTATAATGGTGCAGTTAGATAAAACATTACTTTCAATAAATTAGTAACTTATGTAGAATGTGTATATTACTAATAATACTTACCGTTTGAGAAGCCAATATTCTTTAGGAGAACTAATGTCTTTATTAATCCTAACATCAATGTATTTTTGCATTGGGTTACTAGATGATGGTGAGTTGCAGCAATCAATAGCATCTCCAGTAATAATGTTGTGAGAATCGATGCTGGTTTGAGAAATAACACAGAAAAATGGATTGGGATCAATTGGATCAGGAGGAAACTCTTTTTTCTTTGGATCATCTAAAAATATATATTAATTGCCAAATATAGTGAATAAATCTTTGAAAAAGAACAATTTGTTGCCGTAAAAAGATATATATATATATTGAGCTGGTATTTTCTGCCAGCTCATATATATATATACGCATATATGTACATTTTATTAAAAGTGCTGCGTATATTAGTTTAAAATAACTTTTTTTAAAATATTATTTTAAAAGTTATTGTTTTTTTAATTTATCTCAAAGGCATCAACATTCCTTCAGTTTAATTACTGAAATAAATTAAATCAAGATAAAAGTAAGATCTTGAAACTTTTTTTTAATAAAAGGTCTTTTTTGTCTTGATTCTAATTCTTGGAAAGAGAAGGATGTTGGAAAGAAAAAAGTATACTTTTTTTTCTCTAATTAGCTCTATTGTTAAAACATCAGATATAAAAAGTATTATGTTATCTATTATGCTAATTAATTGATCCAGAATTTTTCTACTAATTAAAATAAGACAAAAATTGGAGTGCTAAAATATAGCTAAAAATAAATTAAAAGTGTGAATCCGATTCTTGAAAGGACACTGAATGTATAATTTGCAGAGTTCTCTATTGTTTGAGCAGTCAGGACCATTTTGCTAAAAAAAAGTATTATAGATATAGAACTGTTTCAAAAAAATATTATTAAATAGTGCCAAGAAAATGTTCTCTGGTTAAAGAGAACATTTAAGAAACTTGCTCTTCAGGAAATTCATCTCCCTAACTCACCTGGAGCCACTCTAGTGATCAACAACCATGAACAGGAGGAAGTTTAACCAGCTAGCCAAGGATGTCAAGAAAAGCCAATGGACAACATGCAGGATTCACGCCAGCATATAAGAACTTCACTTACTTGGAGAAAGTTGAATCTCTGATCAATCAGAGTAACTATGAACTATTACTTAGTGAACTTTTATTCTATCTTGCGTAATAGAATCCAATCACGTAATTGTAAAGAAAAAAAAGTTTCAACAATAGAGAGGGTTTTTAAAAGTTATTAACTATAAGTTACTAATTTTTATTAATCAAAAATTTTTTGTTTTGTTAATATAATCCTCTTAATTATTATATTTCAAATATGTAAATGAGAATGAATATTATCTGTTCAATCTAAAAAGCCAAAACAGGAGGGAGGGATGAAAGTTTAGTTAACAAGTCTGTCCATAAGTTAACAGAAGAACCTTATGGCAGAACCTGGTCTTAGAAAGAAATGGATGCCTCAACGGTTGTAAGCAAATGGACACTTTCACCATCCATTAAGATTTAGAATATTATTTAACATTAGAAAGAGAAGGTTTGAGTGTCAATATTCGATACACTATTATTAGTAAGCTGCCCTAGTGTTTCACTCCAATTTGATCAGGGTTGCCATAATCAACTGCAACTTTTTTTGTATGTAGGGTAAGTCACGGTGCATGTTCCTTCAAAAAAGAATGCTTGATAAATAATTTGGACCACATTTTAAAAAGAGATATAGGTTTGCCTTTAAATTTACATTGGTGTTTTGGTTTGATTAATAGATTGAGTCAGTTTGGGTTGCTAAAAGAAGAAATTAGGAAAGATTCCAATAAGAAAATGGACATAATAATTAATTAAATTTTACTTGAGTGTCAGTTTTAATCAAGATTACTTGTTTAAATAGTTAAGTATCCATTTGATAGAATTAAAGTCCACATAAGATTACATTTTTAAAATATATTTGGTGATCGATGTTTGTAAATAAATAAATAATCATGACTGTCAAATGTGCTTCACAATCTGGTTCTAGGTTATATGCCTAGTGGTGCCCTCATCTATCCACTTTATTTTTGTAATCATAAAATTAGAGGCAGTGTCAAAATGTAGTGGCACTATATTGAATTAAATACTTTCATGGATTGTTATTATAATAAAGAATAGAAATAAGGAGATTGTATCCATGTAAACAGAGATAACTTTTGATGCTGCTAGAAAATTGTCAATTACTTTTGTTGAGGTTTTTTATTGAAGTAAAAGGATATCCTCTTTTACTTCAAAACTAAGTTGTTAAATGGATTTAAACCCAGAAAGCTATTTTTAAAGATGTGAGAATGTAAAAAATAACATCTTTTTAGATATTCTGCAAATAATATTTTTAACTTCTCTGTATGCTGAGTTAAATATTTTCATGGATTGTTATTATAATAAAGAATAGAAATAAGGAGACTGTATCCGTGTAAACAGAGATAACTTTTGCCTTTTGATGCTGCCAGAAAATTGTCAATTACTTTTGTTGAGGTTTTTTATTGAAATAAAAGGATATCCTCTTTTACTTCAAAACTAAGTTGTTAAATGGATTTAATAGAAAGTTATTTTTAAAGATGTGAGAATGTGAAAAAATATCTTTCTAGATATTCTGCAAATAATATTTTTAATTTCTCTGTATGCCGAGTTAAATATTTTCATGGATTGTTATTATAATAAATGATAGAAATAAGTAGATTATATACATGTAAATAGAGGTAACTTTTGATGTTATCAGAAAATCCTGAGGCCAAATAAGTTTTTCTTTTTTAACTTACAATTGCTCTTTTGTTGAGGTTTATATATAAATTTTGGAAAAAGTTGAAACATTCTTCAAGTAGGATATTACACAGAAAGAGTCTCTCCAATGGCAATCCTACAGAAAAAAAATAAAACTAAAGACATTACTGAGTAATTTGGTCACCAGCCTGGTGGAGATGGTTGGAAGCTTTTCCTGATCATTTTTTTGCTTTACTTTTAAACTAAGAATAGCTAGATATTTATTTGCAAAGTAATAAATGAATAGTGATCTAAAAAAAATCTTATTTCTGAAAAAAATTCCATGTTTTACTCTGGCTAAATTCAAACCATGATTCATGAATGTCACATGTCAATATATTTCCCACTCCATCATGAAGACTTTTACATAATTATATATGAATGAATACATTTGATGATTATAAGATCTTTGCTAAAAATGTTATACAGCAAAACAGTTATAATTTCTTTATATTAATATATTCAATGAACAAATAACAAAAACTAGTAGAAATACTATTTAGCAATAAAATTTATTAACTGTATTTATTTGCCCTTTTAAACTTATCTATTAACATAGAAAGTATGTTTTGCGATTTGATTAAGGAGAAAAGAGGTTTTTAAATAATATATGTACTATAAATATTTCTCAAAGAATCTCTCTTTTTTTTAACAACTATGTCTCGGATTTTTTAGCTATCTAATTAAGATGTCTGATTTATTAGATAAATGTTGTAAGATTTTGCATTCTAGAGATTTTAATTTTATAAAAGTAGGTTTAGTGGGCCAAAACAAATATGTTAAAAGATATAACTAATATTTTCAGTTACTTTGGTAGCTCAATATTGCTAAGAAAAATATTATAAAAATAATAACATTGATATCTTGAGCAAATAAAATTCAATTAGTATTTATGGGCTTTATCATTTTTCTCGAAAGTATTTATTTCTTTTGAGTTTATCGAAATTCATTTTTATTATTAATATCACAAAGTTAAATTATAATACTGAAAATATCAAGATATTATTTTTTATTTATTATATATAAATTATTATTTTCATTATATATGTAAACTGCAATAAACTTTACGATGTATCAATTAGCATAGCTAATAGTTAGAAATTGAATTTGAAAGGCAACTGGAAAAATTCCATGTAAAATTATGATTTTTTTCATAATGAATCTAATTAGCTACCAAATGTTGGCCCCTTGCTAAATAAATATTTTTCAAAGTAATCATTTAAAATTGTTGCATAGGATAAAGTAATATTTTATCTGCAAAAACATATAATAATAGAAATATTGATAAATCTGCATATTCCAATGAAAATTGACTGATTCTCTCTCCAAGATGTCTGCAGCATCATTTCTAAATTAATGTGTTACATAATGACATAGTTTAGTTGTTCGCTATAAAAACTTTTGCTAGCTTAATTAATTATTGCATATAATTTCACAGTCTATTTTGTAACTTTGTAGAAAACCCATGATAAAACAATGCACTAATATTAATTTTATTTTAATTTATAAAGAACTGATATTAAAATATTTGAACTAATTCAAACTATGTACAGCAGTGAAGTTATAAGTCATAAGAACATTTTCAATTGGTTTGTAAGATTTTATGATAGAAAAGTGTCAAAGATGATCCATGGCTAGGTACATAAAAAATAATTAGAGTTGAAAACATGAAAAAGTTGGAAAAATTCTTCAAACTGATTGTTGTGTGACCATCAGACTCATTGAGAAATTTATTAGCATTTCCAAAATCACCAACTATCACATTTTAATGGAAGATTTAAAAAAATGAAAAGCTTATACACATATTGGGCTTCACTTGTTAGCATTTTATCAAAAAAATACTAGAGGAATATTGCAGAAACATGTGAAGAAACACAACTATAGGTGTCATACATAATGGAGAATAAGATGTAGTGTTTTTAATTAGACCCATCAACTAAGTGCCTGAATATAAAATGGAAATCACCAAAAAAAGGAAATGCAAAAGGGCCAAATCAAAACATTTCTCGCTGTATTTTTTGTGTGTTTTGAATTATTTGTGAGCAAACATTTTATGCAAATTATCTGAATATTGTGAGTAAAGTTTTTGTTTATTGTTTCATGATAATATGTTAGTGCACAATGCCAAGATTTGATTACTTTTTACACCAAAAAAAAGTATTGTTATATTTGAGTATCAACTTTATTCTCCCGATAAAGCATTGACAGAATTTCTAACTATTTATAAAATTAAATTTTGCCATAAAACCTTTCTATAAAGGTATAAAATACACCATTACATTTTATGTCATGACTAGTGATTCAGATATGCTAGCATTTTAAAATTTTTGTGGTGAATGATTATATTATATCTCTGGATAATACATGTACTGATTCAGAAATGGCATTACAAGCAGCTTGCAAAGAGACTCAGTCATTTTTACTAGGCTATACTGTTTGTATATAAACAATGAAACTGCACTATGCACTGTATTAAAATATACTACTTCAGTTGTACATTATTGAAAAAAATGTAAATAAAAACATTTAAATTCATAAAATTAATCAATTTTACATATGGCAGTAGTCATTTTTTCATCTTGAAGTGTTGAATATGATCATGTATATTAGAAATATTTCTTTGGGTTATGATGAAAGCATATTTTACTTTTTGTTTTGATTTGGCACAGTGTTTATCTAATAAAATGTTTTCTAAGTATAAAACTAAACATTTTTAGAAAATTTAAAAAAATTTATAAAGTATCTATCTAAAGTAATATAAGAACTATAAAACATTCTTGTTTTGCATCAGAGAGTTTAAAATTTGAAGAGTTTAACTGAGAATCAAAAATGGATAATGGCCAGTAGGATGACTGTATAGATTTTGAAGGTGATACAGGCTTAAAAACAACAAAGCAATTGAAAAGATCATAGATTGTTGATAACTTAAGATTTCTATTACATCTTCATAGGAGAAACAAATATTGAAGAAAGAGGACATCATTTGGAGAATGTTTAATTGTGGCAATAAAGTGATACTTCATCATTCATTTTACAGTAAGTTTTAAAAATTATTTATATTTTTTGAATGAATAACACAGAATAAATATATGTAAATATGAACCCTCAATTTATTATTAATAACTACAATATCATATCCAACAAAAGCTTTGAATGTTCCATCATCAATTTTTCAATGAAATGGATGGTTGAATACTTGGAAAGATGGGAATATTGAAGTTTGACCATTAAAGTTTGAGGAATTGCTATTTTAATAAAAACTAAGCACTGATTGTATATATGTGTGGGAGATTATGATCTGGCCCAAATGATGAATGCTGGTTCTGCACAAAATATATACACTGAGGATCATGTATATTTTTTGCATGTGTATTGGTTGCTTGAAATAGAGCGGAGGATGAAAAGACTGAAAAATCCTGAGTTCAAATCCTTATATATATATATATATAAAAGAAACATTTAGTATAAGCAAATTACATACTGCCTTTGAATTAAATATTATTTTTTCTAAATTTTGTTTATATTATATATGGATACAACATACATAAAAAACATCTATGTTATACATATGTGCATGTACTTGCAGATTAAACAACAATATGCATTCTATTATAACCAAAGCTTACCAACAAAACATAAACTAATATACATGATATAAGATACACATAAGGAAAGTTTGGAACAAAATGTAATGATTATTTTGGTTTCACAGATAAAAAAATCTCATTTATTTATTTTAAAGTCTGTCAAACAATCTACGAAAATATTTTTTATAATTCTCTAGCACCTTGGCAATAGTCAAATTGAAGTAATAAATGTAGGCATGAAAATATCAACGTATCATTTATAACACAATTTAATATTGATTTGTATTTGTTTCTATAAATGTTATTTTATTACATTTTATATGCATTCATTACAATGTTTATATATACAAGCATAATTTTCATTTATTTACAGACTACGATTTTTTGGCTTTTTCATGTTCATTTACATTTTCTAATATTAATTGATTAATTTCAACATTTTTCATGAAAGAGAATCTCCAATATTATTAAACAGTGTGATATTTCTCTTTAATAAAATAAATGAAAATCTCTCATATCAGTCATGTAAAAATATTTTTAATACCTCAGTGAAAAAGCCAAGGTAATTAATCTTTTTTTGAAGTAGCGTTTAGATTTTTTTTAAAAAGAACAATCTTTAAATAATACATTATAAGTAAAGGTCGTTACTTTATAAACGGTAGTGTCAATACTGATCAAATTAGTTAAATATTGGATAATAAGAGCTTATAGTATTTTTTTCTTGTTTTATCCTTTAACTAAGAATAACTAAGTACCCATTCACTAACCAGTAATTGGATGGTTAAGTGAATGATGCCATCTAGTTTTAAAACCTACAAACATGTTTCTTGAAGCAGCAAAATTTTAATAATCAAAAGTGGCCGTATACTTGTTTCCAACAAGAATAGTGTTTTGTTAATCTCTAGATTTGCATTATTCTCAATCAAATGCCATCTATATATAAAAAAATAAATTTTAATTACAGTAAATTAACATTTTGCATAAAACTCTCAGATTTTAAGGACCTAACTCATATTTGTCAACCATGTATCTACAGATTTTCAAAAAAAAAAATGCATCTTGTAATTATGAATAAATCATATGTCATAAAAATTATAAATCTAAGAAGCATGATCTCACATGTTTTTAAATAATGCCTGAAGATTTGACATACATCTTCTTCTGTTATTTTATTGCCTTTCTTTGGACTTTTTTCTGTCAAATCATAGAGGTAATAGATTTTATTATACAAAGTTATTCCTATTATCCAGCCATCTCTTTCTTCATATGGAGTTGTAAGAAGCTTGCTGAAGATTGTCCGCCAACCAACAAAATGAGGCCTACACATACAATAAAAAAACATTTAAAAAAACTAAATATTTCCAAATCATTGTATATTTAAAGGATATATAAATAAATTATATTAAAATTACCAAGTAATACAAATTTTGAATTTTTAAAATTATAAATAAGAAAAAATGTATGTTTTACAAATATATGTGGTGGTTGGCCCAGCTTAGTCCATTGCATTGGATTATTGATTATCTACTAACAACTAACCAAGCTGCATTGATAAATGCTAAACATGTTTATCTTTATTACCACCATAATAATGTCAATACTAAAAATATTTTTTTTGTAATTTTAATTATTTCAACATTTATTTTATTTCTCTTTTAGGTAAAATTTAATAGATTTGTGTAGACCCTAAGAGTTTCATTTTTTCTCTCTAGGAATAATAAGGTTTTGCATCATCTTAATCAGTAGTGAATTTAATAAGATTCTGAACTTAATTATACTATTGTTTTCACAGTGTAAGAATTTTTTATCATATTTAATGTACATCATCATTTTCAAACACTATTGATTTACTGCAGGATGAATGTCTCTCCAAGTTTAATGCATCTCTAGTCTCTTTTCCACATCAGTCCAGCACACTTTTTTATTTCATCCATCCATCTCATATGCAATCTCTAGGTCTTTTACAATCTCTTGGAATCCAGTTTTCTACCAATTAAATTTATAGTTTTCCATTTATTAAACCTTGGTTTAAGAAAGCAATATTATGTATTTGTTGTAAATTTAAGTATATATGATAAATGATAATTACAATATTTTCATGAATTTATAGATGTAAATATTAAAAGTTTAATGGAATTTTTTCCAGGAAATTTTTTAAAATAAATTTCAGCTGTGATATAACAAAACAAACAAGCGATTAAAAATAGGCATTGCAAATTAAACTCACATCATTTACTAATAGTATTTATCTGATTCACCTTTAAGGTAAAAGTTGAAACAGTTTTAATTTATCCACCTAACTTATACCAGTATAAGAGTTGTAAGACAGATATAATACTTTACATGTGTAAAAACTGGAAATATTTAAATTTCCTAATCATTTTCACAAACAAACAAACCTCTCTGTAAAGATTTATATTTTTATTGAACAAAAGTTATAATTAGAATATTTTCATGGAGTTGTAAGTATTCAAAGTTTAAAAAATTTTACTTTCAAATTTATGATTAATATTAATATTAAAAAAATATGTAATTCTTGTAATTTTTTTTATATATAAAACATTTGTTTACTTGTATGTTTCTTTGACAATATTTAGAGATGAGACCACTTTTTGTGGAAATAAACAGATAATGTTAAATATGCTAAATTGATAATATTCAAATTATTTTTGTAAACCAACATAATCAGTTTTAAAGAAAAGATATAATTTTCTACTTCTTCTTTTCCTATGTATTGATTTCTACTTTAACATATCATACCATTTACAGCTTTCTTAAACACATCAGAGCAATTAACAAGAGCTCTGATGATGACTGTAGGACAGTTGAAACTGTTCATTTGATATAAATAAAAGTATTGATAAAGTGTTTAAGAAAGATGTAAATGGTATTATATGTTAAAGAAAAGATAATTATTTATTGAAATGAAACAAATCAAATATAAAAATGTTGAATGTTTCAAGATCATAAATTCATGAAATTAATTACTATTATATATATTAAATTTTTATTTTATCAGTGCATCTATCAACTTAACTCTATCACATGGCACCATATATAAGCATAGAAGTGAGATGAATCTCTTTCTCTATAAATGTATTTTGAAACATCAATTTTATTTTTTAAGTAAAATATACATAACACAGTTTATAATTTAACTTTATATATATATTTTTTTAAAAATAAACTTAACTTCATATATGTATGTTTTAACATCCAATTTATCCACATCAAAAATAAAGGAAAATGTGATTTTGGTAATATGTTTTAACATATATTTCAACTTCTGTATCATCACACATTCCTGAAATATGATCAAAGACATATGAAAAAGACAAATATTCCCAAAATATGCATTTCAGGCTGATTAGTAAACATCACTTGTTTAGTATTTATAAATGGCAAATTGTTTTAGTTTGGTGTATAAGTGTCAAACTTTCTGCAGTCACAACTTTGATACAAGCCACTTTATGTAAATATATTAATGGATATTACTAATCATTTATTAAACAAGAGATTATTCCTAGTTTAAATATACATTTTAAATCTCATTTAATAAATAGTATGTCTATATTGTTTTAGAGATATTAATACCTGCCATATTCAAGTTGACAATTAAATAACTTTCACTATACCACTCTTATGCAAGGATGGATTGGTTTCTATCCACTTTATGGTATACAATCATTATACATTAATATATATAACATGGTTTCAATGATTTGTTGACCACTAATTGACTCTATAAAAATTTGACTGGCCATTTTCTTTGTTGAGAAATGACATGAAGAAATCCGAAATAAAAGGAAAAGAATATTTATTACATTTGTCTTACATTAAACTTGCAGAATGTTGACATATTTTCATATTACACCGTGTGAAGTTTATCTTACTGATAGAATAGTGAAACATGACTTAAAAGTTTATAGATAGATTTCCAACTGAGGAAAGTAAAAAAAATCTCAATATGATCAATTGAATGAAATTGTGTTTAGTTCATCATTTTGGGACTCCAGTGACACATTGTATGAATATAAATTGACTGTATTACAATTAAATTTCAGTGGTTAATTAAATTTAAGATTTTTATATGAATGTTGTTGCATCTAAATTTTCGATTTGGATTGAAATCCATTTCTTTATCCTTTTAACTGTAAATTTTACTATTCTTTGATTATAGCATCTCAATTAGTTTAAAATGATTTAACCAGACCACTTTATTATAGAAAATTGATCACCCATCCATTATTGATTTTATTATTAATAGTTGTTTTTTATTAACATGTACATTATTCTTAATTATATTGCACTGGTTGGTCTATGATCCTAATAAAGTGTGGTGGTTCTTAGGAGGTAAAATTCTGTGACTTTTATACGTAAGAATCATCAAAATATTAATATGTAGGATGCTTTACAAATCTCATCATAGGTTGTGATATTTAACAATGAGACTATACCATATCTATAGAATTTATAAATACTCTATTTCATAATACAAGATAATATAAAAGGGAGTGGCCTAATATGTTAATGTCCTTTGTTTTCTTTCAAATAACTATTATCTTTTGAAACAGCTCATATTTTAGTGAGAAGGATCATTCTTTATTAGCTATAATTATTTTGGGTCAAAATAGTGAAATACTTTGATTCTCATTTGGTTACTAATATATTTATGTAATATAAATCTAAGTTATGTTTATATTTTGCTTCATAATTTAAAACATTTGCATTAAACAAATGCATTGGTATAAAAATGAAAATCAAATCTTTATTTAAAATTTCAAAATAATTTCCATTTCTTCCTTATATATACAGAATATGAAAAGTAATCTAGAAAACAGATTACTATTCCAATCATTTAACTTAATTGTGGATGGTGCTACTTCTCTACACACATTCACATGTTGATTTAAATTTAAATCTATCTTAATATTATTTTAAGATGCAATCACCTTTTAATTTTAGAATCCATTTATTAAAAGAAGTTCTTAGATGGCATGAAATTATTTATGCCTCTAAGCAATAGCCAAAGAACATTTATTAATATATCATTACTATATTGTCTAATTATGATTTTGAGCAAGAATATAATGTTTAATTTTTAAAGGTTTTTACAATGCGAACAGATTTCATATAATAATATCCTTTTGACAATTTGTAAAATATTTACTTATTTCAATAATATACGATAGATTACATTACATAATCGTAAACAAATGTTAATAACAGTAATAAAAGTAAATGGTTCAAAATTATTAGTTTCGTATATAGAATTTCAGGAAAACACTTTCGTCTTTATTTTCTTTCAATTCCAGGCTTAACAGAAAATAAAATTTTATATAAAAACAACAAATATTTGAAACATATTTATCTAGGAACAAAAAAGTAATGAATGTATTTTATTTTTTATAAATAGTAAATATAGAGCATGACCTATTTATCTGGAACAATAAATATTGGACATATTTGGAATAGTAATTCTGGAAATTTAATCAACTTTTCCAATTTTCATAGGATTAAATCATAATTAATGCAGTTAATGACATTTATAATATATATTTTTCCAAATCTCTTAAATAAAATTATGTCAGTAAGATATTGTTTATTTTATCTGGAATGAAATTTAATAATAATAATAGTAGTAGTAGTAGTAATACTAATAGTAATAATAAATTAATAATGTTGCAGCTAATATATCGTCTTTGACTATTGGTGTAATTACTAGGTCATCACATTTTCATGTGACACAATTCCAATACCTTACGATTGAAGTACTAATTTTATCCATAGGCATAAAAAGGTTTCAGCTTCTGATTTTTTTCTAAAATAATTTGTCATTCTATGAAAATGCCTTAATCAATCAAGTTTGTTAGATGGACTGACGCTACCTCATCTTCATATTCTTATAACACTAACTCACAGATAACTCCAGGTTGACTAATATAAACTCCAGACTCTTACTCTATATATATTTAATATAGTAAAGATATATTTCACTTAGACATTTATAAAGAAAATAATAAATATTAAGTTCATAGACAAAATACAAACTATGAATATTAAAAGTTGCATGTAAAAATGCATTCAATATTAATAATTTAAATAATAATGTCTTTTAAAATATATATATTGTAATGGTTGATGAATACACAGATGTCACAGTCCGAAAATACATTTGGATATATAGATCAACTTCAACAATCAGCTGCTTCAACCACAACGTGTAGTCAACTTTTACCAAGTTTATACGTGCTGGTACACCTATCTTTCCTATCCCAAAGATTATAGCACCAGATGTAATGGTCCAGTCCAACCATGTATATAGGAGAGAGAGAGCAAGAGCGCATCTAACTACTGTTGGACCTAGGGTCTTCATGTAAGATGCTAGAGATAACATGATGAAGTACCTGACTCATGATTATACCTATCTTTAATAGAATAGCCTAAACATTATCTATCAAATCTACATGTAATTTAAATCAGTTCATCTAACATCTCACCATTCTTTTTCAGAACCGTTACTTCAGATATTCAAACTCAGGAAGAATTCGCGTTCGACTCTCTTAACAGGGATGTACCTATGCAAACCGTTAATCAACAATTAAAATAATTCATCCTAACTATTAGTAAGAAATAACCTTTATTTAATATTTTTCTCTCATGGTTATTAAACAATAATGCATGTGTGTGCATGTGTAAAATCTTGTTTCTAGGATTGAATGTAAATGATGGATCAACAAAACTACAGAGACATTATCAATTAACAAAACTTCATAATATTTATTTACAAAAAAATATATATATATTCAAAACATAAAACAAATTATCAATCACTGTAGAAAAGAAAATTAAAAAAAAAAACATATTTACAAGTGCAAATAAATTATTTGGATATATTCCCCTGTACTTATAGCTTTTTATGTCTATGATGAATATCTATCATTTTGTTAATTAAACAATTTAAAACAATTTACCCTTATTTCCCATGATAGACATCCTTATATACAAAATAATGAAAAAGTTATTAATTAAAAATGAGATTGCTTATTAAATTAAAAATTTAAATGCAACTCCAGATGCAGTATGCAGTTTTAAGTGTGGAAATTGATTAATCTAAAAGAAGCATCTTGCATATCTAGATATCATGTAAAAATATATATATAATAATAATAAAACAACACATGATATGATAGAAGAGAAAATTATATAGAATATTGATTTAAAAGTGTTAATCATTTATTCATTATAAAGATCTTAAGAATACTATTAGTAAAACATATACTATAAATAGTCATGTCATGTTGTGGCATTGGTTATTTCAGTGACTTTAAAAGAGAAAAACTCTTACCGTTTAAGTATTCTGTTTCAGCACCCAATTTCATATTCATAGATGAAAATCAAGTATTTTGACAGAAAAATTACATAGATTTTATTAAAAAGAAAAAGACTTTTCAACCTCCCCCTCCTTTACTCTCTTGATACTTTTTTATGTTGGACTGTTCCATATTGAATTATTATTAGTACTTTTGAAATATAAGACTGAGATAATAAAATAAAAATACAGATCTATACAAAAGAAGATAAAACATAATTTTACAATATTTCATGAATCAATATGATCAGGCACCATTATTCTCCAGAGTCTTTCTTACATAAACAGTTCTTACAATTTATGCATTTTTATTATAGATGTTGAAAACTCCTGATTGATTCTAAATAGCACATTCTAAACTTATTTAAATTGGCTGTGGGTTGTTTTGAGTTCCCCCTCATGTAGATTTCCATCTTGTGTGGATCCAGCTTATCAGGAACTTAAATTGTAGATAGTTAAATATTAATTTTTACATGGCCATAGTGGAAAAATGCTCCACCTGAAGACAAATCTTTCTAGCCAAAGCATGTCATATTTTAACGATATACACAGGGTTATATAAATATATATGCGGTTCACATTTAATAAAAATATATTTATATATAGAATACAGCTATTTACTGTTTGTAATATTGGCTATATAAACTTTTAAACTTTAAACTAAATAAACAATTCTAATTTCTTTCTTTAATTTCTTTTAAAAAAAATCATAATACTTTTTTTTTAAATTTTAATTTATAAGTTGTTTTAACTTATCTGATTCAGCTGGAATAAGAATCATCTATTCGCTTCTTTGATTCTTTTTTTTAAATGGCAAATAAATAGAAAAACATTAACATTTGTTGAGACGCTGCTTTAAAAAATGTCAATTTTGCCGAAAAATATTACTAAAATAATTGCTTCAATAAAACTTTACTTTTCATATCAAATGCAGAATAATAAAGAACAATGATTTTTAATTGTTTTCCTTTTTATACCAGCATTATTTCCATTGTTTAAACCTAGCCTGTAACTACTGTTGCACTTTTTAAAAATTTTTTATTATCGATTTTATTTTAAAAAATAAAATAAATAACAGAATATTAATAATATTATCTCTTTCTTACGTTCAGTTATCTCTAGTACAATACTTGATTTTTTTATTATTGCTGTGATTTGTTTTTCTTTTATCATTTAAGTCATTGTCTATATTTAATATAATCAACACAATACAATTACCAACATATGTATATAAGTTTGTAAGATTTTTTATCAAGGTTTATATTTTTTTATTTAAACAGTATAATTTTATTACTAATATATATGTGCATTTTTATTCGAAATTACCCATCATTCCCAGTACTTAATATATAGTTAGTACACTGTTATAACTATTTAAACATTTATATTTTTTTAAAGGTTTTCTAGCAAAACTTATTTTTATTTGATCTTTACATGCTAATTAAAGAAAAACAATCCACTATTTCAGGTGGCTAAGGTGAGCTGTGGGTGCGATCTTAAGCTACCCTCACAATATATATTGCACTGATCAATGCCCCTACCTTACTCTATGGATTCTTTCTATGTGAACAGAAAAACATGAAATGACTGTCACACATCAGAGTATGGCATTGTTACAAACTCAATAATAAACTCTGTATATGATACCTTAAAATTAACCTATTGAATTGTCAAATAAGAAAGAGAGATCAAACCAAAAGCTGATTACATTTCCTGACCTTTCCCTTGTTAAAACTCTATTGCCTTGCTTATCGATATTAATGCATTGGCCGTTGCATACCTTTGAAAGGCCAAATTTGAACCTGGCCTTCATGTGCCATTTCTGGAAAGAGAAAACCTCTCCCAAAAGGATATGCAACTACCAATGAAGCATATGATATAAATGAATAAAAATATCTGCATGGCATTAAATTTTTAACCCCGATAAAGTAGTGTCCCATGAGCTAAGCTCAGTCATCTCTTTATCCTAGGTTATTGGTGGATTAAGCCACTATTGGAAATATATGCATTTAATATTGTTGGAGAGAGAAATAAATGAGACACTCATGAAGACATGATTTATGAAATACAAACAGATATTTATTTACCCCAAAAAACCCGTTACCAAATATATATATATAATGGAAAATACATTCTCTGAAACCACTTACCCACAGCATTATAATACGAAAAGAAAATTAATAATAATATTTATTCATTTTAGATATGGAACTCCCTCCCTCATTTTCATATAAATGCCCTTTAATGCATATGTGTATTATATCCAATAACAAAAAAATAAATTCAAACACACACACATACGTACGCACATCTAGGCATATTAAATTTAATGTGGAAGGTAGTTTCACATGAAACAATCCTGCACTTTGCAGATAAACAGTTCAACATACATATACTGAACCAAAAAATACATATCAATGAGATTCTTTTTTATTGAAGCATCTAAACAATATTTAACTAAAAATGGTAAATAAATAAAATTAAAAAAATTATATCCTCTGGAATTTTCAGATTTCATCTGGACTTTGGAGTTTCTGAGTGTGCTACACAACTGGACAGTAAAACAGTGAAGATTTCACTTCACTTTGATAAGATGTAGACATTGAGATTTTCATCATCATCACCAGCTGGACTTAAGTGGCTACATAGTGATGGTTTGAAATGAGTTGGGCAGGTGCACTGAAGTGGGCTTCTACTCCATATTCATTTCACTGACTAATGTCAGACATTTTTTTCTTTTTTAGGTTTCTACTCAATATTTTCTCCTTTCTATCAGCATTAGTAAAACTGCATTTATTTGTATAACTAGTTGAGACTTTTAAAGCCAAGCTTGACTCTGTTTCCTTTCTTATTAATTTCTTTAATATTGGATAATTGTCTCCTTAGATGTGGCCTTAATAAACAGCCTCAGCAGCTTACAGCTGGAAATAATCAGTCAGAAGAAAGGAATCCAGCACAGCAATGCAATACTTCTACAACCACAGTTTCACTTCATATTAGATTATCCTTGATCTTCGTGCTTCTCTAACATGATACTATATTATTGACCCATAGCAATAATAATAATAATAATAGTCCCAGCACCTGGTGAACAACTTATATAATACATTCATTATACTATGAATTTGAATACTGCCCTATAACTATTACATCAGCCAACTCTAAATTTGTGTTTAATTGCCTGAAACAATGCATACAGCTTTTTACATGTTAATGTTATTATCACTTATTTTAATCTTTAACTTTTTTATCTTTAATTTTAAGTGTCATAGCATCGGCCGGGATGCGAACCCACAACCCAGGCAACTGCCTGCAAGTGCAAGGCAGTCGCGCTGGCCTCTTGACCACCAATGCAAGACTTTTTTATCTTTAATTTTTGTCTTGGTTTTACTCAGACCACCCTAATTGATTAGGGAGTTCCATTTCTTCAATTTTTGCTTCTGACACAAAGGAAAGTTTTTCTTATTTCCCCCTTACAAAAGATCAAAATTAGAAAACATAAATCCAAAAATATAATCAGATGTTCTCTGGTGATGGCATCTAATTGCCTCAGACTCTTTTGTTCTTAAAAATAAAATACAAAGCAGGATGATCATTAATATATTAGTAAAATTTAACATTTGATAAAATAATAACCACCTGACTTTGCTTTAACTTATTATAATGCACAGAACATATGTGATAAACTTTAAAAAAATCTAGATGTGTTGGACCATTTACAAGTACTTTTAATTATTCCTTTTTTATATAAATATGTTCCAACACATAAACAACTTTTAAAAAAAAATTGCAAATGTGAAACATTTGCGACAGTTAAAATAAATAAAAAATTACTTGCATATATAATATAATTATGCACAAAATTACAAATTATGGCTTTTATTATTCCATTTACTCTTGCATGTGGTTAAAATATACGCACAGTTCATCATTCATTTCACAGTATATTCATATAATTTGTACCCGATTTATTGTGATTATAATAGTGATAAATATAGCTTAAATTAATACCCACTAATATTATATATATATGAGCTCAGTTTTGCTATAGCCACCTTGTGTACAGCCACTCCAAGAATACCTGTCACAATATAAGTTTTGTTATATGGTACACAATAATATAGTGTATGTACATATATATAAAGTTGAAAGGAAAAGTAGAAATAAACACAGACAAACATTTTGTAGATATTTTCCACATTTCTGGAATAATAATCAGGAATTAAATAATTCTGAATGTAAAATAAAATTTCATTATAAAATAAATAGTTAAAAAGGACTAAATAAATATTAATATTGTATTCTGATTTTGAATTTAAAATCAGCCATGCTTTATTTTTGAAATCTTTTAATTAAGGCTTGCCTACATTTCACTATCTAGTTAAAAATCTTTGTAGATTATAAAATTCCAAAGGATTAAAGTTAATTAAAATCAACTTTTTCCAATCATACTTTTGATAAAACTTCAAACTTGTTTTAAAAAGGATTAAAAGGATAAAACAGTTTTTAAATTAGTGTTTTTAAATTAGTTGTTTTTTTGCTAGTAAAGTTTTTGAGAAGTAACTGACTAGCAGAGTTGTTGTTTGGAAAGTTAGAGAGACCTCCCATGAAGATATGACTGCAAGGGTGGCAAGTCCAAGGGCTGCTGGTTCATTATGCTGGAGTTTTGATTCATGAAGCCTGACCCAGCTTTCTGTATTCATTAGCCTGCATAAATGTCAACAAGGCAATATGTTTGCCTCAAGTAAATTAAAATCAGACAGAAGAATGCCAAACATACCTGAATTATAAGTTTTCTGATTCTGACAATTTCCTGGACTATTCATGTCCCAATGATGACACTTACCCATCAGCTAGCTGAAGAGTTGGTATATATATCCTGCTTTATCTAGATGCAAAGAACCACAGATAAATGCATCATGTCATGTGTATATACAGTAAGTTTTTTTAATTGTTCCTTAAAATGACATTTTAACCTATAACTTAAAATAAAACAAATAAATAATTTGCTTGAGTCACACATCTAAAAGAAAGGAGTAATTCACAGATGATTTATATTATTGAAGAAATTGTTTTTAATTATTTCTTTAAAAAATGACATTTAAGAATATAACTTAAAACACAAGTAATACATTTGCTTGAATTAAAATCTAAAAGTGTTATAATTAATTAACATAATCTGTTAAAGAACTGATTTTAATTTGTTAAATGAGAAAAGAAATCAAAAAACAAATCTTTTTTAGAGTAACCTGTCAGGACTGATTTTTTTTTTTTTTAAAGGAGAAAGAAAATACTTTGATTGACTATTTAAAAAAAGACATTTTAAACAAACACAAATAATTTTGCTTGGATTAAAAATCTAAGGAGTAAAGATTTAATTCTTTAACGTATTTTTTAAAAGAAAAAAAAGTTGATAATACTTTTTTAAAGGAAAGAAAAAAGAAAACTAATTGATAAAGAGTAGAACTTAATATAAAATAATGAATGAAATTTATGTATATTTTCCAAATGGAATTAATTAGGAAAAATGTATTTTAATAATTTTATTACTTTGACAAAATGAAATGTGCACATACATTTCTATGTGCACAAATATATATATGGTGGTAATTCCTTATTATATAAAAAAAATGCCATTATTTTGACAAATTCAAATGTTATGTAAAAAAAATTAATATATCGCACATCTGTGTAAATTATATGTCTTTAAGTAAACCTAAATTGAGATAATTATTATTCTCAGAAATTCAAATATGTAATATAAATAAATTAATATTTCACATGTCTGTGCAAATTATATGTTTAAGTAAACCTAAATTGAAGTATTTGATATCATTTAAAAGTGATAACTAAAAATCTTTATTTTGTAACAAGTCAAATATGTTCATGAATTGCACATGCACACATGTATATGTTCATATATATTGCAATGCTTGTCAAATAGAACATATATGTACAATTTAATCATTTTTTAAATGTCAATTGAAATATATTCATGTAATAGTAAAAACATGCATCTGTGTGCACAGACATATGTTAGTCAAATATATATTGTAAGCAAACCCATTAAGAAGTTTTATAAATCAATGGAATAAATTGAATTTTGTATTAATCTTGTAAATCACAATGTAATAATTTTGTATATTAATCAAAATCAGAAGATTTCTAAGTATACCATCATATTCTGAAACCTTAATTTCATTTCTTTTTAATTGTTATGAATAAATTTGTATTCAATTGTTAAAATTATTCTAGTGTACTTGATTCCAAATATTTTTAGATATGTATTGCATCATCTCTGGATCACAGTCCAGTGATAGATCTTGTTTTCTGAGCTAGATTCATGCACAATGGTCTGATATATACATGGGAATGTATTTAGTGCATAAGAGGTATCCAGTATGATTGGTATATCCTGGTTGGCATTGAGATTATATTCTTTAAAACCTATGCATTACATTTTATTTTAGGTTAATCTTATTAAAAATTAAGTTTATAGTTGACCAGTACATTAATGTACTAAGTGACCAGAACATTGATGATGATCAGCATGTTTTAATGTCCTAGCATTATTGTTTCTGATTTTTATGTATTTCTTATGGATTAGCACTTACGTTGGTGCATCCAAATTATGTTTAAATAATTGCCCAAGCTGGCAAAGACTCAAAAATTAGCCTAGTTTACAGTAGACCCATTTCAAATCCTGTCATAAGATTGACTGTTAATTTATTTTTATCATTCATGATGATGAATGGGTTTTTTAAGTATTACTCATATTAATATTTTTACTTATTGATAATGCTGATGGATGAACGATTAATTATAGTTGCTCTAAGGAGTTAACTGGGATGATCTCACAGAGATTTCTCTCTCTTGCTCTCTTATAATATTATTGTTCATTACTTATATACTTTTTGATACTATTCTATATTGTAACGAGCACAGACGTTCGTTACATTGTTTTTTTTATTATTTATTAAACATGAAAGTAAATTAAAAAGTTCGCATTTAAAAATTTTCTTTAAGAATTAAAAATTGAAATTAAATATCATCTTAAACTCGTATATATTAAATCGCACAGATAATGAAAAATTATTAAAATAAAACTTTATTAAAGAAAAAGTATTTTAAAACTAAATTTTAAAAAGATTTGGAGATAAAATTATCTTTGATTTGGAAAACAGGTTAATTAATCAGAAATGGAAATGATAAATTCAATTAGTCAAATGTAAACCAGCCTTGGGCATTTAAATGTAAAAACAGCGGTCAGATAGGAAAACAATAGAAACAAATAGCCAATGAAAGAAATCCATCGGGAAATCGGACCTCAGCGAAAGGATCATCACATTGATGACATAATGCCAAGTCAATCCTTCAAATATGTATAAAAGGAAAATTTGGAAATTATTAATTAGTGAGTGATTATGATTATTACGATGTGACAGATAGGTGTTAGTGCGGAGGTACGGGAGAAGCGATTGAAGAGATGCACGATTCAATCACTTCAGTTTTGCTAGGAAAGAAAGAGAAATGAACTATCATTTTTCTACATTGAGGACCAGTTAAAACAAAAACCTCCGGATGGATAAATAAATCGGCCAACAGAATATCAATCTTAGGACGGCGTGGGAATTTACGTTCATGGCAAGCAACTGTAAAAGATGAACATTTCTAAAACCGTAAGAACTTTCTAAGATATAACGAACAATATTAATTTGAAAACACTAAGAACTTTAAATTTTAAACTTTCCTAGTATTTAATTGTTACAAATAGAATCCTATCTGACCAAACTAAATTCTTTAGTAATAGTGTTATTTGATGTATTTTTTTTCTTGTTTATGTAAAATCATTTCCATTTATTTATTTTTTATTCTTTAAGTTTTTATCATGATTTTTTTTGTTTTTCGTTAAATTAATTATATAAATGTTAAACTTAAGTCGGGCATGAATGGCTGTATAGATTTGTAAAGTTATATTAGGGGAGGGTAATCTTAGGTTATTTGTGTCGTTGTTAGATTGGGTCAATGGATTGGATATATTGATGTAGTTAGTAGATGTAGTCGGAGATTCGCTACTGGCAGAATCGCTTCATACGCCGCACTCTCCCGTTTTGCCTATGGAAGGAATTATAAGACGCAGAACGCAGTCCCTTTCTATGGAGTTTTTTTTTTATTGTTCTTCTCGTTAGATAGAAGTAATATTCCTGTCTAATGAGAGTCAATATCTTCTCTTAACCTTTTTGGTGCTGCCGTATTCCGTATTACATTGAATACATCGATGTATCAGATGGATTGATGCCAGTTTGACTGCGAATTTTAGCCTAAGGTTAAATAGGGACAGAATATTTTATTTTCAAATGCAAATCTATGTGGTCTATTCATACTTGACCCTAAATAAAAATGCATTAAATTTAAGTTGTTTATAGACGCTTGCATGGATTGGTTATCGGTTAAGTATGTTTTGAGTTTTCATATTTGATCAAAATATATAGACATTTGATAAATAATGATACCTTACGGTGAGTATCTAAAATGTATTTATTCGGATGTCTTTTAAGTTATTGGTGACAATGCAAGTATCTTATGGTGAATACTATTGGGTTACGTATAAAGTTCCCTCCGCAATTGTCAGTAATCAATAATTTTGTATTTTGATCGTTTATGTTTACTTTGAAATGTTTTTGACCGTGAAATCTATGTAACTGATCTATATTCAACATTATAAACAAGCTTTCATAAATTTATCTGTGCGAACTTAATTAAAATGTAAAATTAGAATATAATAGTAATTAAATGTAAATTAAAGTCAAAAATCAAAGTTAAAAATAATGTTAAATGTTAAAATGTAAAACTAATACTAAAATAATTTTAAATCTTATATATATGTGCATAAATAAATGTTTGTATGCTAATTACTGGCAGTGGCTTATTTTATTTATTTTTTAATGTTGAAATCTAATTAGATAAGATATTATATTATTTAATCTCTGCTATTCCACTGAGCTAGTGACATGGGCTAACGACCGGAATCAAAATAAAAAAAAAAAAATTTTTTTTTTCTTACGTATCTGCCTACTTTATAAATTTTTCTAGGTTCAAATGCCTAGATGACGCCCTGTAGTGCAGTTTACGTTAAGTCGCTTTCTCCGGATCGTTACAATATATTATATTAAATTTCATTAATTGAAATATTTTTCTGAACTGTGTTTTAATGATGATTTGCCATCACCCCAGGCACTTCACCCTGATAACTCATCCTGTTACAATATATAGATTTTATGAAAAATAAATTTTCACCTATAGTTTATACTTGTAATTAATGGGTAGGATTTTTATAGAGATCTTATGTTTAATATACATGTCCTGTAAAATGGTGGGTAATGTGAAATAAAACAAGTCATTTTTTATATTTGGTTTTTATTACTGATTGTTCAAAATAGTATTGTTGTGATTCAATACACTGCTGTCTCTGAAATCATCTGCAAAAATTTTTATAAGCTTCTAGATGTCCTGAATTGAAACATAATATACTCTTTTTATCATCAACTTTAATTTTGGAGCTAGTTAAAAGTCAGAGGGAGATAAATCAAAAAAATAGGATGAACTTCAAATATGACTATGCTTTTTCACAAAAAAAAATTGCACACAATTTTGATATAGTGACTAGCTTGTCATCACTCAATCATAGTCAAAAATGTGACTCATAATATTTAGATTTCTTGTGCAAAATGCAACACATAGATGGATCAAAATAGCCTAATGGCAGTTTAAATTTATCATTAATTTTCAGAAATGTACATGTGTATTCATAATGACTAATGCTATTAGAACTAAAAAGCAATAAGCAATATTTTGATTCATTTCTTTTGCATTTGTAAATTTTTTTGTCTTCTTTCTCCTGCAATCTCCATTCTGTATTCTAATGTTTGGCTGTGGCTTATATGGGAAAGACTATTCATCATCATTTGCAGTGTTTAATGAGATTTTTGGAATCATAGTTGTAGTTTTTTGTTTGTCCTTGCAGTACTCTATGCCAACATCTTTTTGGTTGATTGATAACAAGTTATGCATAAAGAATGTGCACACTTCTGCTTTTTAAATTTTTTAAAAATGTAATGAAGTGAGAATGCCATTGAGTTCTTCAATGAATATGATACAGTTATCATTTCAAAGAATTTTGGCAACTTTTGGATCATTTAACTTCTAGTTATTTTGATGTAGTGATCATGGATCATATTCAATGCTCTCCCTGAGATTATGAAATCTTGTGAACAATTTGAAAAGATTTTTGCAACTTATGACTTTTCTGCTATGCACAGTTTAAATCATTTCAAATTCAATAGCAGTTTTTCTCAGTTTAAACAAAATTTCATGTTAGAACAATGTTCCATCTGGATTTTTTTATAAAATATGAAATTACTGTCACATTTTATGTCATAACTCATGATCTAGACATACTATCATCTTTAAATTTTTATAGTGAATAATTAAAGTATATCACAATGTAACATTCATTGATACATAGATGGTGCTGCAGTGAATTGGGAAAAAAATCAATCAACCATTTCATTGGGATTTTATGCTGTGTATATAGTTTTAATTTCAATTCTCAACTTACTTGTGAGATATCAGATATATTTCTAAGTATTGGTTCTGATGGTATGTTTCCTTTGATATTCAAAATTCTGTTGAATGTTGAATTAAATTTCAAATAAATCAATTATTTTTTAAGCCCTCAACTGTCACTTTCTTAGGTATTAGGAGGTTTTAGCTGAATTATGTTCCCATGTAATATACAATCATATAGTCCGAGTTGTTTATCTGCAAAATTGATATTTAGCACAACTGGAATACAAAAAAAATCCGATGATGCTTACAATTCAATGTGCTATAATATGTAACTATTATTAAACCAGGCAAAACTCTTCATACAGTAGTGCCACTCAGTGCCAGCCAGAGTAATCAACTGTTAATAAGTTATGTGCAAGCCTAAGAAATGGGGATCATGTGATATGTAACTATCATCTGGTTTACTCTTAATTTGTCAAACCTTGATCTTAATTAATGCTACTAAATATGTGTTTTTCTCCCCAATTTTTTCTTGACTCTGTATCTATGATTCAAATCTATATCTTTAATACATATTGGTATTGATTGTAATCTCTTAATAGTGTTTTTAATTAATTTTTGTAAATGCTTTATTTGATATTCTTTGATTTTTATATTTTAATTTTATGACACGAATCTTAAATAAATCTGAATAATTTATGATATAAATTTCATAAATTAATTTAAACGTTATTTCAATTTATATTTTTACGACATAAAGAGTATGTTTATATAACCAATGCGTGCACAAAGTTATCAAATTAATTTACATTTCCACTTTTTTAACATTGTACATTTCAAAAGTGATTTAGCGATTACAATAGTTTTTTTTTTTTTTAGTTTTTTCTTATATTTTAAACTTTCTCCAAATAATAATATTTATTTATTTTTCTAAACAATTATTTTAACTCTATAAGGTGATTATGAAAGGAAAAACAATAACGCACTTACATTTTCCACATTTTTATAATATGCAATACTTTTGAATGGTATATAATAATTTTAAACTCTTTTTTACTTTCTATATTATCAATTAATATGTTCATTAAATTGTTACATTTTTATTTACCATTGTCAAATTCCCTCCACTCACAACTTTGACACCATCCATCTCAGATAAATACAATAATGATTATTATTAATCATTTTCTAAACTAGAGATTATCTCTAGCACAGATATAAACTTTAAATCTCAGTTAAAGATTAATATATATGATTTTTTAATTTTAAGCATACACACACATGGAGTTATTCATCTTTTTCTTTCACATGTGCAATATCTTTATAGATATATTAAACAACCTCCATACTTTCACTTTTTTTTTTAAATTCATATAAATAATGATACAATAAAAGACGAATGACCTCCAAGATGAATTTCGTGCTGAACCAGCGCTCATCAGTTAGCCCAGATCACTATCTCCCATATATATCTCTATTATATGAAGAGTATTTATCTATAGTAAATTGTTATTACCATTGTCAAACTCACTCCACTCACAACTTTGACACCATCCACCTCAGATAAATACAATAGTGATTATTACTAATCATTTTCTAAACTCGAGATTATCTCTAGCATAGATATAAACTTTAAACATCAGTTAAAGATTAATATATCTGATTTTTATGTTCATTAAACTAAAACTTGGTTTGTTCACAAGTCTGCCTTAAGTTATGTTATTAAAATGTTAGCAAAGAGATATTTTCATCGCAATATATATATATGAAAATTTTATACAAATCAAAATATAAAGGGTATATGAGCACAGACTTTCAAACGACCCACCACTCTCCACACTATCTCATAACACTGTTACACTTAAACACATATATGTTGAAAAGATAAATAATCACCAATATACGTATTTCATGCTAAACCAGCAATCATCATGGGTGTGACAAGAATCTTGGCCTCAGGGTGGCCTTTGAGCGTTCCATCATCAGATTTTCTATTGGATGGACGGTTGAAGAGTTGGAGGGTGGAGTGGATTGAAGCCTGTCCATTAAAGTATGAGGATTGGCTGTCTTAATATATATCTGAGCATTTATAGCATATATGTGTAGAGGTGGTAATCTGGACCAACTGATGATTGCTGGTTTAGCATGAAATGCGTATATTGGTGATTATTTATCTTTTCAACATATATGTGTTCAAGTGTATCAGTGTTATGAGATAGTGTGGAGAGTGGTGGGTCGTTTGAAAGTTTGTGCTCATATACCCTATATATTACATATATAAATACAGGTATATAATAACCCTGTATGTTTTAGTTATTACAAATCAAAATAGTATTTTATTAGAATTCAAATCTTCTTTTCTTAGAAAAAAATATGTTTTAAGATATATAATCTCTAACTAAATAACAATAAATAATTATAATTTAGAGTACTTAACGAAAATAACTATCTTTCAATGAGTTATGTAATTTAAATAAACTATTAAAAGACATACTGATAAGTGATACCCACTCTTTCTTTTAATAGTTTATTTATATTACATAACTTATTGGAGGGTACAGTTAATCTCTAACTTAACAAATAATGAGAAATAATTGTTGATGTATTTATCTAAAGACGAAATCATCAAATGATTGCTTTTAAAACAATGACAATTAAAAATTGTGTATTCCCGCACAGATTCCAATCCAGTTAATAGTGCCAATTTGTCCTATTTATACTGTAATAGGGCTAGCATAATATTTCTGACCTTTTAAGAATAATGCACTATTAAATAAATAAATAAATATGTAAAGATATTTGTTATATAATATAAATATTTACAAACACTGACATGAGATCTTATAAGTAGAATATATAAGAGAGCATTTATTGGCTTCTGCTATGGTTGGCGAATTTATGCAAGTTTAGCTGTTGTATGCAGCTATTGTTTGGAGGAAAGCAGTGTTGAGATATTAGACTTACCTCATAAGTACAATGGCAGTTTTTAACTTTACTGTTGAGCTTGTCTTGCTGCTCCTTACACTATTGTCAATTTTGATAATTATTTGATTTGAATTGTCTGATTTCTCTCAATCTCTATATGTAGTAAGATCCTGACCTTAGTGAAAATTATCAGATTCACTGACTTAGATTTCCAATTAATCTAGCTATGTCAGGGGTGGGCAATTGTTTTTGCTTGGGGGCCACAGATATTGGCAGAGAGTCACATCAGGGGCCACTTTCTGGAAGCGAAGGTTAGTGAAGGGCCGCACCTTTTTTTCATGACCCAATAAACACACTGCTTTAGTCCCTGCATCAACAAAGAAATATTTGTTTATCCATTCTTCATTAAACACATGACATTTATTACCAATTTTACATTTTTTCAGAGGGTTCATGGTTTCACTAAAATTGGAAATGTATATATTTGCTAATGCAAAGACAAAATTGAAGTTAACCAGAACAACTGGAAAAACACCACATCATATCTACACTGCGCATGTGTATTGATGTGACCATCCTAGTGGAAAATACGAGATGAATATTCAGTAATGCACAGAAAGGAGATCTCAGTTCAAGGCAGATTTTTTACTGTCTTGGCGAGCCGCATGTGGCCCTCTGACTACTATTTGTCCACCCCTGAGCTATGTCCTTGGGCTTTTTATTTTTTTATTGATGTTCATTGATCAGTCTTATTGTAATTTCAAATCCAACCTAGATAAGATTGTAGTAAAGATAAGTCCATTATTTGACAATGTCTGCTAAGTTAGGATGACTTGACTACAAATTGTAATAATTTTCTATGGATAGATACTGAAATATGATGTTGAAGTTGTGTAAAGAATGAATATGATCAACTGATATCAGTTGATTCAGCCAGAAATGCATCATGAGATGTGTTTTTTTTTAATTGTATGTATTGAAAGTTTTATTGTATATCTTCTGTATTATAAGATAAATTAATTGTAGTTATTAAAAATATGGCCTTTTAAAATTGACTTTGATTATGAGCTTCACTCAAATAAAAAATTTCAAGATACAAAATAAATCATAGTGCAGACTACTATTAAAATATAATATAGTTGCTAAAAATGGAAAAAATTATATTTAGCTTAAATTGTTTTGAGAATGTTTCCTTACATGGGCTTGTTTCTGTCAAATTTAGAATAAATTACTGCTACTATAACAGAAGTTGCTACATATAGATTAGAGCATTGGTAGAATGAGAGAATAAAAAGTCATGATCCTTGGATTAAAGTTCATGCTGAGTGTCACATGACTTTCTAGCAATTAATTATTTGTATATTTTATTTAAAATAACAAGTTTGAATGTATATTTTTAAAAAAAAAATTCAGAAGGTAAATAGCAATTGCCATTATATATTGCAAAGTTTAATGTGATTGCCACTCATTTTTTGATATATCTATTTTTTTATTTTAAAATTGTGGAAAAACCTGAGTAGACTTCACATGAGCCAATACCACCATTCTCTGCAGTTTTATTTTCATTTTCAAATGATTATAATCGGATAAAAAGTAGATTTTTTATTAATAAGTCCATTAATTTTTTTTTCTCAATTTATTTGATTGTAGTAAGAAACAAGACATACATTTTTGATGGGGAAAATGTAATTAGAAAATGGATTCAACATACCTCGAAGAATTTGCAATTTCAAAGCCTTCATCCTGTAATATATGTAAATATTCAATTTTAGATTTTTTTATTATTTGATTATTATTATTTTAGATTTTTTTAATTATTTGATGAATGTAATAAATATAATTATTATGGTATCTGTGTTTGTACTAGCATGTCTGGGTTTATTCAATGAAATTAGTGGTTTTGACTGTATCTATAAAATTAGGTGATTATGTACTACGTAATTTTGGGGCTCTGATCCCAGTTTGAGGCAACCTTATTTTATAGATATAAGGATTATCAAAAAGTTTAATAATTTATTAGATTATTTATATTTGTATTAGGGTGTCTGTATTTGTACTTGCCTATCTGTGATATATAACAAAAGTAATGATCTATAAAAAAATTAGGTAATTATAGAGCAGTGCATGTAAATTTTAAGGCTCATTATCAGATACACAGAAAGGTTGCAGTTGATGAGACAATCGCAAAAGTTACTGGGCATAGTATCATGTGACAATATAAACTCTTAAAACCAATAGAAAGATTTCAAATGGTTGGGGTGTGGGTATAGCCACAATGACTATGTATATCACATGGAATTGTATGCAGACAAAAAATCAAATCCAGATTCTTGCATATGCCTTGGTACTTAAGCTAGTTTTGCTATATCTTGCATCACATTATTTTTAAGCCTAGAGTTAGCAAATGAATACATGCAAATAAATTATATATCTATTGGACAATAAATATAACAAGACAGTCTTACTGGCATACACAAAAAGAGAGAGAAATTGTTATGATTACAAATGCATATCCATCTTCTGGAAATGATTTATTTTGTATCTTTTATTATGAAAAATCTTTTTTCTTATAGACACCTTGAGATTTTTTAACTTCTGGGTTACAAGAAAAAATGACGAATTATTATGGTTCTCTTTTTGTAAGTTCTAAAACTATGAACTATCTCAGAAAATTTTGTGAGAAATACAATAAAAGTATCAATGAAAATGTAATTTTAAAACTTTGTTATGATAAATTAGAAATTATTGACAAAGAGTAAAGTAATAATCTTTTAGAACATTAAAATTCTTTTTTTTCTTAGTTTTTTAAATGGTAATCACTATTTTTCTTAGTCATATATTTTTTCTTAGTTTCTCTTGTTTCTATCAACATATAGCTTTTTTGTTCTAACATTATATTAAAACTGAAGTTATTGTGAAAATTGTCTCAAATCAATTCTTTAAAAATTCAATATGGCCGTAAACTGTCTTATATAATTATATGTTTGTTAAAATGCATACTATTATTATTATTCAATTATTTTTATTTATAATGTTCTCCAATGTAAAATATTTTTATTTCTCTTCAAATTTTGGATTACAAATATATTCCTTTATTTTATCCTTTTTTGTAATTGTTACTGAAATTAAAATTTGTTTCTGATATGGCTTTACAAGCCTCTAAATAATTCATTGCTGAACAAAAGGTATCCCCAAGAATATCTCAAAGACAAATTTCATGAGGCTATTCAGATTCCAGGTGGTGAGGATTTATGTTTTTCTTACTTGTAACCTCTAGCTAGAATGAAGGAGAAGTTAATAATCACTGTCGTCTGTTCACTATTACCAAGAACAGAGATATTAAATAGATTGGACATGGCCAAAAAACAAAATTGATTCAAACTCAGAGTATGACTACACACGGATATATTTATATGGCCAAATATAATCTTTTTTTTAAAACGCAAACAACAAATTAGACTACCAAATTTATTATCATAAATCCTAAAATGTCTTTTTCTTTCTTTCTTTATATACAGAACATGCTATTGTGTTAAATTTAATTAAATCGAGCTATAAATTATGTATTTAAATCCCTGACTTATTTTCATTGATAAATATTTGTCGTTATTTGATTGACAGCTTTTAACTACTTTCTAACAGTAACTAAGCGAGCAGAAAAATGGTTTAAAAGGGCGTTCCATTCATATTACTATGAATGTTAAAAATGTAATTACACATGGATTTACATCATGGCCTTAGTTCTGGGGAAAGCAAGAAAAACAGTATTTAATTCAAAATTTAAAAAAAAGAAAAAAATGAAACGACACACCCTTATTAAATGTTTGGGCAAAAGTAAATCAGTTGTTAAATGTTGTAAAACAAGAATATTATCTGCATATATGCAATTCTATTTATTTCGAACGTTTACGTGTGCGTGTGTTTCATGCTGTTTTATTACGTATACATTAGTATTTATTTAATACATTTTGAAAGTGATTGGCCCAGAAACCCGTTACTGTAATCTATTTAGTTTCTACGAACTTGTTTATTAGAATATTTTAAGCATTAAACCAAACGATTCTAAACATTTACGAACATTTGGGTAAATAATTAGATATGCACCAAGAAATGTTTGTGTTTGTTTTTATATTTTAGACCAAAAAAAAAAACTTATCTTTTTATTTATTTATTTATATACAGTATATCTATAATTTCATATGTCAAGATAATCGAATTATCCTTATCTATCTAGTGTGATATTAGATAAAGTAAAGTAGAAAACAAATTTTAAAAAAAACATGAGAGACAAGGAGTGGCACTATAATAAAAATTAATTGTTAATCTGCATATTAATTACTGACATCTTATTTAATATTAACCTTTAAAAAAATATATACCAAAAAAAAATAATAATTGAGATCTATTATTAATAGGGGCAAAGATTTTTTCAGTATTTACTACAAATTTTTAACAAATCTTTATATATATAAAGATTTCAGCATTCTTATATTTTATCATTCTATTTCTTGTTAATAAACAGAGCAAAACTCTCCATACAGTATTGCCACCTGTGCTAAACAGAGTAATCAATGGATGCCAGAAGGCTTGTGCATAAAATCCCTATCTAGTGCCTACTCATCCAATATCCCCAGACTAGTTTCTGGCTTGTGGCCTTCATCAGTGAGGAGCTTTGGATCTGAGAGCACTGCATCTAGATCTTAGGATCTAATGCAACCCTCTAGCAACCACCTTTTATCTCTACTTAACTACTAAACTATGAGAATGAAATTGAAAACACAAAAAATATTTTCAATCTAAGCTCAATAGCTTAAATAGTCATATGGGTCTGAACTCAGTTCAGCACCCATACATTTTGGTGTCTTTGGCTCTTTTACAACCATAGCCACCACTATCCTATTAGGCAGGATTGGTGTTAAACCATTAAGCATCACATGATCACTTTTCCTATACTAGCACATTAATTGTTGATAAACAGAGCAAAATTCTCCATACAGTATTGCCACCTGTGCTAAACAGAGTAATCAATGGATGCCAGAAGGCTTGTGCATAAAATCCCTATCTAGTGCCTACTCATCCAATATCCCCAGACTAGTTTCTGGCTTGTGGCCTTCATCAGTGAGGAGCTTTGGATCTGAGAGCACTGCATCTAGATCTTAGGATCTAATGCAACCCTCTAGCAACCACCTTTTATCTCTACTTAACTACTAAACTATGAGAATGAAATTGAAAACACAAAAAAATATTTTCAATCTAAGCTCAATAGCTTAAATAGTCATATGGGTCTGAACTCAGTTCAGCACCCATACATTTTGGTGTCTTTGGCTCTTTTACAACCATAGCCACCACTATCCTATTAGGCAGGATTGGTGTTAAACCATTAAGCATCACATGATCACTTTTCCTATACTAGCACATTAATTGTTGATAAACAGAGCAAAACTCTCCATACAGTATTGCCACCTGTGCTAAACAGAGTAATCAATGGATGCCAGAAGGCTTGTGCATAAAATCCCTATCTAGTGCCTACTCATCCAATATCCCCAGACTAGTTTCTGGCTTGTGGCCTTCATCAGTGAGGAGCTTTGGATCTGAGAGCACTGCATCTAGATCTTAGGATCTAATGCAACCCTCTAGCAACCACCTTTTATCTCTACTTAACTACTAAACTATGAGAATGAAATTGAAAACACAAAAAATATTTTCAATCTAAGCTCAATAGCTTAAATAGTCATATGGGTCTGAACTCAGTTCAGCACCCATACATTTTGGTGTCTTTGGCTCTTTTACAATCATAGCCACCACTATCCTATTAGGCAGGATTGGTGTTAAACCATTAAGCATCACATGATCACTTTTCCTATACTAGCACATTAATTGTTGATAAACAGAGCTAAACTCTCCATACAGTATTGCCACCTGTGCTAAACAGAGTAATCAATGGATGCCAGAAGGCTTGTGCATAAAATCCCTATCTAGTGCCTACTCATCCAATATCCCCAGACTAGTTTCTGGCTTGTGGCCTTCATCAGTGAGGAGCTTTGGATCTGAGAGCACTGCATCTAGATCTTAGGATCTAATGCAACCCTCTAGCAACCACCTTTTATCTCTACTTAACTACTAAACTATGAGAATGAAATTGAAAACACAAAAAATATTTTCAATCTAAGCTCAATAGCTTAAATAGTCATATGGGTCTGAACTCAGTTCAGCACCCATACATTTTGGTGTCTTTGGCCCTTTTACAACTCATAGTTTAGTAGTTAAGTAGAGATAAAAGGTGGTTGCTAGAGGGTTGCATTAGATCCTAAGATCTAGATGCAGTGCTCTCAGATCCAAAGCTCCTCACTGATGAAGGCCACAAGCCAGAAACTAGTCTGGGGATATTGGATGAGTAGGCACTAGATAGGGATTTTATGCACAAGCCTTCTGGCATCCATTGATTACTCTGTTTAGCACAGGTGGCAATACTGTATGGAGAGTTTTGCTCTGTTTATCAACAATTAATGTGCTAGTATAGGAAAAGTGATCATGTGATGCTTAATGGTTTAACACCAATCCTGCCTAATAGGATAGTGGTGGCTATGGTTGTAAAAGAGCCAAAGACACCAAAATGTATGGGTGCTGAACTGAGTTCAGACCCATATGACTATTTAAGCTATTGAGCTTAGATTGAAAATATTTTTTGTGTTTTCAATTTCATTCTCATAGTTTAGTAGTTAAGTAGAGATAAAAGGTGGTTGCTAGAGGGTTGCATTAGATCCTAAGATCTAGATGCAGTGCTCTCAGATCCAAAGCTCCTCACTGATGAAGGCCACAAGCCAGAAACTAGTCTGGGGATATTGGATGAGTAGGCACTAGATAGGGATTTTATGCACAAGCCTTCTGGCATCCATTGATTACTCTGTTTAGCACAGGTGGCAATACTGTATGGAGAGTTTTGCTCTGTTTATCAACAATTAATGTGCTAGTATAGGAAAAGTGATCATGTGATGCTATTTCTTGTTAAGAATTATCATCGAATTTCTTTTTACTTTAAAGTCCTCTATATCCTGATTATTGTCTCTCTTTCCCCTTTCCTTCTCTCACTTTTTTTAATATAAATAATTCATACTCAGTATTCTCAAATTAAGCCAATAAACATCACATGACCACCACTCCTTATGCTTGCTTATAACTGTTTTAAAACAGGCAAAACTCATTATACGTATGACCACACACAGCAAGCTAGAGTAATCAATGGATGCCAGAAGGCTTGTGCATAAAATCCACATCTAGTGCCTACTCATCCAATATCCCCAGACTAGTTTCTGGCTTGTGGCCATCTCAGTGAGGAGCCTTGGATCTGAGAGCACTGCACCTAAATCTTAGGATCTAATGCAACCCTCCAGCAGCCATCTTTTATCTCCACTTAACCACAAAACTATGAGTCTTAAACGGAAAACACCTTAATGTTTTCAATCCAAGCATGCCATTGGTTACTCTAGCTTGCTATGTGTGGCAATACGTATAGTGAATTTTGCCTGTTTTATTCTCAAATTATTTAATGATTACCATATAATATATATTTTTAAATACAAATAAGATTCTATCTACTTATAGTTTTTAATTGATTTTAGGTATCAGAAATTTGGAGTAAAGATATCATTTGGATGCTGTTTTAAATTAGACCTAGAAAATATATGTAATGAATTTATTTCATATAAAATAAAAAAGATAAGTGTGTAATGTGTATATATCAGTAAAACAATAGTCTTGTTTATATGTAAATGGTAAACAATCTTCAAATAGCCCAAACTGGAACCAAGATTTATCTCTTCAACAGTCTCTCTTGGACTACCTGTGAAGGAGAAAGCAATTCTTTCCAAGCCATCTTTATTTTTACTCTATATTTAAAAATAGCTGGATACTCAATTACCGACTAATGTTAAATGAAAAGGTGGATTGGTTGTGGACCTGCTACGTGCCAGAAAAATATCTAATCTATTGAACAAATTTTCAAGTTTTTTTTTGTCCCAAGATTAAATACAGGATTATCTGCATAAAAGTTGAATGCTCTACCATTTCTTCATGAGATCCAATATTACATTACATATATAAATAATAGAGGCTACAACAAAAAATAAACACTAATACATTTCCACTTACATTTGACTAGTCTAATGAACTTGGTCTTCTCTTATTGTTTACTTGGTAGACAACTTTGATATTATGGCATATTGCTTAAATATATAGCCAATGCTTTAGGATTAAATGTATTGCATCTATTCATTATATATGTATATAATGATTCCCAATATCTCCAGTTAAATATGAATGGCTTGGGTAGTATATTAGAATGTACAAGATATTTACTTTCAGGAAAGTTGTAGAAAAAAATCAAAGGGTGAACACTATTTATAAATCATCCATTTTAGTCACATGTTTCTGTTTAAAGCCAATAAACATCACATGACCACCTCCTGGGTGGGCTTTGATATCACAATTTATTGTGCATAAAATGGCATATCATAAATAACGATAAAATGTCATATTAAAATTATGAACCTACAAATTAAGATGAAGTAAATGAATTTAATTTAATATTTTGCCAATATTCATTTACTTTCCAACGTTCTTGATAATGTTTGACAAATTCCAATCACTTGGTTTGACAGACGATTTTTTAAAAACACACCTTTCTGTTATTAGTAAAACAAAAAAGCTTATTTCCGTTTAATCCTATGTCTATAGAATTTTAGCCAGCACAATTTTTTCCATTGAACCCTTAGTCTCCACTTGTATACTTCTTTTCAAGAACTTGTATGTTTTTTTTTTAATTATGTTCTATTAATTATGCTAGTTATTTAAAATATATAATTTTATAATTATTTTTACAGTTTACATCTTAATTCTTAATTCTTTCAACTTCAGTTTATATACGATGGATTGTTCAGAAGGTCAAATAATGTTCTGTGTATCATAATATTTGCAAATTTTCACTTAATGAGACAAAGATTCCCTTCTCCCTATTCGGAATAGATCCAGGAATCTTTAATTTCCCAATCATTTTTAGTATTAAGCTAACTACCCGGGAGATCCTCGCGTGTTACATTCAAACAAAATATTTTTAATCTAATCTATTTAAAAATACACATTTGTAAATTAATTACCAATTTAATTATATATTTGAAAAAAATTTATTTTAACAGTAATAAAAAAAAAAACCTACATTATTAGATTGTAAAATATAGCGATAGAAAAAATGATTTGGTTTCAAAGTTCAAAAGTATTTTTAGCTTTTAAAAAAAAACACAATAATCGTTATTTCAATAAATTAAAAAATCTTTGTTCAAAAATCAGCCATCAAAAATAATAAATTGACTTAATTCCTGTTGAAATATAACGGTTCATGTATGTAATTAGAAGTGATTAGTGAAGGAAACAAATTTTAAAAAAAAAATTGCGTGATATAAAAAGTAAAACGATTCGACTCATACACAAATATATTTGTATAAAATCATAAACTCGCGTGTGCCTTAAATTGCTTAGTGTTACGCACTATATATATGTTTGAGGATTTCAGTTTAGGTGATAAAGGAGATAGAAATTACAGACCTACCGATTTTTTATTCGTTCTATACAAAATTTTTATCAAAATAATTATTACAACTAGTCAGCAGGAAAGTTTGGATTTTAATCAACAAAAGAACAAGCGGGATTTAAAAGTGGTTTTAGTACAATGGGTCATATCCAAATATTAAGAAGTTATAGAAGGAACCAAAGAATATGAGTTGTCATTAAAAGTTTTGGATTTGTAAATTGTAAATTATGAAAAATATGAAAAAGCATTTGATTCTAAAAGCATTTCTTCAGTGATTAAAGCATTGAATCACCAAAGTATACAGCAGCAACAATTAGAATTATATAATAATACTAAAAATATTAACTTTTAGAAGGATGCAGACATGATGATTCCATATCTTCAAAACTTTTTACAGCAGATTTGCAAGAAATATTTTATGAATTAAAATGGGAAGCTAATGGAATGAAAGTAAATTGAGATTATTAAAGTCATCTAGAATTTTCAAATGATGTAGTTGTTTTTGAACATAATTCTTTAGAGGTTCATGAAATGTTGCAAGAGTTATCAGATTAAAGGTAAATGTTAAAAAGACTGAAATAATGTTCAATGGATTTTCTCAAAGTAAGAAAATAAAGATTGATAATAGTGAGTTAGAAGAAGTTAACAACTATAAATATCTTGGTCAGATTATTACTACTGATGAAAATATAATGAATGAATTTAATCATAGAATTAAACTTGGTTGGAGTGCTTTTGGTAGAAATAACTTAATATTAAAAGGAAATATGCCTATGTATTTGGAAAAAAAAAAAGGTTTTTAATAAATGTGTTACCAGTTTTTATTTATGGATCTGAAACTTGAACACTTAACATAAGAGCAATATAGAGATTTTCAGACTGCTCAATGAAGTATGGAGAGATGTATGTTAGAAATAACAAACCAAAATACATGCGTGAGAAAACAAACTGGTATTACTGACATCATTGATATAATTAAAAGACAGGTGAAACTGAAATGGATATATTGCTAGAAGAGATGATAGTAGATGGAGAGTTGAAATCTTAAACTGGATTCCAAGAAATTGTAAAAGCTCTAGAAAGAGATCATATGAGATGAATGGATGAAATAAGGAAGTGTGCTGGAGTGATGTGGAGAAGAGAGGCTAGAGATTGGAAAAGATGGATTGAATTTGGAGAGGTCTTTATCCTACATTGAATCGATAATGATTAAAAAGGATAATGATGATTTCACTTGTGGTTTAAATATATTCTGAACATACAGTTAAGTTGTTTATAACCAATCAACATTAAACAAAGTGGCAGAATGTTGCAAACTACTGTTGATAAAGGTTTATCTTTTAGAGGAATGATCAATGACCTGAGCTTTATGAACTAAACATTTATAATTTATATATTATTAACATAGAACTGATAGAAGCATATAAACATTTGATCACTTAATTTTTCACTGAACTTATTAGAAAAATGAACTTGAAAGCTAACAAATTATTACAATTATTTAATACAGAATTGATTGGTATATGCCAGTTGCAAGTTAATTGATTAATATATATAACAAATTAAAACCATTAAACTTCCACCATAGATAATGCCAATAATAAAAGATTTCATAAGCTAGATATGTGACAAAGATGACTACACTTGCTAGATGATCTTAACTTAGTTTTATAGGCATAAATAAAAATATATCACTTTCCAATTACATATCTCTGAAAAACTAAGTCATTAAAGAGATCTCTTTATAAATTAGTCTTATAATATAATGATTATGGCTTGAATTTATTGATGATATCATATGAATACCACCTACAACCATGATGATCATGACCACCACATAAATCATTTATCTCAATTTTATACTCATTACTTTTTCCTATAAACTTGCTCTATTAATTATGACAGCTCATTATCATAAATTAAATTTAGAATTAAATATCTGATTATCTCACAAATCTGTCCAAGCCAATTTGACATGTGTCATCTAAAAAATATTCACATTAAAAAAAATTCTTATACTCATTCATAAGAACACTCTAAAGACTAATATATTCATTTTGCATATTAATAAACAAAAAACAAAATGAATTATTGATAAGTATACTCAACATATCTCCCCCATTCTTTCATGAAATGAACTTATCACTAACATCATCATCTGTCAAAATTGACATGGTGTTGGAATTTTTTTAAATATTTTAATAATTATAAAATAAATATCAGATTTTAAAGCAGAATTTGATAAATTTATCATAAACCCACCTTTGTTCATTCACATTTGAAAAACTTCAAACAAAAAAGAATTTATTAATTGTGTTTATACTTCAGTGATGAAATTTTTGGCATATCATATTTATTTACAAAATTAAATGTAATGTTTTAGAATATTATTCTTTTATGAAATTAAATTAAAAAGAAATTAAGTCCAATTTATTGAGTTTTAGTATAACATAAAGATTTTACACAAAAGTAAAAACTTGAGCATTTTCGAAAGCTCTCACCAGATGGAACAATAGAAAATGTCAGAGTTGTATGGTGGCTGGAATAGTCACAAAGTGGATAAAAGAAAATAATATAGTGGGAGAAATGCAAGGAAGTTTTCAATCAGATAGGCATATAGGAGATAGTTTATTTGTAGTCACACAACTTATGAATAGAAATACAGATAGACTGTTATATATGGTTATAGAAAAGGCAGGAGATAAAGCAAATAGAAATAGATTATGGCTAAGTTTAGTAAATTTGGGAATAAACAAGTTTTAGTAGAGTTAAAAATAGAGTGGGACTAAGGCAAGAATGCATTATGTCACTTATTTTGTTTTTGTTATATTTGAGAGAAATGAAGAGGGCAATAGAAAGACTAAGAAGAGTGATAGGGGTACCATTAATAGATGGCATGGGAATATATACATTATCAGGTCTTTTATTTGCTGATGATATCTTGTGTATAGAAAGTAGAGAAGATATGGAAATTATGCTGAATACATGCACAAGGGTTGGAAAAAAGACAGGGATTAAATTTAGTGAAAAAAAATCAAAAGTAATAAAGATAAATGCTGGAGATATTAAAATTTTTTATTGGAGAATATAAAGTTAAATGTGGTGCAGGTATAACTATTTGGGAATTGTCTTAAGTAATCAGAGGAACTGCTTGGATTAATGGGAGAAAAAACTTGATAAAAGAAACAAAAAATCAAAGAAAAGAAAAGAAAGGAACTGATAAAGAAATTAACAGTATTTTCATATAATAAATATGATGTACTAGAATTATATGGAAAGAAGTAGCAGGATTAACTTATGGTAAATTACTTATTTCTAAGTACAAAGAGAAGTAGGAAGGCATGCATTAGATGCAGATGTGTGGCTGGTAAAGGAGGCAATTCAAGAAGAAATGGGATGGTATGAGAGATGCAAAAAGCAAAATGAAAATGTTTAGTAGATTGCAATTTATAAATAATAAGAGAATAGCCAAAATAGTATTTAACTGGGTAAGGAAAGGACAGGCAACAATGTAGGTGAGAAAAGTAGTACAGTATGCAGAAGATTTGGCTAAAGACTTTAGCTCAGTATACTTGTACAAAAGTTGGAATGATTGTGTTAGGAAGATTGTCGAGTGTTATCGTGGCAAATAATAGGATAGATGCATTAACATAAAATAGGGATCTGGAGAGAAGGATAACTAGTATGGATAGTAAAAAGAGTTTAAATATATATATATATAGAAGAAAACAGAATATTGGTTGTGAATTAATTTATGATAATAGCAAGAAAAGTAGTTTACTGTTTGATAGGATTTTTAGCATCAAGGGACTATACACATTAATGGAGAAATGTAAGTGATTTAGTCTGCAAATTATGTAAGGAAGGCATGAAAAATGTTAGGCATCTGCTGAATGTAAATTTTTATAAACAGGCAGGATACAAATAATGAAGTTGTGGGAGAATAAATATAAACAGTGATTATACAGAAAGTGGATTCTTGGTTTTTATGCTTTGTTTGAAAAAGTTAAGGGAGATCTAGAAATAAAGGCCATAGAGTGGACAAAGATGATGATGTGGAAATGGAATGGAGCAGGATAAAGAAGACTATAGGAAAAAAATTAGGGTGCATAATGGTAGGGGGGGTAGCTAACAGTTTTTTCTGGGCATAGTGGCTGAGAAAATGCGCACTTTGATAAAGGAGTAGTCAGATTGTATCATATCATATGTAAATATTAAACAGGGAATGCTTTCTTTTAACATTTTTGAATTATTTTCTATTGTTTTGGATTTTTAATTCATTCTTTAATGAAATGTGATATAAATATACAGATTAGTTAAGTAATTAATTGTTAATATTAAATACACTTTTTTAGCCAAAAGACTAAAATCAAATTTTTTATTTTGCTTATTACATCTATTTATTACTAGTCAACGTTTTTTTATTTGCAAAAATGATATTTTATTGCTAGAATTAATTTTGTTTTTGGAATTTATGTTTTAATGTAAGCTGTCCAAAAAAAAACATAAAATAGAGAATATGCTTTTTTAATAAATAAATAAAAATTATAAGTAAAAGTAAAATGTAGGTCTATGAATGGGTTTAAAATAAACCACATAAAGAGTTAATCATTCTTACAATAGAATGAGTTAATTTTTTTCTTTTACAACTAGACATTCATTTGCATGATGATAAATTTATTTTTAAATGCTTTTTATTCAACTTACATTCTCTATATTATTAATATTATTGTTTATTTCAAGTAAGATTCACAAGACAGCAATCATCAATAGTATTCTGTTAAATGGACAGATCCAGAGAGAATTCACATCATCAATTCATTCATTTTTCCTTTCTATTCTCATCTTTGACCAGCTCTTCAATTTTATGTAACTCTTCCCATCTCTTATATCATCCACCAATGTTAATCTCTACCATTCTTTCTTCTTACTTCCAATCACCATTCCCTCCAAAACATCTTTCATTAAACTATAACTTCTTCTTAACATATGTCCAATCCAGTTTTTTTCTCTCTCTCTGATTTTCTCAATCAATCTTCTTTTTTCATTTGTACTTTTCAAAACTTTTTCAATTGTTATTTTATTCATCCAACTGATTTTTTTCATTTTTCTTCATGTTCACAACACCCCAAAGACTTCCAATAGGTTCCTAATTTTATTACTCATTATCCATGTTTCACAATTATACATTAGTACACTCCCCACATAGCATTCAATTAATGTTTTTATTAACTTTTTTTTATTAAGGTCCACAAAATATTTTCTTTCTCTTAATAAATGCTTTCTTTATCAATGCTATTCTTCTTTTAACTTCATCTTCACTTTTTCCATCCTCACTCAACTAACTACCCAAATATTTAAATCCATTTATCTAATGAACAATGTTATCATGTATTTTAATTTGCAATCTTTTTGCATTTCTCAATATTAATCTTCATTCTATATTTTATACATCCTTCTTCCAATTTATTCAACATATTCTGAAGCCACTTTTCATTCTTAGCTATAAGAGCCATATTATTTGCAAATTTTTTATATTTTATTACTCTACCTTCAACATTTGTTCCTTCATAGCCTAAATAATTATTTATCATGTCTTCTAAATAAATATTGAAGAGAACATGTGACATACTGCATCCTTGGCTAATTCCACTTTCTATATTCACTTCATTAGTCTCATTACTTTCCAATTTAATTCTTATCCTTTGTCCAATATACATATTCCAAATCAATCTTCTCTTTTTCTAAAACACCCCTTTATCTTTAAGATGGACATAAGTTTATGTTTATTCCAGATTACCCTATCAAATGCTTTTTCCAAATGCACAAACATATAGCAATTCCTTTATCTTTTTCAATATATATACATATTGTAACGGTATGCATTCTCTCAACGAGATAAGTTAAGGCAGTCGCATCTCACTATAGTCAGATTTAAGGTCTTCATATAGGATGCCATGAATGATGTGATTTAATTTTGATATAAAACTATATCTTTTCCCAATAAATAATTTATTATTAATAAATTATTATATCTAAACCACATCAAATTAATTTTCACCTTAATTGACTTAACCGTTATGCTCAGATTTCAAACTCAGGGAAGTTTAACAATTGACTCTCTTCAGGGGTTCCTATCAATATACTAGAGTAATATTAATAACAAATCTCACTAACTCTTTAAAATGGGTTTCATGAAGTTAATATAATAATCAATAAAGATTATTATATTAAATGTTTGTTCTTATCTTATAAAATCAAATAAATAAATAAAATAAAATTGAAGACTTCATTTAGTTTAATATAAAAAACATAATAATTATTTATTTAACAAATAAATAACTTAAACTTTATAATATATAAAAATTATTTATATATCTACTTCCTTATATTAAAAATATAAATATTCTATTTACCTACGGTAGATATATTTTCTAACTTATAACACTACATGATTTTATAATGTATATAAAATATAAGTATCCAAATATTAAGACTTCTACATTAACACTATTATATATTAATTAGATTATACAAATAATAATCCAATTATTTATATATAATGTTTTCATTCATTAAAATGATTGTACGTAATTTATGTTTATTAATATAAAAATATATATTTCATATCAATGTTAGTCATTTATCCACTTATCATACATAATGGTTATTAGACTATTTGGATTAGTACAAACAAAGTAGTGTCATGTCATAAAAATAATAGTATGTGAATTGAAAAATAATTTAATTTCTTACCTCTAAGTTCACTTTATCCCTTTATATTTTTACATGCCTTTCCCATATTAATATTTCTTAACCTATATCTAAATTTTTATTAATCATAAATAAAAACAAAAATATTTTAAATTATTAATTCTCTCTTATTATTCATTTCTTTAATGAAATGAATTCGATAATAAAGGAAATGAAATTAATGTTTCCCAATTATAATTTTTAAAAACTTAAATGGTATTTATAAAAGTTAATGCAATAGTCTTAGATGTTCCTGGAATTCGCAAATGAAAATCCTTTGAAGATGCAATTTTTAATTCCTTCATTGTTATACATTGAAGAAAATAATAGATCTCAAGTTGACATTTAGTTTCCTTCTTACATGTAGATGTCATCTTCATTAATACACAGTTCCTTTATTAACAATTATAATTCCATTTTGAAGATATAGCTTCTATATAATTTTATAGGCATTTAGCAAAAGATGTTATTCACACATATATATTTGATTAGACAAGCGCATTTTATATATCCCATGATAAATCGGTGTTCTACTCACTTTGCATCTTCCTTATAATGTAAAGTACATTAAATTTAGTTGAAGTTTTATAAACATGTTCTTTTTAAAATGAAGTTTACATTTAGAACTCCAATTAGAATGATTTTTATAGAATATGAAAATATATTCAAACTAAGTAATTTAGAAATTACTTTCTTTAAAAAAATATTAGAAATTTCTTCTAATAAGTATTAAATCATTCAAAATATAGATTTTATCCTATACACTGTTCTTTTAAATCGAACACAGTATAAGTCTTTGTGAGGATATAGCTGAAAGAATAGAATTCTTAATCTTCTAATAAAAAAAAATATTTTTTTATATATAATTGCATGAGTTTGCTGAAGCATATCATATTCTACATTGTTACAATACAATTCGATGTTAAATCACTAAGTTAACTTTATTCCCTTTAATTCGATAAACTGCATGTAAACCCAGAGTTCATCACCTTGTCAACTGTCTTTTCTCAACAGTGTTTTTTTCATTTTAAAGAATGAAAAATACTAATTTACTAAATTATATATTTATTTTTATAAATATAATAGGAATACAAATATAATGTATACATATTGATTATATGTATGTATGAGTGTATATATATATATATATATATATACTCCTACATTTCCCCTCGACTAAAGAAAATTAAAATAAACTAACATTTATTTTAATTCTTCATCTTTGTTATCATTTATGCATTATTACAATACATTTTTTTTATTTTCCCCTAACTTAAGATTTTAAATTCTTCATTAATTATTAGAGGTGGAAAAGGATTATTAATTATTATATTTATTAATAATTAAATTGCTTTATGGGCAATTGGGTTCTTTTTTTATAATGTCTTAAATTTGGTACATCTCATATAATTTGTTTTGATCAAATCATAGATTAAATATGCTATTTTATTTTAAAATTATTACCTATTAAAGTTAAATAATTTAATACTTTATTATGCAAAAATCATTATATAGATTACTTTCTTTTTATTCACTTCTTTCAATTAATTTCTATATAATGTATCCTTATCAATATACTAAGTATTTGAAATGGTATATCAAAATAATTATATGGTAGAAAACCTGATTATTTTATAACTAAGTTTTAATTAGTTAGTTCATAAGTGTTTTATGTATAAATCAATTTAAAATGCCAATCCTGCTCCTTATTGAGACTTACTAGACTATCACTGACATCCAATAAATGAATATACATAAACTTATTTAAAGGTGCCAATCCTGCTCCTTAATTTTTGAGACTTACTAGATTATCTTTAGCATCCAATAAATATATTAGTTGGAATTCATTTGTGAACTTGCCAACCTATAAGTAACCAGTCTTCTGTTTCCATATTAATGATATGATCCATCTTAGTTAGACACAATTATATATAGTATTTCCTTCTCTTTCATATCTTAATTCTTTACATTTCTTCACTATAATCCTAATAATTATTACATAATTTAGGTATTACATAACTTATGGTAATTGATTATTTAAGACAATTATTATATTTTTCCTCGATAGGGCTTTAATATATAAATAAATTATAATTTATTAACATTATCACCATCAATCAAATTTGATTCAGCAATTTTTGATTTTACAAGTGTTTCTGATATGTTTGAAATCATACAACCAATTTCAAATAAATCATACTTTGGAGATAATGTCATCTTTAAAACTTCATCACCTACATTAACTATCTTATTTTTAAAGTCAATCAGACATTTGTTCAGATGTAAAAAGTCTACTCCCAATATCATTTCATGAATAAGTCCAGTTAATATCAAAAATACATGATAAATACATGTTTGATTAATAGTTAGTTTGATCCAGATTTGCTTTTGAATTAATTTTGCCCTTTTATTATTAGCTAGGGTAATCTGTACTGATTTTAGAGGTAAGGTTTTAATATGTGGATTTTTATCCATCAACCTTTTATAAAACTCCTTCAGATATTACAGATATTTGGCTACCACTATCTAATAAGGCTCTAATTTGCAAATCTTCAAACATAATATTAATTAATGGACAATTTTGTACAGCATACTTGGGTTCATCATCTTCCTCTGAACATATTATGTTGGTGATTTGTTTAACTAAAATTTTATTTTTGTTCCTCGTTTTAAATATGGGTCTTTGAGGAGAGGAACTATTTCCGAAGACCCTCTTTAATTTAATTTTGCTGTTGTTTTGGGTATATTTTTATTATACCCTATTTTACTTTTATTTAATCCACTAGTAGATGCTATACTGTTAATTTTTGAAATTTGATGTGTATCAGAACTTAATTTAACTTCTGCATTATTATCACTCTTCGTTGTTTTACTTTGCGAATGATTAAAAATCTTATGTTTTCTTTTTTTATAATTAATAGCATTTACTTGAATATTTTCTTTCTTTCTTTCAAAATAATTTTGATTAACATTTTGGTTATTTGAGTCAATATTATTTAAAATATCTATAATTTGTTCGATATTTTGCATGTTAGAAAATAATAAAGACTGCTCAATTTTCATAGGTAAGTTATGTTTCACAATACGAATAATTTGATTTTGGCTAAAATGATATGTATCAAGGGTTTTCAGTTTTGATACCTGTCTTCTAAAAAATTTAGTAAGAGTTTCACCTGGCATATTTTTATATTTTTCCTGAAGTATTTGATATAACAGTGATTCTTGACGATCATTATTCCAAAAATTCTTTATCAATAATTTTTGATATTCTTCAAAAGTTTTAGGTATTTGGAATAATGATTCCCACCATGATAAAGCATCACCTTGTAAATGACTGTATGCTACTATCAATTTTTCACCTTCTGTTAAATTACTATTTACTGAAAAATATAAATTTAAACTCTTTAGATGCTCTATTGGAGCTTCATTTGTAAACCCTTGGAAATGTTTTAATTTTACAAATTGATTTACAACATTAGATTGTAATGTGTGATTTGTATTGTTAACATTTTCTTTTTGCAGATTTATAGATGATTGTTGATTGTGATGGTGAGCAAAGTCTCCTATAGAATAACTAATATTATCATTATTATTTTGTTCCCTTTGCATGTTTTCCATCTCAATTACTATTTCATCTTGATGTTTCTTCTTATTTGGATCTTCCTTTATCCTATTAATAGCTTCTAATATTTGATTAAATTTATCTGAAGTAGTGTCTTCTTTAATATTAGATAATTTAATCTTTTTACAAGCTTGGGTATAATTTTTCATCATTATTTTTCTTTCTCAAATTCATCCTTCAAAATTTTTATTGTTTGATCTACGGTAATATTTTTATTTTCCAATTGATTAAATATCTCCGATTGATTCTCTAATAATATTTCAATATTATCTTTATTTAATTTTAAATCTGAATCAATCAAATTTTGTTTCACATTTAAACATTGAAAATCTTTTTCCATAGACTGAATTTTCTTTTCTTGATTATTAATTTCTATGTGGACATCTTTTATTTTCTCATCTATAACCTTTTCAGTCTCTTCTTGGATTTTATACATATCAATTTGGAGATGATTGTATATAGTTTTTATTTCTAAAAATTTGTTTTCTACTTTATTTTCTATTTTTGTTTCAAATTCAAAAAATCTTTTTTAACACTTAAGATCTGTTTCCTCAATAACCTTTTGAATTTTTTGAATTTCATTATTCATATTCGTTTGTATTTGTGATACCTCATCCTTCAAATCTATTTTTATATTATCTAATCTTATTGATAATTCATTTGTGATATCTACTTTTAGATTTTCCATCTTTATATCCATATTTTCCATTTTGGTATCCATGTTTGCAGACAAATCTGCTTTCATATCTTTGATCTCTGTTTTAATACTTTCCATCTTTGTATCCATCTTTTCCATTTTGGTATCCATGTTTGCCATCAAATCTGCATTTAGATTTGCATTTAAATTTTCCATCATTTAATTAACATCATTTGACTTAATGATGGATTATTATCACTGATTTTATTTTCTATAGGTTTGTCAATAATATCCATAGTTTCTGAAACATAAATATCTAACATATAATTACTCTCAGACACACCTATATCTATTTGTTCATTGATACTATTCATAGCATCATCAGCTATATTTGAACTAAATACCTCAGTTTGCATTTCTATATTATTATCAGTATTAGAAGAAAATATTTTATACTTACTTCTGGTAATCATAAAACTAACTTTATTTTAACTATAACTTTACTTATATGATAATATATTATTTATCATAGGATATTAATGCGATGCCTTTCTCTTTTCAAAATATATATGTGTTCTTACTCTAATGCCTAATTTTAAAATTATATTTTTAAGCAAGTGATCTATTCATTTAAATTTTAACTATTTAATTTTCAAAGTATCCATTATTTTATTATTTACTGTTTTACAATACCTTTAATATATGAGATTATTATTAATAATATTTATCCCTCAAAGTTTTGTATTGCTATACAAACAATATAGAATCTATGATTCAATGCTATAATGATATGGAATCTATGATTCAAGGCTATAATGATATGGAATCTATGATTCAAGGCCCCAGTTGTGTGCACCATATGTAACGATATGCACTCTCTCAATGAGATAAGTTAAGGCAGTCACATCTCACTATAGTCAGATTTAAGGTCTTCATATAGGATGCCACGAATGATGTGATTTAATTTTGATATAAAACTATATCTGTTTCCAATAAGCAAATCAATTTTCACCTTAATTGATTTTTTTTTTACCTATATGGCAACTTTTGGGGGGGCTTTATTTTTATACTTCTGGTATACTAAAACTTTTATTTTTAAAACCAATTTTTATTATCGTTTTTTAAAAAATCAAAACAAACCAAAAATAACTTTTGTCTCTATCTTTTTTCTCAGTAAAGACAAAGTATTTCTCAACCCACTTCCCCCCCTCAAAAAAAAATTAAAATAAGATCAAAACTTCAGACTTTTTCAACTTTCATTGTCTTTTTTTTTTAAAAATAAGATGGTGAGTTTTTTGAGGGCCTTATTTGTATTTGACGATGTCTATTTTGCCATTTTTAAAAACAACTTTTTCTATTAATTAGATTTTTGGATCCTTTCAATACACCACCCCAAAAAAATTTTAATAACATCAAAACTATAGACTTTTACAACTTTTTTTTTTTTCAGGTTTAAAATATGGTGACTTTTTTTTTTGGCTATATGGTGATTTGTATTACACAATTTTTATTTTACCTTTTTAAAAAAACCTTTTACTATTAATGACATTTTTTGATCCCATTACTTCTTCCTACTATGTCTTTAATATTTTATTTTTAGAAATCGAATACCTTCAGTTGCAGGAGCCTGACTGACATTGGTAAGTGGCACAATTTGTGCACCATTTTATTTGTCTCGTATAATTTCTCATGAAAGCATGACTTTTCACATGAGCTCGGCCGAATCATATTCGGCCCTACCCTTTCCCAATGTTTTGTACATTCCAAGTTGTGTAGGAAAGGGTGGAGACAGTGTGACAATTCTTAGTGAGTCAAACTGCATGATTTAAGTAGAAATGAAATTACTCTGCTATGGAGATATCAAAACTTGTGGCCACTTGAAATCCAAACACCGGCAGACAATACGGTAGTCACCAGTGAATTGTGTGAATTCGCATAAAGTGTCACAAAGCACAAAACAGGCCATAATGTGTCTGTGCAATGCCATTAAGCAGCCTGCAATGGCTAAGATAAACACAACTGTTTTCTTAGCCATAAGTGTAGGCTGCATAAATGACATTTGTAGCTGTTTTGGACTGGCAACAATGCTACCAGGCAGTCAAGCAGGCTAGGTAATTAGTACCATATTTGCTTATTAATAATTATTCTATATTATACAGATCATTATTTATACATATTATAAAATTTATTAAACTATTTAAGGCTTTATATTTTTTTACTATCAAATAATTAATTTCATTGTCATAGCATTGCTAGCATATGTCAAAATTAATTTCTATTTTATATTTTTTTGTTTTGTGATTCAGGGACTGTCAGGATTGCTGAAGTTTCCCTCTCTTTTGTGTTCTTGTTAAAAAACAGGGGTATACAGCTAGTTAGAGCAGCAGAAGCTCTGCATGGATTGCTGTACACTGGACTATAGCATCTTTCTACCTATCTCTGCCTAGGGTATCATTCAGCCAGAAGTGCAGGCATATCATCATCAGTTAAAATAATGATGAAGCATTTTATTGGCCAAAGATTCCGCATTCCATTTCACTGCCATTTATGCTAGTACTGCAACTCTTTATATTTAATCTCCCACCTGTTTAATAAAATAAATCATAATGATGTGATGTAATAACTCATTTGTTTTTTAAATTTTCTTTGTTGGAGTTTCATACCCAACCTTGCTGAAGCTTCTCACCCCTTTTTTAAATAAACCATTCCCATATTTATAAAGTTTTGCTATTATATATAGTTAAAATCTGTAAAATGAATAATAAAATAATGATTTCATCAAACATACAAGTAAAGAAGTATTCTTATCATATTTTCTAAATAAATATAACAATCCTATAAATATGTGTATTATAATGCCAAAGGTCACAATGTAATAATTAAAGAAATAACAAAACCCTGTGTCATTATATATATATGTATAATTTCTCAATCTGTATAGCTTCCACTGACCACACAGATAAATAGCTTGTGTAAATATAAATAAAATATGATTTCCGAATGTAAGTTGATATAGTAATACCGCATTACAGCTATGTCTGTAACTCCATAAATAACTTGATTTATTATTCTCAAACACTTGTAAATAAATGAAAGATATATATGCATGAAGTTGGTAATTGTATAATTGTATTTAATCATGTTTGTTATAATAAATATTTATATTTAAACTTAATCCAGTTTGTTCAAATCCTTATTAATTAATATTAATCTTGTTGAAATATATATACACCAGGGTCTCATTTTATGCGATAGATAGGTTCCTCAGAAAACATGCGCAAACAAAATCGTACAAAAATAGACATAACTTACATTGAAAAAGGGGGGATGTGGTCTGTGATTTTTCAAAATTCGCGCAAAAAAAAAATAAGGAAATAAAATATGACTAATAAAAAATTTCAAATTTGAAAAAAATTGATACAAGACAAACTTTTTTTAACTATAATATTTAATTTTATTCAAAATAATATATTTTTATGCATAATTTACAGTACAGTAATTTACATTTTTTTGTACACATTTTAATTATTAATGCTATTTGCCGAAAAACATGTTCGTTTGCACTCTCATGTTGTGTTAATGGTTTTCTGTTGACAACATAATTAGTAATTAATCTTTGAGACGGTGATTTTATTAATTGTTTATGAACTTAGACTTATGATAATAAAAATACATTTATTCACCACTGCTGGGAAAAATTTAATTAAAACTAACAACTAAAAATTAAATTCTTATTTTTGTCTTTAATTTTTAATTCCGTTTAAAAATCAAATTTCATTTTACATCATATTAATTTCAAGTCACCGTAAGTAATTTTTAAATTGTTAATTACAATTAAAAATCAGATTTTAATTTTTAATTGTCAAATTTAATTGTGCCCACTGCTATTACTCACCTTAAAAAAATAAACTTGCAGACACTAAATGATTAATAATTGATTACGTTCTTTTTTAAAAAGCAAAAACAATGTGATTTAAAATGCAAAATTAACACGCACAATGTTTGAACAAATTTACATTATAATCTTGTAAAATTTAATGTGTGTATACATAAAATGTGGAAATCATGATTTTAATTTCATTATTGCATAAAATCTTACTATTATAAAGCACTGAAAATATTAAAATTACTGAGATGAAAGTCGAATTCCAATAATGTGCTATTACTTTCAATATAACATAAATGCATGAAATTTATTATTTAAAGTAATAGCGCATTATCGGAGTTCTAATTCTGGTGAAACATGAATCGCATAACTTCAAAATCATGTTAAATAAGTCCGCGTAAAAAGAGACCCAGGTGTATATCTTAAATTGTCTTTGGGTTCACTCAATATCTAATCCATCATCATGATCAAATAAGATCTCATGTTGTATGTTGTAACCCCGGGTCCAGAAATAAATAATTTACATTGTATCACCACATGTGTTGTCCATAGTGTTATAGATTTGGGGAATGGGCAAATAGGTTAGAATTCATGATTGCGCCTGACCTGAATATCTCAGACATGATTGAATTTGGGGTACTTTTGCTCAGATTCTAAGTCTTGTTGGATGGACATACATTTTCAACTGGAACAATATATACAAAAAAAATATGTACATAAGGAGTGTATATATTAACTTATTGCAGAAATATTTAGTGATATGTATAAAAAGTATTAGTGTCAAGTCTATTTAAAGTACAATATGATTGGTCATTTTTATTTACTGAGCAATACTAAAAACTTAAAAATAAATATTTAAAAAATATTTTATAGTAAATGATTTTATTTTGTGCATTAAAAACCAAAAAAAAAATAGTTGTTTCTTAAATCACAATTGGGTTTTCTAGATTGAACTTGAAATAAAAGCATGGAGGATCTACATGGAGATGGAGATAATTAATTTTTTGGATCATTAATGCTTTTATTTCTAATTCAATCTAAAAAACCCAACTGTGATTGAAAAAACAATTATTTTGGGGGGTTTTAGTGCACAATAAACGAAAGCATTAACTATAAAATATTTTTAACTTTATTTAAATTCTACCAAGAATTGTTAAACTTGTAAGGAAATTATTTCATTAAAATATTAAATAATTTCAAATTTTAGAAATAAAAAATAAATAGTTTACTGATAGTAAAATAAACTTTTTAAAAAACTTTATTTAATAAATAAATAATTAAAAAAATATTAAAAATATAAAAATAGTGATATCCACAAAATCCACTAATATCTATGCTTAGTAAAGCAAATTATCTAACATATATATATATATTGTAACTGGTTGGGTTACATAGCACCCAGCAACAAAGTTGTGTGCATATATATATAATAAACAAAAAGTAGAAATAAACACTGGAAATAAAAATAAAGGGTTAAATAACTGAATTTATAACAGAATTTTATTATAAAGTAAACAGTTAAATATTATTTGTAATTCTGATTTTGCATTTAAAAACAGTATTTTTGAAATCTTTTAATTAATGCTTGTAAATATTTCTATTATCTATTTTTAAAAATATTAGATAAAATTTTCAAATGTAGCTTTTTAATTAAAAGTGCATTTGGAGAAATTAAAATTGTTTTCAATCAAGAGAGATAAGAAAAAAACACATTTTAAATTTAGTGTTTTATCACCTCATCAAGACTATAAAAGATTTGGATAAAAAGTTTAGAACAATCTGGATAGTAGTTTTTGAAAAGAACAATTTTTACTTGAGAAGCAGTTGGCTAGCAGATTTGGTGTTTGGAGAGTAATAAAAAAGAGCTTCCATGAGATATAACTGTAGTCAAGGCAGGAAATTCATCAGCAATCTATTAGTTCTATGGAGGATTTTTGATTCACCTGAAGGCAGGGTCACTTCAAATCAATCATTAGCCTTAAATGGCAGTTTTCTGGTTTGAAGAACATCAAGCCATAGACAGAAGGAAGATCATGGCATGCCAACAAATTTCCTGAATTATACTTTTCTCTGATGATGACAAGCCTGGATTATACTTTCTGATGATGACAATCACCAAAACCAAGCTCTCCAAGAGAAAGCCTGATGAAGAAATTGGTATATGCTTGCAAGCAACTATAGAAAAATGTGCCATATTTTAATATTCTTTGGTCTGAAATGACATTTTAAAAATTAGAGATATATAATATAGAACAGTATTATCTTAAATTGTTTAAACTCTATATTTTTTTTAAAAAAAAGTAATGTAAATGAATAACTCTACTTGGATATAAAAAACTCTGAGAGTCAGAATTAATATTTAAAAAATATTTTAAAATCTTTTAGAGAAGCAACAAGCAACCTATGATCATGAGACATATATAGAAGAATATTATTTTAAAATCAATTTTTTAAAAAATAATGCAAGCATAAATTTTTTTGAATTAAATTCAAAAAGCAATTTTTTTAGATTAATTTAAATGCATTGATAATTAATTAATTAACAATCACTAAACTATAATTAGTTAAGAATAACCTGATGGAAAAAATCTTTTTAGAGTAATCTGTCAAAAAAATATTAAATAATAAAATATACCTGCTGGAGGATTTAACTTTTATCAGTAGTCAAAAAATTTATATTTTAAGAAGAAAAAAGATATTAAACCATTATGAAAGAATTAAACAACATGATTCTATGTACTTTCACTATTGAATTAAGTATAAAAAATATAATATTGTAATAAGTTAAAATAGGTAAATGTCAGTGTGAACATATACATACATATATATTGTAAGCGTCTACCCATATTATTGTTGCATAATTTATGCATGTATATGATCTCTCCCACAGCTTCGAGTAAGTATATTTATGAGCATGGTTTAAATCCCATCTCAAAAACATAAATAAGGGTTCTGTACATATATATAGGATAGCGTGTCCAGACTAGTTCTATCTCAAGGTCTGGGGAACATGATCTAGTGAGAGAACAAAGCAAAGACAATTCCCAACTGTCACATATATCTACTTATGCTACACTATAATTTATCTGTTTATAAATCTATTAATCTAGCCCAGAAGTTATAACAAAATTAAGCTAAATGCTACTACACTAGTTACCATTAAATTCTAAGTTCTATATCCGCATATACATATCTTAATATTCATGCGCACAACCCATTTATTCTGATACACACATATATGATTCATATATATATCAATGAAAGAGTGTAATTACACATCAGAGTTGTTTGTTAATGTTTTTTTATTTTATTTAAACAAAATTTTTTTACGGTATTTAATATAGAAATAACAGGTCCCTTTATTGCTATGCATCAATTGAACATACATATATAGAGAAAAGGTCAATTTACCTTGATTATGATCGAATGTCCATGTGGTCAAAGTTAACAGTCCGCACAGTTATAATCCAAAAGAAATACTGGCCTTATCGATATTTGTTGATCCTAAGGCCGGTAAACAGTCCGCAATGTGATACACAAGTAGCTTATCATAGAGGGGGAGTAGATGATTTTGCTCGCTTAAGAGGTCCAAGCTGCATGTACTTCATCGCCATTACACTTGATAAAATTTAGACAGCGAATTTCATAATCTGATTCAGGTGAGTTCTACAATAACCATCCACTGGGCTGGTCTAATGAAACCTATACTATTTAATTACCCCAACATTTTGATGTGAATATTAATAAAACTTCTTAATTAATTACATGTTAATCCAATCCAAAATCCATGCCATGTCCCTTTCTTTTTTAATCACCACTATATTTTTTTAAGAGAGCAAAAATAGTTCTTTTCTTTTACACTCTTTAACCTCGCATTTTCCCTTGTTTATTTGTATGCTGCAGACTGGATCTTCTATTGTTCAGAATACCAACTCGACAAGTTATCAGACTTCTGGTCGACAGAGTCATTAAGTGAAACTGCCTGCAGCAACCACTTCATTCTATTTCTGTAGCTCTATATGTTCAACGCATTAATCAAGAAACACATGTCACTGCCCATATTATTAAAATGTAGAATTTAAACATTAACGACAACAAAATATATATGTATAACAAATAAAAAATTTATACAACTCCATATATAATTACCTCTCATTAATCCCAATACACAGTCACTCCATATCAACACTCGCTATTAACACTATATTGCATTATCTCTTGTATTTGAACCCCATCTGTTACATACCCCCCTGGTGCAATAGCCTTCAAATACCTTCTGTGTTTTTGAATGGCTTCTTAAATGACTCTTCCCTATCCTTTATTCCCTTTGGTACCACCTTTCTGTTTCGGTGGCCACGGTCCCTTTCCTTGGTCGAACTTTGGTTTATCTGGTGAACGATGAGCTTCTGGTTCATATTGCCATTTCAGTCTGTGACTATCATCACCACCTTTTCTATGCATGGTGTCCCTACTAGCATGTCCTTCTTCCATCCCAAACTTAATACTTTGCTGATCTTGAACTTCCTTCCCTCACTCCAACAGTATGTTATGGTCATATATACTCATGTCCAGAGCATTAAGCAGCTCTGCCACTTCTCCGATGGATGCCTTCCTCACCCCTAACATTATTCTTTCCACATTCATAGGCATATTGTGCCTTACAATTTGAATGATATGGCTTTCTGATAAATGACACGCATCCAGTGTCCTCAGTCTCACCACTTGGCGATGAAAGAATTGAGAGAAATTTTCTTTCTTCCCTTTCTCATATTTCTGCACAAGTTCCTGGTGGTCTTCTGATCAGAAAGTCTCTCGTATCCTTTTCTGGTACTCTTCGAAGGTTGTGGACTGTTGAGACAATGAGTCCCACCATGCTTGGGCATTCCCACTTAGATGGCTGTATGCTACCACTAATTTACCTTCCTCTGGCATAGAATTCATGCCAAAGTATCTTCGTAGGCTTTGCAGGTGTTCCATAGGAGTTGCCCCCATTTGGCCTTCAAACTGTCATCTTTAAGAAGTGGTTCATGTGGGTGTATACTGCCATGCCCATACATTTACCCATATGCTCCAGTCTCACCCCCCTTCAGCTTCTGTTTTATATTCTTCTCTCCTTCATCTAGACATCCTTCTACTTCTTTAACATCAGACTTCTCCGCCCTTTCCTTGCTTTCATCCTCATTTTCATTACATCCCCCTTTTTTACCTACCTTTGCCTTCTATCCCCAGTCTCCATTCTATTTCCTGAAATCTCTGTTCGAACCTCTTGTCCATTTCCTAAAATCTGAGTTCTAGACTTTCCAATTTTTCTAAAATCTTCTCCATTACATTTACTTCTTTCTCTTCCATCACCTCCTGCTTTTCCCCTTTCTGTTTATTTTTCAGCTTCATGTTCTCTGTACATATATATCACTATTAAGGCTAAAGCATGCCAGGTTCATCACCCCGGCTTCCAGTGGTCCACTGCATGACCCACCTGACAGATCTTCATCCCTCATTACTATCATATGGAATGATATTGTTTTATAATATCCCAATGTTGATAAAATTCCTAAACCCCTATTTTATAAACCATGACTTTATATATATATCACAGAACAGACATTAATGCTATTTCCCCTCTGACCACTTGAGAACTTTTCTATATGTATATCCACACATCGTAAATAATCCAATATTTACTATATTTCTAAACACACATTTAAACTCTTCCTCTTTTCGCTATTGCTTTTTTTTTTAAAAAAAAAAATTCTCCAACTCTCATTTGGAAAGCTCTTTTTAAGTTACGTTAGGATGCCCTTTTAATGCCCGTTCTGCACTATTCACAGCCTCATTCATTGGGACACCATTGTAAGCATCTACCCATATTATTGTTGCATAATTTATGCATGTATACGATCTCTCCAGCAGCTTCGAGTAAGTATATTTATGAGCATGGTTTAAATCCCATCTCAAGCGCCAATCTTACACTTTGATAAGAATTATACCAACCGAGAACATAAATAAGGGTTCTGTACATATATATATATATATATATATATATATAGGGTAGCATGTCCAAGAACTCAAGGTCTGGGGAACATGATCTAGCGAGAGAACAAAGCAAAGACAATTCCCGATTACATCACATATATCTACTTATACTACACTATAATTTACCTGTTTATAAATCTATTAATCTAGCCCAGAAGTTATAACAAAATTAAGCTATATGCTACTACACTAGTTACCATCATTCATGCACACAACCCATTTATTCCGATACACACATATATGATTCATATATATATATATATATATCAATGAAAGAGTGTAATTGCACATCAGAGATGTTTGTTAATGTTTTTTTTTAATTTTATTTAAACAAAGATTTATTACGGTATTTAATACAGAAGTAACACAGGTCCCTTTATTGCTACGCATCTATTGAACATACATATGTAGAGAAAAGGCCAATTTACCTTGATTACGATCGAATGTCCACGTGGTCAAAGTTAACAGTCTGCATAGTTATAATCCGAAAGAAATACTGGCCTTGTCAATCTTTGTTGATCCTAAGGCTGGTAAACAGTCCGCAATGTGATACACAAGTAGCTTATCATAGAGGGGGAGTAGATGATTTCGCTCGCTTAAGAGGTCTGAGCTGCATGTACTTCATCGCCATTACACTTGATAAGATTTAAACAGCGAATTTCATAATCTGATTCAGGTGAGTTCTACAATATCAATCCACTGGACCGGTCTAACAAAACCCACACTATTTAATTACCCCAACATTTTGATGTGAATATTAATAAAACTTCTTAATTAATTACACATTAATCCAATCCAAAATCCGTGCCACGTCTCTTTCTTTTTTAATCACCACTATATTTTTTTAAGAGAGCAAAAATAGTTCTTTTCTTTTACACACTTTAACCTCGCATTTTCCCTTGTCTATTCATACACCGCAGACCGGATTTTTTATTGTTCAGAATACCAACTTGACCAGTTCTCAGACTTCTGGCCGACAGAGTCGTTAAATGAAACTGCCTGCAGCAACCATTTCATTCTATTTCTGTAGCTCTATATGTCAACACATTAATCAAGAAACACGTGTCACTGCCCATATTATTAAAATGTAGAATTTAAACATTAACAACAACAAAATATATATGTATAACAAATAACAAATTTATACAACTCCGTATACAATTATCTCTCGTCAATCCCACATATAACCATTAATATCTATATACCTTATATAATAACACACATACAAATATTTTTATATAAGCATACAGTCCATCCTTTAACAGATTACGGTTTACTTTCACACTCTTTGTAACAGGGTTCGAATGACTATTTATATATATCTTTTCACATATACACAGTCACTCCATATCAACACTTGCAATTAACACTCTATATTGCATTATCTCTTGTATTTGAACCCCATCTGTTACAATATATTGTAAAATTTTAATCATTTATTGTATAATGATTCAAATATGTCTAGGAATTATACTGCACATGTCTGTGCATATATCAATAAGTGTCAAATAGAACAAAATTTAATCATTGTTTTATTATTATTAAATGTCAATTGAAATGGATTCATTGTATATTATAATATGCACATACAGATTATATATATGTTGTAAATGAACCTATTAAGAGTATTGAAAACCACAATATAACAAATTGGATTTTATTTTTATATTAATCTACATCTATAAAAAAACTTTAATCATTTATTGTATTTTTACATAATTTAAGATTTTGACAATTATTTTGTATCAAGTCAAATATTTTCAAAAATTACATGCACACAAATGTATGTGCGCATATACAGATCAATGTTTGTCAAGTATAATGATATATAAATTTTAATTCTTTTTTACAATTAAATGTCACTTCAAATATGTTCAGCCACATTTCTGTGTGCTAATTGTGTTTTAAGTAAACCAAATGGAACATATATGTAAATCAATGTAATAACTTGAATTTTGTAAATCACATATATGTAAACCACCATATAGTAACTTAAATTTTGTATATTAATAATGTAAATGATAACAACTTGAATTGTGTCTAGTAATTTTGTAAATCACAAATATATTTTTTATTGGATGTTAATCAAAATCAGAAGCTTCTAATTGTAGAGTCATATTCTTTTTATTGTTGTTAATAAACTTATATTCAATTGTTAAAATTGTATTCCATCATCTTTTGATCACTATAACAGTAATGAGCTTGTGTTATTCTGAGTTTGATAAGTGTATAATGTTGAATATAAGAATGGGGGTGTATTTTAGTGCTTTTGGGCATCCAGATGATGCTGATTATAATGATGATTGATATATCCTGGTTGGCACTAAGACTATATTTTTTAAAGCCCGTGAACTACATTTTATTTTAGTTTAATTTTATTAGAAATTAAGTTTATAGTGGCCAGTGCATTAGTGGCACTAAGTGGCCAGAGAATAGATGATGATCATCATATTTTAATATTTCAGTATTATTGTTTTTGATTCTTGTGTATTCTGATGGATGGGTAGCACATAATAAATCAGAAATATAAGAATATAACTAATTTGTATTTGACTAATGCACTTGTAAACAAGCCTAAGAAGCATCTTGGCAAATTTTAAAAACATTATTGGTTATGGCTATTCATCATGTACACTAATAAATTACAAATATATATATATATATAGTTGTGTTTATATGTTGAATTATTTTCCATCATCTATCATTAAATATTGAACGTTTTTAGAAAAATTTATTAAACTTTATTTAAATTTTCAAATTGCATTCAACTATTAGTAATAGCATTCAGGTTAGTAAATATACAACATTTTTAGTGAAATTTTCTCCTCTCATCTTTATGTCTTACTCACCTGACCAATGACAGTATTAGCAGGGGAAACAAACCTAAATCTTTAGATTTTTAAATATTGAATTTTAAAATAATTCTCTAACCAACTGAGTTATTCTGCCAAAGGCAATGACCAGTATAAATTTCATATACTTATTTATGAGATTTCTCCTGATTTCATCACTTTTTCCTAAGAACAAAGTTAATTATTGGCTTTCTATTATATATTACCATAAGTTGTCTTATGGGTTATTTGCCATAATCATATGAGCAGTTTCTTTGAATTTTCTTCTTTGTACTTTTTCCTTTCTATCCAATATTTTTGTATTTTCACACAAACTTATGCTTAAAAAATAACGTGTTGATATAAAAAATGGTAGATGCTTTTATTATGTGTTACAGACAATTTAATACAATACTGAAGTATATAACTGCGTTAAATAATTATAATAGGATAGGCATTAAAGATTTTTTTTCTATTTTAGAGTTTCTTACTGTTGGGATCAAAAGATTCCCATATTATCTTATTCTATAGCTTTTTATTCACAATATCTGTTTCTGACAGATTTCTTTCTATACTATTTACCAGATTCCCTCCCTGTTTATTTTGTAGATCTTTTTCTTCTTTTCCTCTCTTCCACTTCAATCAGTCACCATCTCTGATATTCTGTTTCCATTTTTCTTTAAACATGCCCATAACCCCATAATTTTCTTTATTAAATGAATATTGGTGGTTAATAGTGAAGATATTCAAAGATAGAAATTATCAATGAATGCATTTTAACTAATTGAATTTGTAAACTGAATCGACATAGGTATATTGTTTTTAATAAAAATGGTTTTTTTTAATGAGTAGTTAGTATTAATGTAAAAATTTGCCATCTTAATATAAACTGAGCACTGATTATATGTATATGTGAGAGATGATAATATGGACCAACTGATGAGTGCTGGTTTAGCATGAAATATATTGATTATCTTTTTTACAGGTATGTGGTCATGTGTATCAGTAGTATGAGATAGTGTGGATAATTGAAGGTTGCTTGAGAGTCTGAATTCAAATCCCCTATATTTAAAAAGTTTTTGAAAATAACAGTTCACTTATAAGACAAGGGTGCTAAATGCTAATATAAAATATAAAATACAAAAATGAAAGAATTTATTTATTTACTTTACTTTAAAGCTAGGTACAGATGTTTTTTCAACTAAGAATTCGTTCTACTAAAATTGTTTTTAAACTTTCATTAATAATATTGTTAATTAAAAATTATTTTTATATATAAAATACCCTGCATTGTTTAAAATAATGATGGGGTGGTAGAGTAATATCTCGAATCGATCCTAGAAGCACTTCAGCTCTCGAATTTCTTATGATCCCTCGAAACATAAACCCATTCAATTATTTATTTATTTTTCTTTACGTATAGAATAATTATTCATATTAATATAACTCCAAAGGCATATTAAACGCGTTGGTTATAATATTTATGAATTGTACGAAACAAATCCCAGATATTATTGAAGAATTTAATATTAAAAAAAAACTTGTGAAATTTATTTTAGAACCTTTAACTAAAAAATATTAAACATGTGTTTCAATTTATTTAAAAGAATCTGGTCGCCATAAATGTTTGTGCTCTTTGGGTCACGTTTGACCAATTAACTTTAAAAACCTTTTTTTCTCAATGATAAAATTTAAATATTGTCTATAAATAATATGTTAATCAGAGTTCTAATTGAGTTTAATGAACATTTTTGAAGGTTTTAAGATGCAGGGTTAAATTTACTTTATAAATTTGACAGCTGACTAGAAGTTAAATTTGTCCTCTTGGACGTCATACAAGATTTAGTACGTGAAATGACTAACTGGAACTTCAATTAGGCAATTTATTTGCTGCTGCCAATTTCATATCTTCAGGGAATAAATTTTTAATAATTGTATTAACTTGAAAGTATTTTCTTGCTTAATTCGCAAATAGAGTTGCTATTAAATAGAATATATATATAGCTACATTAAGGGCTTCTTGGGTAGTGATACTTTTCTGTTTTACAGAGCCATGATCTGGATTCGAATTCAGGCCAGGTTCCAATCAGACTTAGGATTTTTTATTCAGGAAAACAATCCATAGCCAACCCAGTTACCAATCACTACTGCTAGTTAAGTAAGCTATTCTTGGTTAGAGAGTTTAAAAAAATCAACCAAACCTTAAATAAACTATCCAGAAATGCGCAAATCTGGTGAATAATATCTTCTTTTTCATTCTTTCTTCATAAAAAATCGTTGAAAAAGTTTTTGCCTTGTAGTGGCTATTTAAAATGTTTTATTTTTTGCCTATATCTACATCATTTTTTATTTATGAATCTGAGATTTGGACTCTTAAGAGAGTTTTCACATCAGTCACTAAAGCATGGAGATTGTACATTGTGAATAAGAAGGAATTGAAAGTGAAATATTTGGGTGAGAAAAAAAACAGATACCATTGACATTATTGAAAGAATTAAGAGATTAAATTTTTGATCTTCATAGATATATTGCTAGAAGTGATAATAATAGATGAATAATTAAAAACTTAAATTGCATCTCAAAAGATTATAAAAAATCTGCAAAAAAAACATATATTAAATGGATATAAAAAAGAGACTATGGAATGCAGACGATAGATTAAACTTATGTTGTACCGTTCAAAACATGTTTATCTATCTAACATGAGCTGGAACTCAAAAAATGTATTTCAAATCCAGTCAAGCCCAAGATTTAGGTCAGGGACCATCCTGGATTCGAACCCATTCCCCAAGTCCCATATCAAACATCTAATAAATAACATATAATGATGGCACATGAGAATTTATTTTAAATCCTGCCCACTAGCAGATCGAAGAGACGATGAGACATCTATTAACTATGACTTAACTAAAATATGTATATGCATGGTTGGATGTTTGGAAATGGAGAAAAGAGGAATTCAAAATACTCAGACAAGTTAGATAATAAAACAGTTTAATAACATGACAAATTATTTATATACATTAATGTGTGCATGAATGAGCAATTGGTCTACCAAGTGGTAGATGATTACATATTGTCATTCATGCTATTATTTCTCATATGCTCTTTTATTAATTACATGGCATACACTATAAATAAACACACATCTTTGGTGGGTTCAATATTAAGATACTAATCATTTATTGAAAAGATTACATATTATTGCTATTAACACTTTGGATTACAGTTCTGAAACATGGTGACTAACATAATTTTGGTGAGCATTCCGAGATTCATTATATATATAATATAAACTATTTTCATGCCGGGGAGCATTCTGGGATTCATTATATATATATAATATAAACTATTTTCATGCCATTACAGTCATGAAAATAAAAAAAATACATTTGAAAACATATTTGATTATATGACAAAATACTTAATGAAAATTCTGTTAATTAACGCTGGTAAGAAGAATGCTTTATTTTCCCCAAGACAAATACTCTTAAATACATAAATAACAAATTATGATGATGGGATTGCATAACAAGATTGAAATTACATTATAAATTAATAAAGTTAATAATATTCTGCATTTAGATATTTTGAGCAGTGTGCAATTTTAATATTATTACAGCACTAAAATTAGGTCATAGGCAAAAGAAATAATATGAAAAAGTGGCGATAATGACAATGGCACAAAAATAACAGGAAAATTCATGCTTTTGGATGAAAGACGAAGTCTAAGATCTCCTTCTTGGGCAGTGCTTAGAGAAAACATGGATAGGCATGCTGTGGATGTCACCATGTGCAGGCCTTTTATACAAAGAAAGTGGATAAGCATAGCATGTGCCAGGCATACTGGAATCACCATCAGATGCATTTTTATATAAAATAAGTGGTCCTGGGAAGGTCAACTATCCTCAAGACAAAGCTTGAAAAAAAATTTATGGGTTCGATCTTGTTGCAATCCCCAGATTAGAAGCCTGTAATATATATATATTCATGAAGATATGCCGAATGTCAGGAACACAGTATGGAAAGATGTCACTAATGACATTGAATATGATTTACTGCTTTAAAATAAATTACCCTAGTTTGGATGCCATAATTTATATAAATAATATGCTATGCCACTAGAATATATACAGAGAGATTTACATTTCATTTAATAAAATATACGTTTAAGATTTGACCCCCTCCTTTTCTGCTATTTAAAATAATTCAATCCTACCTTCATGGATTTTACAACAACTGAATATTTAAGCTTATGATATTTTAAGAATATGGAAAAAAAAATAACTAGCAGTTATATATAGAAAACAATTAATAAGTCACCCTTTTAGAATTAAATAATAACATTTATAAAATAAATAAGATTTCAGAGCTTTAATTAATTTGAGTTCTGGATTCACCCGGGTAGAATCTAGAATTACAAATAACAAATGTTTATACCAAAACAAACAAAATGTTGACTTGTAAAAACAATCTGGTGAGTGTATTAATTAATAATGCATTATGCTTTAAGAAGACGTTAATAACCTTAATTCATGAAGGTTTACTTAAAAGGAAGAAAAGATTTTAGAAATTCAACTCATCAGATTGCTTGAGATTGGTATATTAATAATAACTAAAATAGACATATAAAATTAAGTAATAAATACATATAAATAAATGACTACACCAAAGTTAAAGAAAGTTAGAGCATATGAGAAAAAATTAAATATATAGAAATCATTTAAGAGCAAATTACATTTTACATATTAATTAAAAAGTGATAAAATTGAACATGTTAGGAGAAATCTTGATAGCAGAATTTGAGATTAGGTAGGCTAGATTTATTTTCAAATAGTAGCAAAAAAGTTACCTTGCACAAATTTAATAAGAGTCTATTTTCAAAGTATGGCTCAGGCATAGCAATTGAGGATCCAAGTGAATTCTTGGTGACAGCAAGCTTCTATTTAGCATTCCAGAGTTCCTTCTTTAGGCTTTTCCTTCATTTCAAGGCAGCAGTTAGATCATACATTAGCAAGAAAAAGACCCACAAGGGTCAGAAAGATGATTGGCATTTATTCCATCATTATCTTAGATTTCAAAACTGCATGGGGTATTGATGGCAACAGTTCTCTCAGTAGTAACTATCTCTGCTGGTGATTTAAAATCAGGCCATTTTATATACTGCTCAGGTATTTCTGGAATGCTTTTAATTTCTTAATTATAGCTCTAAATCTAATCTCCAATCTAAAAAAAAATTCTTACTTTTTCTTTTTCCATTGTTTTTGAAGATGCAATTGGAAGATGATGTCCAAAAATAAATTCAAATCTATTTCCAGATTAGAAATAGATTTGACAAAAATGTTTATAACAAAAGTACAATTGTTAATCTTAATCCCCATTTTATTTTAAGTAAAAACTTTAATTAAAAATTCCTTCCCAAGATTAAAACAATATTATATTTCCAACCCTTTAATTATTTTTGAACAATTAACAGTTGCATCTTCTATCTAGGATTTTATAAAATATACAGTTTAATAGGAAAAACAATTTTAAAAAAAAGTTTTATAAATAACGTATGATAATATATTTTTTTTAAAAATCATTATTTTGTTAGTGTGTTTGCTCCTATATATTTTAACAGTCAATGAAAAAGCCTTAAACGTATCCACACTACACGGGCGCCATCTAGGCATTTGAACCTAGAAAAATTTATATAGTAGGCAGATACGTAAGTTAAGATTCAAAAAAAATTTATATATTATTCTGACCGTTTGCCCAATGTCACTAGCTCATAGAGTAGCAGAGATCTAAACATTAATATTTAAAACAATAAAATAAAAGAAGCCACTGCCAGTAATTAACACATAAATAGATTTTATTAATGCACATTTAAAATTGAGGAATAAATTTATTTTAACATTAATAATTTTTTTTTTTTTTTAATTTTAAATTCAAATTACTATTTAAATAGACCGCACAGATGGATATTTAAATTATATTTTACTTTAGCATGACGAGCATAGATAGTCTACATAGATTTTTTTTCACTTAAAAACTTATCAAAACATTCATTCAATCTCAGACTAAAAGTTCGTAGCCAACCCAATGTCAGCTTCCAGATATATATTTGCAACTAATGCAATATGAAGATGCTAGCATAAAACCACGCCGACAGGAATGGGCATCTGACAGCGTGATATTATTTGAAAGAAATGATCCATGTCTAGATCAGGAAAGGGCATCTGTTAGACTAAGGAATCATGTATATAATTTTTTTTTTATTTTAAAGAGTGCTACGTATGGGGAAAAGCGGTCTTTCTGCCGTCTTATAAATCCCTGTCCATAGAGCTAGAAGGGGTCAATGGCACAGGAAATACATCTGCCACCATTTCAACGATATGACTGCCTCTTTGGGGTCATGCATTCAGTTGGGCACGTTGCCCTGTATGCTAAACACGCTTCACATTACATTAATATAAACACCCATATATCCTTCCACAAGCATTGCCCTAACTACGAAACAAATAGCCTGAAACTAAAATCCCTTAAATTAAACATAAACGAATTTAAACAGTTATTACTCTTTATCCATGCAGCTATCTACACCCAACTTTAATTTAATACATTTTATTTAACAGATAGAAATAAATAACCTAGTTAAACACAAACATAAATAATTAAATAAAAAAAAATGGAAATGATTGAAATAGCAAACGTATATTTATAATTGATTTAGACTTCTATTCTTGGTCAGATAAGAGTACATTCATTTATATTACTTTTTTTTTTTTTTTGGATTGATTACTTATTGACGTTATACGGTAATTATTTAAAAGAAAGTTCAATTGGCAAAAGTTTATACTTTACAGATTCTGAGGTCCATCTTCGTGATCAGTTATATAGATTGTTTGTTCTTCCCTTTTAAAAATGAAGCCGCCACTTGCCATTCCTTTTTGGTCCCTAACTGTCATAGGAAGGTCTCAGCTGGTTGTCCGGAAAATTTAATTTTATTGCAGACTTCCAGATCGTGAAAATCTGCAATATAGCTAGTTATAACGACATATTCATAGTCAGCTCTCAGATAACAATTATAATAATAATCTGGCTTTTATATTTTTATTAGTCTCTTATCATACAATCTTTGGATTCAAATGGCAAGACGTCACTAATCCTCTGGTGTTTCAATTACGGTCCGTGCTGACATTTCTGGTGTTTGCATTGGTCATTTAATTTCTTTGTACTCTCTTATCTGACCATTTAATTTATTTTAAATGCTTCAGGGCTAGTTTGCTTTTGAACAATCATTTAATTAATAAGACAATCATTTCCATTTTCTAAGATTATAGAAATCAACATTATTTATATTTTTACATATCAATCTTTATTATATTCTTACTTTTTTTACAACAAAAAAAAATACTTTCAAATATTTTTATTTTTTAAAATAGTTTTTAAAGTTGTCCATCATGCGATCTATATATATATATATTAAACAACTTTTAATTTTCAGTTTTTTAAGTTTTTTTCTTTTTAATAAATCAAATTTTATTTACGATCTTTTTATTTTCATTTTAAAATAATGTAACGGCATATATTCCGTTACAATATATATATATTTGAGCAGCACCTATGTACTTTAATAAAAAAATAATTAATTTATAAGTTAAAATTTTATAACTTTTAGGCACGCATCTCAAATATATACATAATATATATGTGACTAAAGAAGTGGGATAGGATATAGGGTTTGAATACAGGTTAGTAGATGGAACCATGAAGCTCAATCTTAAGCTTAGATTGACTGCTTCATTGAATAATGACAAAATTTATTAAATGAATTGAAATATGAATTTTTTTCTACAGAACAGGCTTTTTTTACACTCTGCACTTATATATGTAATATATAGGGGATTGGAACTCAGACTTTCACATGACCTCAACCATCCATGCTATCTCATACTGCTGATACACTTGATCACACATATGTCAAAAAGATAAATAATCACCAATATACATATATTGTGCTAAACTAGCACTCATCAGTTGGTCCAGATTATCATCTCCACACATATGTGAAGAGTTGTGGGGTGAAGTAGTTTGAAGCCTGTCCATTAAAGTATGAAGATTGGCTATCTTAATATAAGCTGAGCTTTAATTGTATATATGTGTGGAAATGATAATCTGGACCAACTGATGAGTGCTGGTTTAGCACAAAATATGTATATTGGTGATTATTTATCTTTTCAACATGTGTGTGATTAAATGTATCAGCAATATGAGATAATATGGATGGTTGAGGGTCATGTGAAAGTCTGAGTTTAAACAAATTGAAATAAAAAATTAATTGTTGATACTTATTAAACAAATCTGTATCAGCTTGCTTTAATGCTTATCAAGATTGCAAAGAATATTGTTAGTTATCTTATTACAGGTCTATAATGAAAAGTTTAAATGATTTAGCTGCATCAAAGTTAGAACAGCAGAATGGGAACAGACCAATAACAAATTAGTAAGAGTTGTAAGTTTTTCTTATTAAACAAATTGTTCAAGGAACACTTTTTCTCATAAATTAATATTTTTACAATTATAATAAACATTAGAGAAATAGAAATCTTACTCATGTTTTATAATTGTAAATTACTAATTGAGTTTACTTAAATATTTAATTATATTCTTAACAGTGAAAATGCTGGGTTTTTTAATTATTCACCTGAGTATGATTGAAGTAGTAAAGCTATCAATGAATGCAAATATAATGATAAGCACTAGTGACTGATATAGCATTCACATGTTTCAAGATGCTTCAGAGTCTTTTTGTTTAAATTAGGTAATCACACGTTTGCCATCATTTACAAGGTAACTTAATTTAGTTCATTTATGTGTGGTTTTTTTGCACCTTTAGCAATGATAATATTTAAGGTCTTTTTATAATTATATGTTGCATCTGTATAATACTTTTTAGCCATGAGCCTGAAAAACAAACTAATTAATAATGTTGTCAAAAAAAAGAGAGAATTTTCAAGTGAGGAATCAGAAATTCTGAATATAAATGACAAATTCAAACACTTTTGATTTTTAATTATTTTTATTAGGATAATTCTGTTTATGCTTTTTATTTTAGCTTTTAAATAAATCAATTTATTATCAATAAAATTGAACTTTGAAATGTAAATGATCAATATAGAATTTAAAACTTATTCAATTAATTATACATATATATTTACATTTATATTTTTGATTTTGTATTACATTTTCCCTATTTACAGGTTTTTATTGATGGTATCTTTGTTTAGTCAGGAATTGGAATAAATTGCTCTTAAATGCATATTTTTTCATGTGTGTTAGAACAAACAGATTATATAATGAATGAGTTTCTGAAGTCAATTATATTTTACAGGAGGCACCATTGTAATAGAAGATGATAATTATAAATTTGAGAATATAAAAATTTTTGTTATTGAAAAAATATTATAAAATATACATCATAGTATAAAAGATTTATGGAATTTTTTTCATCAAATCAATTTATGAAGTATTATATTTTTCTCAACTTTCTTTTAACACTATAACAAACAATACTTATTTTATTTTATACTTGATCAATTTGACAATTTCGACTGACTAGCAAATTTTTTCAAAGCTAAAATATATATGTGTACATTAATATACAAAAAGATAGCTTTGCTAATCAATATTTGAATATTATATATATATGTATGTATGTATGTATGTATGTACCCTCTAAATTTATACTATACATGAGTCATGATAAAGTTAAAAGCAATAAATTCTTACCATTTTAATGTACTTTATTTTTTATATTAATATTATCACAAATTATAAAAATATATCTAACTTAAAAAACTTATAATCTTTTATTATTTATTAACATTTTTTAATTATTAATCTAAATATTATAATAATAAAAAGTTTAATAATAATTATTAAAACTGAATTTAAAGGATATAGAATCAAAAGTTTATATTACAATATTAAGATTAATAATAAAAATTTAATAAGTAAATTTAAAACAAAGAAAAAAAAATGATAATAAATGATAAAGAGATTATAAGTTTTTCTAATACAAAAAAAAAGTATATTAAAATGATAAGACCTTACTGCCTTTAATTTTATTACAACACAAATATAATATAGATTTTAATATGCATATATAATAGAATATAAAAAAAAATCAATTTATAATGTAATATGACATGTATTTAATATTGTTATTAAAACTGGCAAAACTCTCCATACAGTAGTCCCACCCTGTGCCAACCAGAGTAATCAATGGATGCCAGAAGGTTTGTGCATAAAATCCCCATCTAGTGCTTACTCATCCAATATCCCCAGCCTAGTTTCTGGCTTGTGGCCTTCGTCAATGAGGAGCTTTGGATCTGAGAGCACTGCACCTAGATATTGGCTGAGTAGGCACTAGATGGGTATTTTATGCACAAGCTTTATGGCATCCATTGATTCATCTGATTGGCATTGAGTGGCACTACTGTATAGAGAGTTTTGCTGTTTTAATAACAGTTATGTGCTAGCATAAGAAATAGTGATCATGTGATATTTAATATTGTTTATATATTAATTAGAAAAACTATCTTTTTGTATATTCATGTATATTTATAAATATTAATATTTTAGTTCTGAAGAAGACTGCTGATCAATCAAAACTGTCAGATTAAGTATAAAACAAATTAATTTAAATGAAACACATTAATATTAGTTAATGCAACCGCTGACATCTATTCTTCTATACTTTTATTATAAAAAATTTCCATAACTTTCCAGTGGTTGTGTTAACTAATCAATTAGAAATTAAATAGAAAACATACAACAATCAAATTTGTGTCTTATAATTTTATATACACTGAATTTGACACTCTGGGGCGGAGGTGTTTGATAGAATGTTTTTTTTTTTTCATGATCTAGATAAGTTTAGAATATAAAAGTTATTTTTCACTTGAAAGTATATTGTATATAATTAAAATAAAGTAAAACAACCATTAAAAAACAATTACAAGGTAATGGCTTCTTCAATAGCCCCTCATATACAAAAAAAAGGGCATTATTCATCATTCTTGTTTTAATCTTATTTACAGTTCAATATTGAATAATTATCTGAATCAGCTATAAGATACCTATCTCAAGAAAAAGTCTATTACTAAACTGGAATACTAAAAAATTTGTTTTATTTGGGAAGAATTTGAACCCAGTCATCTACTTATGGCGAGAAAAGGTACTATTGTTGATCCAAATTGTACTGTAGTGATATTTTCCAGATGGTATGTGTCAATCTAAGTTTTATCGTTTTTCTGCTTTTATCATTGTATGCATAATATATTGTTTAAAGATTTGTGTGCATAATATGTCATTAAAAATACTTTTATGAATTCTAAATTCGTTATGTAACTTTGCATTTATAAGACTCTGTATTGCTAAAATTTAATAATTTCATTTCAGTAAATCAAAACACAATCGTATTTCTTATCTTGACTTTGATTCAATAAAGATTTATTTTTAAATAGTGATATAAAATTCTTTGAAAATGTTATATTCTATATCCTGTTATAAATCACATAACTAAAACTACATATAAATAACATATATCTAAATACTGTGTGTTGTTATATATTTATATATTAACACAGTTCTTCTTACAGTAGTTTTTTACAATTCTTATAAAGACAACAAATTTAACACATACATACACATATTGTTAGCAATCAAATATTTTTTGGTTTTAATATAGACACCTCATCCCTTGATATTCAAAGTTTTGCATGTTAGCAAGAACACAACTTCTATTTTTATTCTAATATTGTTTATTGTAAAATGGCTTTATCTTTATTAACAAGAATTTGAAATTTAAAACTGGGAACTGTCAAGCTTTTAGCATGAAATTCAAAAAATCCTAAAGTTTTAAACGAAAATGGTCTGCTTTTATAGTTGTAAAGATTTGATGCCAGATCAGTAACTATATATTTTACTATCCTTAATTTTCTTTTAACTGGGGTGGTACATCATTTGACTCTCAATTAACAATAACATTTCTCCAGTCTCTCAACTATGGAAATGACCCATAACTCTAGCATGCAATAAATGATGCTAGAATAGAAAAAAGGAAAGTAATCTTTAATGTGTTGTGTATATATCCTTTAAAAAAAGTACTCTTGAGGATTATTAAATGTAATATTCAGAAGATTACTTCATGTAAAGAAGATAGAAGGTTCCAAATCATTAATTGTCTGTAGTATCACAAAATCTAGCATTGGTTCTACAATAGACAATATGTTCACCATTATTATCATTTATAGATCCCTTCAAATTTACTGCATAGTTTGTTGTGTGTAAGTTTTTTTTTCACTTTATTTAACAAGTCTGCTAACACAGATTTTTTCATGATTTAATTTTTATGAGTAAAATTGTTTTGATTTCATTGTTTTCTATAAAAATATGCATTAAACTTTATTAAGTTGGATTTATAAAATAATATATGTATGTTCTTACATACACACACAACTCGTTCTGATTCTTATATTTTAAACATATTGTTGAAGACATTGAGAAAAAATTATGCTATTGGATCCTAAAATGTATTTCAGCAAACCAAGTCTCTTCAGTTAGGTCAAATCCCAAACAACTTATTAAATATAACACACTTTATTTTGTATTTATTGAAACACATTATGCAAAAAAAAAATGTATAAGTATATACACAAGTATACATACAAAACAATCTCTTTTTCTATAAAACATAAATATATTCCTAACTATTCTTTTATGTATTTTTTGAAATGCATTTATTATGAATGTTTCAAAAAACTATTGCAATTGTAAAGTAAATTTGTGTTATATGCATATTAATTTTAATATTCTCATGGATAAATAAATTCATAATATTATTTCTGGGAGCTTACAATAACAAGTACTTTCCTTCTCAAACCATAAGAATGTGTGCGGTGAGATTTAAAATTGTTGTTTTTTTCTTTTGTTATTTTCTCCTCATTCCCAAATTCTATTGGCTGAGAAGTTTTAAATTTTTTTTTATTTTCCAATAGCTTTTTTCAAATATTAAACATTATAATAACAATCTGTAGTGTGTTGAGGTTTATTTTGATTAATTTTAAAAGGTTAAATCTTCTAATCACAAATTGTACTATAAGTATAATTATATGAAAACTGATTTATTTTAAATATGATTGCACTCACATTCTAGGTAATTTGACCCTTGCATTGACTATCATAAATATAATTTTATGTTACAGTATAAACACAATTATTTAGTATGTACTACATCGATAATATAAGTTTATTAATTATTTCATATATTTGAGATCAAATTCAAAAGGATCACCTCAAGAAATTACATTTAAGCTGTTGTTGGATTCTCAGATATTCCTCTTAGATTTAATGTTATAAGAAGCAAAGAAGATTAGTAGAGGTTTACTAAGATGTAGACTAAAGGTGTACTTGGTATCTGAATTTTATTCTTAATATATATGTGTGTGTGTGATTTGGCTATGAAATAGGTGAATGAATGAATTATGTTTATGAAGATTGGCAACATGTAGAATTATATCTGTGGTGCAATAATGGCCTTGTAATTTTTTTAAGGGTATGTGCACCCAATCATATAATTATATGATCACCATTTCTTATGCTTGCTTATAACTATTATTAAAACAGGAAAAACTCTCTATACGTATTGAAGCAGTCTTCTTAGCTTAAGATTGAGCTTCATAGTTTCATTTACTAACCTGTGTTTAAACCCTATATCCCATCCTACTTCTTTTGAGTTGTATATATATTTTATGTATACATTTGAGATGTGCACCTAAATTATAAAATTTTAACTTTTAAATTAACATTTTTATTATTATTAATTTTATGATTATTAATTCTTTTTATTAAAATATATAGGTGCGGCTCAAATATATATATATATATATATATATATATAGGAGCAAAATACTGACAAAATATTGATTTTTTGTAAATATTTTATTATATATCATTTGTAAAACTTTTCTTTTTAAAGTACTTTTTCTATTAAACTGTATATTTTTATAAAAACCAAGATGGAAGATGCTACAGTTAATTGTCTAAAAATAATTAAAGGGTTGGAAGCACTATTGTTTTAATCTGGGAAGGTATTTTTAATTAAAGTTTTTACTTAAAATGGGATTAAGATTAAAGATATTTTTGTTATAAACATTTTGTCAAATCTATTTTTAATCTGGAAATAGATTTGAATTTATTTTTGGATGTTATCTTACTGTTGCATCTTCAAAAACAATTGATAAAGAAAAAGTATAAAATAGCTATATTTTGAATTACAGACAGATTAGATTAGCTACTCTAGTGAGAACTGATTGTTAACATCATTGTGAAACTAAAAATGATGTAGTATAAATCTACCACCCTTCTCGCCCTGTTGGGTCATCATCTGCCACTGCTGTAATATCATGCTCCTATAGAATGAAGTAAAAGCCCCACCTAAAACTTTAGTATGCTAAGTAGAAGCTTGCTGTCACCAAGAAGAATTCATTTGGATCCTCAATTTTCCATGCAAGAGCCGTACTTTGAAAATAGACTTATTAAATTTGTGCAAGGTAATTTTTATGCTACTATTTGAAAATGAATCTAGCCTCATTAATCTCAAATCCTGCTATCAAGATTTTTAATGTATTGTTCAATTTTCTATCTTTTAAATTAATATGTAAATGTAATTTTCTCTTAAATGATTTTATAAATCTAATTTTCTCTCATATGCTCTAACTTTCTTTAATTTTGGTGCAGTCAGTTATTTATTACTTGATTTTATATATATGTTTTTATTATTATTATGCCAATCTCTAACAATCTGATGAGTTGAATTATGTAAAATCTTTTCTTCATTTTAAGTAAACCTTCATGAATTAAGGTTTTTAATGTCCATTTAAAACAACGCATTATTAATTAATACACTCGCCAGATTGTTTTATGAGCCAACATTTTATTTATGTTTTAGTAAATATATATATATATATATGTTTAACTCTGGATTTTTTACCCGGGGTGAATCCAGAACTTAAGCTAATTAATGCTTTGAAATCTTTTAAAATGTTTTGTTTTTATTCAATTCCAAAAGAGTGACCCATTAATTATTTTCTATAACTGCCAGTCTTCTTTTATTTTCCATACTCTTAAAATTTCAAATATTGTATTTAAATATTCCAGTTACTATAAAAACCATGAGGGTGGGATTGAATTATTTTAAATATCTGAAAAGGAAAAGGGGGTAAATTTTAATATTTTACTATTTTAGTTATTAAGTAAATCTTAATGTTTCTTTTACTAGATAAACACTTAACATATATTTTATTTAGAGAAATCTCTCTCTCTCTCTCTCTCTCTCTCTCTCTCTCTATATATATATATATATATATATATATATATAGATGCTATATATATATATATATATATATATATATATATATATTCTAGTGGCATAGCAAATTAATTATATAAATTATGCCATTCAAACTAGGGTCATTATTTTTAAAGCAGTAAATCATATTTCATGTTGTTAGTGACATTCATTCGCACTGCGTTACTGACATCCATCCTTATTTTTGTATATAAATTTATTATGTGCTTCTAGTCTAGGGATTGTGACAAGTTCAAACCCATAGATTTATTTTTCAAGCCTTGTTCTGAGGATAGTTGACACTTCCCAGAACCATTTATGTCATATAAAAAGACCTCTGGCGGTGATCCCTAAGTCTGGCACATGCTATGCCCATCCACTTTCTTCATACAAAAAGGCCTGCATGTCATCGATGACCACGACATGCCTATCCATTTTGTTTTTCGTCCAGAAGCACGACCTTATCTTTGAGTTCTCTGCCTATGTCGGTACTGCATCTTATTTATATTATTATTTCTTTTGCTTATGACCTAATTTTAGTGCTGTAATAATATTAAAATTGTGCTCTGCTTAAAAATATATATAAATGCCAACCACTTCTAGTTTTATTAATTAAATTTATTTCAGTCTTATACAATCCCACCATCGTAACTTATTTCTGTATTTAAGAGCATCTATATGCCTTGGGGGAAATAAGCGTTTTTCTTACCAGCGCTAATTAACAGAATTTTCATTAAGTATTTTTGTCATATAATCAAATATGTTTTCAAATGTATTTTATTTATTTTCACAACCTTAATGGTGTGAAAATAGTTTATATTATATCTGTAATGAATCCCAGAATGGTCCTGAAGTAATAATGTTAGTCACCATGTTTCAGAGCCATATATAAAAGCGTTAATAGCAATTTTATGTGAATTCTTTCTAATAAGTGATTGGCATCTTAATATTGGACCCACCAAAGATGTATGTTTATAATATATTATTTAGCTAATAAAAGAGCATATGAGAAATAATAGCATGAATGACAATATGTAATCATCTACTGCTTGCTCATTCACGCACATACTAATATACTTAATTTATAAATGTATGTAAATAATTTGTCATTATATTAAACTAATTTTTATTATCCAATTTGTCTGAGTAGTTCGAATTCCTCTTTTCTCCACTTCCAAAAGTACAGCCATGCTTATATATATTTTAGTTTAGTCATAGTAATAGATGTCTCGTCTTCTCGTGCTTTGCTAGTGGGCCGGTTAAAATTAATTCTCATGTGCCATCAGTATTATGTTAATCATTAGGTGTTAGATCTGGGGCTTAGAGAGTGGGTTCGAATTCAGGCTGGTTCTTGACCTAAATCTCAGGCTTGACTGGGTTAGAAGTACATTTTGTCAGTTCCAGCTTATGTTAGATGGATAAACATGTTTTGACCAGTACAGTATTGCCACTCAATGCAATCCAGAGTAATCAATGGATGCCAGAAGGATTGTGCATAAAATCCCCGTCAAGTGCCTACTCATCCAATAGACAAAAACTAGTTTGGGGATATTGGATGACTAGGCACTAGATGGGGATTTTATGCACAAGCCTTCTGGCATCCATTGATTACTCTGGCTTGCACTGAGTGGCAATACATATAGAGAGTTTTGCCTGTTTTCATATAATTATACTTATAGTACAATTTGTGATTAGAAGACTTAACATTTTAAAATTAATCAGAATAAACCTCAACACACTACAGATTGTTATTATAATGTTTAATATTTGTATTTCCACATGTGCTTATGAAACTTAAATTTTAACAATAGTGATGATATGACTATACCAGTTAAACATTTTCTCATCAGATTAAATCATAATTGTATATAAACAGAAAATACATTTGAATAAGAAAGAATAATTTCAAGTATTAATAGTCCTTAATGAATAGCTGATTGATAAACAATTGATGATGAAAGTATATTTACTGTAGAAGAAAGTAATATATTTCATGACAATTATATGACTAACAGTTGTAAATAATAATAAAAGTATATATTTTATTTTGTTTAAATAGTATGTGATTAACTTATTTTATATATAAATTGTCTGGGTTGTAGATTAATTCAATGTCCATTACATCCATAGCAAGTCACGATCTAGGTGATTTGCCCTGGTTATCATCACATATTTAAAAAAAACATTTCTAGTTCAGTCCTATTAGTGTAGAAATAGAGTAAATGACTGGAATTTTTCCTGATGAATCAGGTGTCACCAATATCATTTCGCTAACACCTAACTGACCATTACTTCAACAAAAAAACTCCAATAAAAGAACTATATTTTACTGCTCAATTGCTGCTTTATTTTACCAGCTATCTTAACTGCAAATTTTAAAAGTGTATCATTTATCTTCCTATTGTGCTCAAATCTGAATCATATTCAAAACCTGTTACTATTTGAAAATGATTTGCAAGTTCTAAATTAAATTAATTGAAATGTTCCTGAAGATTAGAAATATCAACTTGAATATTGTTTTTCTTAATAATTTTTGTCTCTCTAGTTTTCATTAACATGTATTTTGCATCTCACTAATCGATGATAACTTCCTGTGTTAAATTTATTAAGAATATTACAATCTCGAAATATATATATATATTCTGTTACTCAAAATATAATCCATTCTGTTGTACTTTCATTTGGATGCTTCCATGTCCATTTCCCTTACAATTATATATATATAACTGATTTTAATGTATTATTTATATATGTATTATTACTCTTTTAAAATATTGTTTGTATAATAGTCTTTTAATTTGTGGTATGTATGCTAAAATATATTAATATCTACGTTGTATGTATATACATGTTGTGAGTGTATGTTGTGTCTGTTGATAAATATTGTACACTTCACAAGATAATACAATAACAATAAATACTGTATTGTAAAGAAATCATAGTCAATTTATACCACCTGCTAAGGTATATTGGAACAAAATATAGTGGATGTGAGATTTCTATTGTATACATAGTCTTAAAAATAGTATTAAAAACATCCAGATTAAATTATTTTTTAATATTTAGGATTTAAATCATACAATTATGCCAGATTAAATCCATGTTGTCACATTTCATTTTTTTCCTTAACCTTCTGTAAATATTTTTTTTAACCTTCTCATTTTGTGACTTCCTTCTTTTTTTTTACGTTTTAAAAAGGGTAATGATATCTCTTTCAGTGTCTACGTATATAACATATCCCTCACATTGATGAAAAATGCATTATATTATAATCATTTTGTTTTTATTGTTAGTGCATCACCATTTATCTAGCAATCACAATTCTCTGTATCTGCAAAGCATTTCAGATCACACAATATGAAGCATAGTAGTGAATGCTTTGCATGATTTGTGCAGTGGTAAACTGTCAGACTCTGGCGGGTAAGAGTTTTGGATCAATTCCAGTTCTTGTATAAATTCCCAAGCAATAAAGTCATTCGATTATTCATTTATCTGCAGTAGTGGAAAATCCTCTAATATGAGGAAATATAAACAAATTCTATAAACACAGAAAGAAATAACCACCTCCCCCTTCACACACATTTATTATTTAAGAAGCACAATGTCACAAATACTTTTGTCTGATCTAGTTTTAATTTCCGTCAAAAAAGAAATCAAAGAATATCACTTAGTCTCATAAAAGATTTCTCGAAAAGTAAATCTGGAAGACTGTGTTTAAATCTTTTTACCTTTATTTTTAAAAGATGTTAAATTTTTATTTATTTTTAAAAAATATATATGTTGTTATTTCTTTCTTTGAATAAAGTTTTCCATTTATTTTTAGAGTAATTCTACATATAATCTAACTTATATTAACTTCTTATATATATATAAATATAGGAGATTTGAACTCAGACTTTCAAGCCCCTTTACTACCCATACTATCTCATAATACTGATACACATGACCACACACATGCAGAAAAGATAAATAATCACCAATATTCGTATTTCGTGTTAAACCAGAACTCATCAGTGATAGGTGGTAATAGAGCAGTTTGTTTGAAATGGCCATAGAGCTTAAACAATCCTGATCAGAAATCCTATAACTATCACAAGTTACCTAAGAATAATTAGTTGTGCATTTAATGATCAACATTAAATGGATAGCAGATCAGTTTAAGGAGTGTTTATTTTTTTAAAAATGCCAAAATTCATGATGGACTTGACTAGGTCAGATTATGGCAGGTTAGGGTAATCATTATATCACAAAGGTCAGTTGAAAAATAGTAGAATAACAAATAATTTATCACTCATATTACTACGCATATATATATTAATTACATTAGAGTATATAATATACTAATTTTATTTCAAGTATAAATAAATTTGTTTATGCGATTATACTTAACTTTATTATCTAATCTCAGTTTTGTGTTAAATATATATATATTATGCAATAATTAATTATAGATTAGCTTTATTGTGTAATAAATGTCTGTTGTAAGTTGACCTATTCTTGTTGAAAATCTACAGAAAATTTAGCCGAAAAAAATTTTTGATTGAAAAGCACACGCTATGAATACAAACACAGGTCAAGTTATATTACTGAAATATGTATTTATCTCTCTTATTTATCTAGTACAGTATATATACTGCATTATACATGTATATATGCAAAAATAATAATAGTCACATTCCTTTACTATATATGTTTATAATTACAAGTAAGACTTTATGCTGAAAATATGTAAGGTCAAGTGATAATTATCAAGTACTATTAATTAATAAGTGAACTGCCCTCTAGCTACTCATGTTCAATAACTTTTTACAGTAAATCTTCATATATATAAAGAGAGAAGTAGGGAGGGTGGAAGAGAGAGATAAGATTTACTCCTAAGTAAAACAAGGAAGGAAAGTTGTAAATTCTCTCTACTTGAACAATTGATTAGCACGTGAATATTGTCTTTCTTTCACTGTTTTTTTTATTTTTTTAGAAAATTTTTGAAGATATCATTGCTTTAAAGTTGGCTACATGTATAGAGGGATATTAATAATTTTTATAAATACATTTCAGCTATAATATATTTAAGCAAAGTACTAATTAGAAACCATCATTACAAATTGAAATCACTTCAACTAGTAGTATAGTATATGTTAAACCATTAAACATCACATGATCACCATCTCTTATACTAGCACATAATTTCATTTTCATAGTTTTGTAATTAAGTAGAGATAAAAGGTGGCTGCTGGAGGGATTGCATTAGATACTAAGATCTAGGTGCAGTGCTCTCAAATCCTAGGCTCCTCACTGACAAAGACCACAAGCCAGAAACTAGGCTGGGGATATTGAATGAGTAGGCACTAGATGGGGATTTTATGCACTAAGCCTTCTGGCATCCATTGATTACTCTGTATGGAGATAGTTTTGCCACAATACATCACATCACATCACATGCCTTGTTTAATAACAATTGTGTGCAAGTATAAGAGATGGTGATCATGTGATGTTTAGTAGTTTAACACAAATCCTGCCTAATAGGGTAGTGGTGGCTATGGTTGTTAAAGAGCCAAAGACACCAAAATGTATGGGTGCTGAACTGAGTTCAGACCCATATGACTATATAAGCTATTGAGCTTAGATTGAAAATATTGTATTTTAAATTTTATTCTCATAGTTTTGTTAAGTAGAGATAAAAGGTGGTTGCTGGAGGGTTGCATTAGATACTAAGATCTAGGTGTAGTGCTCTCAAATCCAAGGCTCCTCACTGATGAAGGCCATAAGCCTGAAACTAGTCTGGGGATACTGAATGAGTAGGCACTAGATAGGGATTTTATGCACTAAGTTTTCTGGCATCCATTGATTACTCTGTTTGGCACAGGGTGACACTACTGTATGGAAAGAGTTTTGCCTTGTTTAGTAGTATATGCCTGAATCTTTTTAAATCAAAAGTAAATTAAAATTTCTAATTGATACTTTTTTTAATTATGTTATAGCTAAAATTTATTTATAAAAATATTCAGAAATTCTATTAAATTATTAATATTTAAATCCAAAAGACCAATATATTTTCATAAATATAACCATTATTAAGTTACCTTGCTGGTGAGCAAATTTTAAATGATTTCATTTCTGACTGAAGAAAACTGGAGGGGAGGGGGGTCATTAAGGTAGTAAAAAAATAATTTGTACTATATTAGAATGAGCAACCATTACAATTATCCTAGAGAAGTTCAGCTATTAAAAAAAAATAGTAATAATAAAAAGAAAAAGCAGGAAATTATTTATTAAGGAATTGAGACTATTAACAAATGATAATGATGAATGAAAATATCTTTAATGATTATGTTGCATAACTTATGTAGTTCTTATGGAAAATGAGACTAATATTTTTTGTTGTAATTAAAAAAAGAATTTGAATATGTGAGCTTAAAAAGTCTTTTATCAATCTCCACACATAAAAAATAGGAAAATCACAAAGTGAAAATTTTAGGGTATAAAAGTCAGAGTCAGTAATATTATAAATAAAAGGATTCATTTTTAGCACACCTAATTTTTTTAATGACTTGCAATAGTCTTAACAATGCATTTAAGAATTCTTTGTTATTTGTGCATATATATTTAATTAAATATTTCAATACATTGCCATTATAATAAAGAATAAAACTGGAGAGATTATATCCATATAAACAGAGATAACTTTTAGCTTTTGATGTTGCTAAGAAACTATTAATTACTACTAATTAACAATTTCCAAGGTTAAATAACTTTTCTCAATGTATAGTAGCTCTTTGTTTTGAGTTTTTTTTTGTAACCCAAATTATTATGTGGATTTATAACATTAAATTAAACAAAACATTGTACATGTAAAGAAAGGGAGTAAATCACTCTCCCCAGGCTATGAATTAAAATCACTCTAAATGTTAAACAAAGCATCAAGAATAGAGTGAATCCACCTTTTTGGACTGCTGGTATTTATAAGCATATCTTTACCAACATTGTTAGTAAATCAGAATGATTTTAAAAAATAGATGAGTACGCGATCTCTGCCATTTTGAATTTCAAAATCGACCAAAAACATCCTCTGACACATCTAAGTGATAAAAAAGTATGTGAAAATGCACTTCTCTATAAAGCTGTTTTAATATTTCAACCAGAAGACTGGTTTTCATCAGAAATACCCCCATAGCTATATTGCTTTACTCACATTTCCCCCATTTTAATAAAGAATATCCTGAATTTTTGCAGTCCATTGAAAAGGAATTTAAGGCTATTTTTTATTTAAAGGGGAGTATGGCTGGAACAGTATAGGTATGGGGTGTTTCAAATATTTTACATAGATTTCAACTAATGTTATGCATTAATTTCTATACATATAAATCAAAGACAAATAAGTGATTAAGTTATATTTCAACACTTATATTTACAGCATGCAAGGAACATTTGATTATAATCATTTTATTAAATTGCACTCATAGAGTAAATCCCAGGAAAATCAAAAAGATGCTGAATTAACCATGACATTTATCTTGCTATAATATTCACAGTGTATGCATTGTCATCTGAGTTTAATATAGATGTACTTAATATATGTATATGAATACTTTATATCTTACTACTACTAATAGTTCATTATGGAAAACATGGTTAGTTTGATCATTATTTAATGTTAAATTATTATTCTTAGTATAATAGTTGATAATTGTCTACATATTCTAGTAGAATATATTTTATTATATATTAAAATAGTCATTAATAAAACTACTCTAAAACTAATAACCCTCAATAGCATATCAAAGAGGAAGAGTAAAAACAAGTCATTATTCACTAGGATAGTCAGTGGTCTAGATCTTATGATTTCCTTTTCTAGTTTTACTATTTGCCAATAAGGTCTAGATATCAATCTACTGACCAGTAATGATTATCTGAAAAATAAATTCAAACATGCTTACAATCTAAAAAGTATTTTTGAAAATGTCTGGACATGGCAGATGAATATACTAACCACTTTATCATGAGGCATATATATCCATTAGAAACCAGTCAATATTTAAACAATTCCAGTATAGATAACAACCAACAATCTCAAAGTGTTGTCAAGGCAACCTCCTTTTATCAATAAAAACTACTCCAAACAAAGAGAGTAAATCATTCTCTCCCAAAAGCACTCTAAATGTTGCACACAAAGGATCAAAAATAAAAGGAAATCATGAATTATTATGCCTTGTTTTGTGCTGTGATTGTGCTGATTATAGTGCTTTTGATAAAATGTCATGGAAGACTAGAGAAACAGTCATTTGCCTGGTCCATTCTGGGCAATTCGACTGAGTGCAAGCCAAAAGTCCATAATTAATTGCTGAGAAGCCATCAAATAATGTAAAACCAACTCAAGGAGTATTGTGACCTGTATATATGTGAACTGTATGCTGCCTAATAAAAACCATTGCAAATATCAACAGCAATACAACAGAAGCTTCACAGAAGCCCACCAGACATAGCTATATTTGTAAAGACTAATCCCACAAAAAGTCTAACAATACCTGAATTCAAAGCTTGAACTATTAATGATGAAAAGGTCATGTGTATGAACTTTAATTATATATTATTATGACTGTATATTATTAATATTAGATATTTTATCTCCTACATTTAATCTATAAATTATTATGACAGATTTTGCATAAAATATATCTGTTTATAAATTAGAATGAAAATAGATTATGGAAAACAATTAATTTTGTTATTACAACCCTCACCATTCTCTTAAAAACTTATTTAAATTTTAAAAATCAGAATTAATAATGGTCATTTCCATTAGTCTTAAGTATAGAAATTTTAAAAATAATTTAATCATTAATATGAATAATGCAGATTAATGATGTCTGGAAATAAAAGGCTGAATAGACAGATTAAGTACATTATGCAAGATTGTCTTTTTAATAAGGTTTATAGTTTTAAGCAAAATACCCTACAGGTTGGGAATCAGGCATGGGATAGGATAATTGAGGGTATTAAATTTACTTGAATTAATGTACTTTTATTTCTGGCTCTTTTATATATATATATATTGTAACGATATATAAATATATCGTTACATTAATTTAAAAGAAAAACAAAGTTCGCAAATAAAAATAAATGTATTAAAAATCTATAAAAAAACTAGACGCTAAAATTAAAATGTTGTTAAATATATATATTCGCACAGATGCTAAACTTTAAAAATATTTTTTTTATATATATAAATAAAAAAAAGGTATTTGAACGTTTTTTTTTTTTGATAAAAAAATACAAGAGTTAAATATTAAAATATTTAATATAAGTTAAAATAAAAACAGGTATTAATTAATTCCTGTAATCTATAAATGGAAATGATTGTTTATTATTTGAAAAACAAGCTAGCCCTCAAGGCTCTTATGTAATTAAAGGGTCAGATGGAAATTAGATAAGAGAAATTAGCTGGACCAATGGAAGCACCAAGCCTTGGCTCGGACCCTAACGAAAGTGATGGATTGGTGAAGTTTTGTTGTTTGAATCCGTGTGGATAATATAAAAATGAGAAATATTGAGTATTGGGCAGTTCCAGCTGTTTGTTGTGAGAGATGGGGTAGGACGCACATACCTCACTCTCTCTCTCTCTATTTTTAAAAATGAACTGATTGAGATACCGAAAGGAACCAGCTAATGCCACCTCCAGAACATTATCTTCTAAACGAGAAGTCACGGGAATATAAAACAAGAACCTGGACTCTGCTACTGTAAGCTAGTGACAATGAACTTAAAAATTTTTTTTAAATAATTAAGAACTTTCGTGAAAGCAATTTAAATGTTAAAATGGAGTTTCTATTTGACCTTTAAGTTTAAAATCAATTGATGTTTAATTTTATATATTTGTTATTGATAAAAACATCATTTCCATTTATTTTAATTGTATAAATTATTTATTGTTTAAATTTTAAATGTATGAAATTTAAGGTGTTTATAGACGCTTGCATGGATTCGTTTGCGGTTAATTATATTTTGGTTTCCATATTTGATCAAAATATATAGACATTCGATAAATAATGATACCTTACGGTGAGTATCTAAAATGTATTTATTCGGATGTCTTTTAAGTTATTGGTGACAACGCAAGTATCTTATGGTGAATACTATTGGGTTACTTATAAGTTTCCCTCTGCGATTGTCGGTATCAATAATTTTGTATTTTGATCGTTTATGCTTATTTTGAAATGTTTTTGACCGTGGAATCTATGTAATCGATCTATACCCAACATTTTTAAACAAATCTGTGCGAACGTATATAAATGTTAAAATTAAGTCGGGCGCGAATGGCTATATAGTTTTGTAAAGTTGTATTAAGGGAGGGTAATCTTAGGTTATTCATTTCGTAGTTGAATTGGTTCAATGGATTGGATATATTTGTGTAATTAGTAGATGTAGTATGAGATCCACTACGAGCAGGATTATAGATATACGCCACACACCCTCTGTTTGCCTATGGATGGGTTTGTAAGTCAGCAGAAGACCGCAGTCCATTCCTATGGAGTTTTTAGTTTATTGATCTACTTGCCCACAGATGTCACATTCCTGTTGGTGGAGAGTCAATGTCTTCTCTATTTCTACTTATTGTTCAGATGTACATTCCTGACAATATAGTATTTTGTGTTGTCGTATCATGCTACATTGAATACATGAATGTATCAGATGGATTGGCGCCAGTTGATTGCGAAATTTGTTGCTAAGGTTAAATCAGGGAAGAATATTTTCCTTTCAAATGCAGACCTATGTAGTCCATTCATACTCGACCCTCTAAATAAAATATTAAACATTATAGCAAGCTATTTTAAATGTAAAATTAAAAATTAAGATAAAAATCTAAATGTTAAACTTATTCCTCGAATTTAGAATGATTTTATATGTGCGTAAATAAATATTTTTCTGTGTTAATTTCTGGCAGTGGCTTTTATTATTTTATTCTTTTATATTTAAGTTATAAAATTTATAGATTTTTATCTCGGCATCTCCGCTGAGCTAGTGACAATGGGCTAACGATCTAAATATGTAAATAAAGTGGAATCCTAACAGCGCGTATCTGCCTACTTTATAAATTTTTCTAGGCTCAAATGCCTAGATGGCGCCCTTTGGTAGTGCGGTGCGATGCGATCTCCCACTTCGTTTGGATCGTTATAATATATTGTTCATAAATGAATATGATACCTTTGTGTTGTCCGGTCACTCACACCCAGCAATTTAGTTTGCACAGTAGTATGTGGGAGACTGCACATTCTTACCATACATCATATGCTTCATATATATATATATGAAAAACAAAAAAGCAAGTTAAACTTGCCAATGCTTGTATTTATGATCAACAGATGGCATTTTAACAAAAACACCATCAAAGAGTGTTTATTTACATAAACGTCAGAGTAAGCATTCACTATCTCTTTCATTAGTTCCACCTTCAGATCATGATTTCAAGCTGATTTTGCTATCATCAGTGAAGGACAGGAAATAAGAAACTAGATCTAAACACTAAACTCTGAGCGTTTATGAAACAATTTCTATTCAGCTTGCAAGCGTGAATTTTTTAGACACGTAATGTTTTCAAAATCAGCATAGCAAGCCAGATAGCTATATGGGTCTGATATCAGTTCAGTATCTCCACATAGTAGAAGCCTCTGCAATATATATCAGTGCAAGAAAAACTTCAAAGGTACATTTATAAAAAACAAAAAAGCAAGTAAAACTTGCCAATGCTTGTATTTATGACCAACAGATGGCGTTTTACCAAAAACACAGTCAAAGCATGTTTGTTTACATAAACGTCAGAGTAACATTCACTACCTCTTTCATTAGTTCCACCTTCAGATCATGATTTCAAGCTGATTTTGCTACCATCAGTGAAGGACAGGAAATAAGAAACTAGATCTAAACACTAAACTCTGAGTGTTTATGAAACAATTTCTATTCAGTTTGCAAGCATGAATTTTTTAGACACGTAATGTCTTCAACATAAGCATAGCAATCCAGATAGCTATATGGGTCTGATATCAGTTCAGTATCTCCACATAGTAGAAGCCTCTGCAATATATATCATTGCTTTTTTATTTTTCATAAATGTACCTTTGAAGTTTTTCTTGCAATGATATATATTGCAGAGGCTTCTACTATGTGGAAATACTGAACTGATATCAGACCCATATAGCTATCTGGCTTGCTATGCTGATTTTGAAGACATTACGTGTCTAAAAAATTCACGCTTGCAAGCTGAATAGAAATTGTTTCATAAACGCTCAGAGTTTAGTGTTTAAATCTACTTTCTTATTTCCTGTCCTTCACTGATGATAGCAAAATCAGCTTGAAATCATGATCTGAAGGTGGAACTAATGAAAGAGGTAGTGGATGCTTACTCTGACGTTTATGTAAACAAACACGCTTTGACAGTGTTTTTGGTAAAACGCCATCTGTTGATCATAAATACAAGTGTTGGCAAGTTTAACTTGCTTTTTTGTTTTTCATAAATATACCTTTGAAGTTTTTCTTGCAATGATATATATTTCAGAGGCTTCTACTATGTGGAGATACTGAACTGATATCAGACCCATATAGCTATCTGGCTTGCTATGCTGATTTTGAAGACATTACGTGTCTAAAAAATTCACACTTGCAAGCTGAATAGAAATTGTTTCATAAACGCTCAGAGTTTAGTGTTTAAATCTAGTTTCTTATTTCCTGTCCTTCACTGATGATAGCAAAATCAGCTTGAAATCATGATCTGAAGGTGGAACTAATGAAAGAGGTAGTGAATGCTTACTCTGACGTTTATGTAAACAAACATGCTTTGACAGTGTTTTTGGTAAAACGCCATCTGTTGATCATATATATATATATATATTCTTTGTTTATACATGAGTGTAAAGAAGATGCCATTTTCTGCCTTTTACTCTTAGTTAGTAAACTTTCATTATTTACCTCCACTACATCCTGAAATGATTGATATTAATTTAGTTTTTCTAATAGTGTACTTTACAAATGATTTAGCATATCCGGAATCTGTAAATGTAGTAAGTCTTAAAACTGTGTTATGATCGATTGTATCAATAAAATAGTAGTATCAGCTTGTCTGTGCAGCAAATCTGTATCTATCCAGAGACAATTAAGATGGGTAGTTCCATATATCGGCTATGATAATAGAATCAATGAATCTCTAATTATATTAATTTGTCTTCAAACTAGATAAGGCAGTTAAATAAAATAATATAATTATGCTAAATTCAATCCCAGATAAAAGAACTAATAAGCTGATGTTTTCCATGGATTACTATTAATTAAATTATTATTTATGTTATGATGATGTATATACATAAATAAATTGTAGTTTTTTATTATTTTTAGCATTCGTCATTTATTGCAATCAATAAGGTTAATTAAAATATGATAGAGTCTCTAGTACCCAACTGAACTTAGCAGGCTATAAAAAAAGGAAAAAGTATTTGATCATGTAACGTTGAAATGTGGAGCTCACATGTAAATTACCCTTGGGTGATTTTTCATGAGCTGTATATTTTTGATAGTTGGAAAGAATATATGTGGATTGAATTTTCTAAGTGTGAGATTAGTTGAATTATATGGCTACAGAAAAAAGAGCAAACATTATTTGGAATGAAAATATTTATAGGTATATGATACTTTAAAAAATACTTTAAAAAAAAAAATATTGGTTTAAAAATATTCAATTTATAAAAACGACATCGGAATAAATTTTGCATAGTTGATAAGTCATAATATTTATTATATATTAGAGAACAATATATATATTAGTTTTGAAAAAGAAAATCGTAATTAGCTGTATATTAGATTATGAAGTTTGGTGCAATCTGAAGAAAATAAAAAACTAAGATAAAAAAATTAGTACTGATGTTATAAACTAAAAGTAAAAAATGAATAAATACAAAAAGAAATAATTGGAAATTTTGAAAATATATTAAATATAGGAATAAATTTGATAAAAAATTAAATTGATAAATGAGAGTAAACACTATATAAATAAAACAAAAATGGAAAGAAAAAAAAATACTAATAAATTAGGGTTTAAATTTTTTTTTAAATGATTAATTTTGACAGGGGTAATAAACAATAATTAAACAATGACTTATCATTGCAGGAGATGATTAATACAAGTTTTTAAAAAAATTAAACCTGGGAAAAGCTACAAATTAGTTTTTAACTTTGCTATTGAATTGTTTTAATGGATTTGTAAATGAAGATATACCAAAAGTGGATTAGTTTTAAAGAAAACTGAAAAAATAATTGAGATTTGGATAATTAAAAACAGGTAGCAATAATGCCCGTTATGTACAAATGTTTCTTAAGGTAAGGATAAAGATACAAATATTAGAAGATATAGATGGAGGATTTAGGAATGATAGAAGGACTGGGATTATAATTTTAATTGATTGAAATTGTAGAACGAATCATATATTGATTAGGAAATCATATTTAACTTTTTTTAGTTATTGAAAAAAAATGGAACAAAGTAATTGGAGAACTAAGATTTGAGTTAGGGAAAATGAAAGCGAATAAAGTTTATTATAATAATTTAAAATATTTTATATGAAAAATTGTCTATATATATATATTACACTAAAGTGTAGATTGAAAATTTTAAGCAACTGTCAATGATTTAGAAGTTTTCCCGAATTGCTGTTTATTAAAAATAAACAAATCCTGTAAATTATCAGATAAAATTACAAATCATATAAAAAGTATTATTTTAAAAGTCTAACAGAATAAGTCGAATTATATGAATATTACTGTATTTAATATAAATCAAGTTGAATTTTACTTATATATATATATAGGTTAACTGTGAGGGAGACAAGTTTGTCTTTTACCACCTAATTTACTATGCATGCATATTGTTTTTTCAAAAAAAAAAAATTAAGATTAAATTTAGAATATAAAATATCTAAGCCTAGATAGAAAGAAAAAAATCCAAAATAATATACCTTTTTTTTTTTTTTTGAGGATAATAATATCGTTCCTTTTGATAATGACAAAAAAAAAAAAAAACATGAATAAGTTGCTTAAGGTTGTAAAAGAAAAAAAAGGAAAATTGCTATTAAATTGTAATAAAGAAAAGTCAAAGACATTGATAATTAATAAATTAAAAAAGAGGAAAACAGTAAAAAAATGGGAAAATATTGCATTGAAGAAGTGAAAAAGTATACTTATTTGAAAAATTAAAATTAGTAATGAATGGAAAGTACATTACAATTAGAAAGATTATTGAACACTTAATAAAATTTGAACAACACAGAATATTTTCTTTAAACATATGAGTTATTTATAATAGATACAGTATAAATAAAATCTCATGGAAAGGAATGGCTATACATAGACTCAGGAAAATTAATATATCTTAATGTGAATTGTTAACAGCTTTTATTTAAAAGAAGATAGAGATGCACTTGGAAGAAAACATATGGATGTTGAATGACACTTGATAAGATGTAATGAGGTTGTCACTATTTCAAATAAAAAAATGCCAGAAGCAAGGCAAAAATATTTGAAATTTCACCATTTATGGATGAAAACCATTGCTAAACTAAGTTTTTATAAACTATTTAGAAGAGATGTGCAACAAATTGGTAGAGGTAAGTATTAAAATATGCAAATAAAGCATATAAGGGAATATATTTCAACATAAGAATTAAAATAGAAAGATGCAATTTTTGTAATTAAAAGCCGGGAAATGTTATGATTTTTTTTAATGTATCAAAATAATAACTCTATTGAAGTTGAAAATATTTATTAATAATAATAGAGGAACAAATTTAGAAAAGTATAGATGACAAAAAAATGAGCTGAGCAAAAAAAGATTTAAATATTACATGATTTACTTGGATGCAGAAACAAAAAACATTGAACATTTACCATTAAAGTGTAAAACTTTTGTAAATGTAGTAAAGAAATGATTAAATTATTGATATATATAATGAGAGAAATATTATGGTATAAAAAGAACTGATAGATGTATTTTTAGAGTCAAGAAATAACTGGTAAACTATGAATAAGACAGAAAAAATAAATAAATATTTTATGAATATACGAATTAGTAGTCAACATGAAAATTTTTTTTCTCTCTCTTCTCTAATGTCATCTATTGTAAGACAAGATAATAAATGTTTATCTGATAGCAATACAATTTATTCAGCATCCTCAGACTGGTTTCTGGATTTTGCTTTTTTCAAGTGATGATCTGTTTGTAATTTTAGTAGCAAACACTTGTTAAAAGTGTTTTCAATTGATGAACACTCTCAGTACATAACATTACACCACATATTAAAAGTTACAGCTTTTTAATTCTTTGAAAATGTAATACTATATAATTATGCCCTTGCTTGATGCAAGATAAGCCCACTGACTAGTCTACACCCATTATGTATATAGTTGTATGTATATAGTAGATATCTATTGTAATGGGATATATATATATGTGTTACATTTAAATTCTAATGCTTAATGTTTTTATAAATATCTAATACTGAATTAAAATCGCCAACGTTCAAAATGCACAAATAGCGAATTATTAATTTATTAATATGTTAGATTGATTTAAATATTAAAATAAGCTTTAAAAAATAAATAAATTATAAAATCGAAGCAAAGATTCTAATCTTTAAATAAAATATATAATAAAAAACCTTTTTAATAATAGCGAAGATTTTTTTTTAATTATAAAAAAATTACAAACAGATCTTTAAGGCAAAATCACAATTAAAGAAATGATTTCGAAATAGATGAGTTCCCGCCCAGAGATAGAGACACAGACCTCAGTGGAAAAACTTACTTAGCCATAAACCCAAAATCTGCTTGTCCACAAACTGAATTAACCAATAAAATATAAATAATGAAATATGTTTAATGAATCCATGCATTCCAGAGATAAGGTGCCCGATGACTATAAAAAGAAAAATCCAAAATATAATTAGTTAGTTGGAAAATCAGAAAATTAAAGTTTTGAATTCATCTGTAAAAAAATAATTTTAAAAGTTATCGCCGTCACCAAAAAAAAATGTAATTAGCTTCATCGTGCTTCCTTCGGTACGGCCGGCCGAAGGCAGTTTTCATCTCCACGGATCCCAGGATCAAACCACTGGTACCGTCTTCAGAAAACATCGTAAAATGCATCTTCATAAATTGTCACAAGTCTTCATAAATTTTTGTCACAAGGGAACGAGCACGGAAAAAAGAAAGTATAATTTATAAAAGATAAAATGAAATATAAACTGTTAAATTTAAAATCTTCGAACTTTATGTATCTTTAAAATGAATAATAGACTTTCTCTCTCAAGCAAACCTGAACTTTATTTCTATAAACTCTTATTTAAAGTCTTAAATGTAGTCTCTTTAAAAAAAAAATGTATTTTTTTATATTTTTATTCATGCTAAATTAATATCTGTTTGTAATAGGGTAGGGGTTTGCGATTGCAAACTTAAATTTAAAAAATAGAAACACATTGTTATTTGTGCATTATTAAATTTAAAAAGAAAAACAGGTTATATAAATTTGCAGTTAATTTCAATCAGTTAAGTTAATTGTATCCAGAAACACAAAAATGCAGTGTTGAGCAGCTTTAGGGAATACACATCTCTCCAGCCTGATGTCCGGTCAAAACAGCAAGATCTGCCCGTGAAATAATGTCAGCATAACATCTTAGAAAATCTCCATCAATATCTAATTGTCTCCAATAGTAATTATTGTGAATAATAAGGAAACTCATCAAGGAAATGTCCCAGCCGGCTGGAAGAAGCAACAAACACGAAAACAAAGTTCTAAATCTACGTTCAAAATCCTAGGTAAAACATTTGCTTATTTTTGTTTATACTGTAATAGCCATTGCATTGCATTAATTCGTGCAAATCCTCCAAGAGTCTAATTATATGAACTCTATATCATACATAAAATGAACTATTGATGTGTTTAAGTTTCAAATGCTATTAATGCTTTATTATTATATTTGTGAATGCTATATGAATTAATATGTGCATGATCATTATATCAGTGTTATTAATTAAATTAGATAAATACCAGTGTTCTATTATTAAAATCTACAAGAATATTTAAACTAGTTTAGAAATGTTAATTTAAAATATGTGTGTATTATTAAATTATAAAGATGTTTAAATTTAGTAAATTAATGTTAGTTAATAAATTGTCTTTAAAATTAAACTCTATTTGTCGGTCAATTCTTTTTATCAATCTCTTCTTACCAATATTTTATTATTGATTAAAATTAGACTGAGCTAGTTAAGGGAATTGTTTCGAGCACTGGATTATGAGCCTACTGACCAAATACGTTGTTTATTATTATGAATAGATAACTGGCGCCCGGAGTTTACTCCGAAACAAATAAAGTGTTTGGATAGTAGGGATTTGAATCTAGCAGCCGAGGTGGGACATTGTTGATAGTTAAAGCTATCAATAATAATATCCCATTTTGCTCGAACGTGCCGATTCGTTCACGTAACATTTATAATCAAATAAGATTATAAATGTATTATGAAAAGAAGGTTGGAAACCAGCCAAAACCTTTGCAGGGTAAGTAAGATTAATCTGCGGAGCGAACCCGGTACACTATATATACAGTTCGTTCAGATATATAATAGAACTTAATATATTTGTATGTCAGTATATTAAATGCATATAAATGCATGTATGACATGTATATTAATATGCATGCATACGGTAGTTAATACATATATATATAAAGACTAACTTAAGAAAATACATACAAAAAAAAATACAAATAAAATTACTTGTATGTAAAACTACTTTTATATTTCCACCAGCCAGAAAGAATATAATAAAATAGCAGCATTCAAAAATTACACGTCCAACATATTTGACCAAATTAAAAGATTTTATTAAAGAAAATTTAACCAATCACTGACAAATTTATATATGTAATTATTTTTATTATATATATATAATGCCTGAAATAGTATGTAAACAGATATGCATAAAGTGTATATGTAAAGATAAATATAATTAGAAAATTAATTAAATGATCTAAAATTGTGATTACTAAATAAAAACTGCAAATATGTAAGCAATTAACTTGAAAAGTTAATTATATCCACATCGAATTATATACAAAGAACCTTTCACAGAAATCAAATTATTGTTTATAAAAATCAATACTTTAATATAAAAGTTAATTATAACTTTCTCTAATTTTTTTAAATTAAAGTAGTATGGATAATTTTTGTCAATTGGACCATAAATATGTATGGCAGGCAAAACAATTTTATCAATCTCAATGAATTCAAATGACGAATTGATTGCATATTTTCTAAATCCTAAAGTCTTTACTTCAAATATTATATTATTTATTGTTATTATTATTAAATAATTGTTTACATAATTTTGTAAATATCATATAGGTGTTCTAAAGATTACACTATACTACCATCCTGTTTTTGTATGTTTTTATTATCAATCTAGATATTTTCAGATCACAATAGCTAGATACCACTTACAATTAACATCGATTGGCTATAGGCAAGCTACCAAAGAAAAATTCTAAGTTGTTTGTTTTTAAGGTTTACTTGTTTGGATTAAAAACTTTCAATTTAGATTTCAGCTCCATTCACATAAAAACCCAGACAGTAGATGATTTTGTTACAAACATTAAAAAAAACAGCTCAAGACTTTTTAGTATATTATATTTGAAAAAAATGTTAATTTTTGTTAGTATGGTTTAAAATATCAAAGAAAGAGTTGCATAACATCTGATAAAACTTTTTGCTCTTTTTAATATTACTTAAAAGTTTTTTTAACATTTGCCATCTGTAGACATTAATATTTAATCTCTTATAAAACGATACATAAATGAACACAATATTTGTCATTTTCTATTTTAATTTTTTTTTCTCTAGATTTGCGTCTAAATGATATATAACCTGTACATTTAATATTTAAATATATGTATACTGTCTATACTAAACTTAATGTAATTATAAGGGCCTTGAACTCAGACTTTCAAACTCCCCACAGCTATCCAATCTGTCTTATACAACTGATACACATGACCATATACAGGAGAAAAATATTTCTAAGTTTCCTGTCTAATAGAAGGTTTGAGATTTCAATAATGATGGAGTACTGTGATCAAAAGATAATATGAATCACTCAAAACTAATAGTTTGCTTTATTTGAACACACATGTCTACATATAAATCGCATAACCACTTTCAATTCTTAAATAAACCAATAGAATATCAACAATCTATTGTTAAGGCAACACTTAGATAATAAATAGAATCCTATTGAGTATTGTTTTGACTATATGTTGCTAATATATTATTAGTTTATTTAAACATTTTCTATGATGATGTGATTTACATATGATTACAAGTCTTAGCTATTGGCCTTTATAGTTTAATCTATATATATATAATTAACATATTCATTCAGAATATTGAATGTTTATTATAGTAAATAGATAAATCTTTGCTATATCAATATCTAACTTATATGAAAATAGTTTATGTTGGCAAAGCACAAGCTTAATTTCAGCATTTAAGTTTTTTATGTAAATGCTATATTATAATTTATGTTGGTCAAGGTTATTTTTAATTGTAAAAAATATATACTTTGTAACTAAAATTATTATTAATCTGTAAAAGAATTTATATTATAAGAATAATACTTAATCTTAAAACTTTTATCAACCATTAATTAGTTCATTTTATTAAGTAAAACCTTTTTAAAAAATCAATTTTTTTTTCATTAAGTTTTGTTTCTTATTTTAACATTCTATTATCTGTAAAAAAAAAAAAAAAAAAAAAACAACTCAGATTGATCTAATTAAAAATTTGGTAAATTCATTAATTTAATTATTGACTTATCTGAATTAAAAATATAATCATTGGCTTGGAAAATGAGTGGACTAATCAATTAAATTTTATTCTATAAAAAGGCCAGCTGAGAATTAGATTTCTTCCACACTGTGTTTCAGTCTACTCTGTTCTACATTCTAATCTATTCTCTTCCAGTCTATTCTGCTCTGTATTCTACTTGTATTTTATCATTGCCTGCTATATAATAAATTTAGAATCTTTGCCAGTGGTCATGGTAAAAATTATGAGCCACTAAAGCACTAGGAAAATGAACTTCACTCTCTGGTATGATCCTATAGCCATCGAATGTTTAACCTTGCTTGCTGACTAACCAATAACATAAGCTAACTATTACCATCAAATATACTGTTGAAGAAATGCACTTCTCATGGTTAACAAAACAATTCCAAACAAACTTCCTATACAAATCAACAAAACTGCAAAAGAAGACACAGAAACCATAGCCTGCATTTCTTTATATACACATGTTTATATAATTTAACTTCTCCAGAAAATGATAGCCTCTTCACTATCTTTTCTCTGGGCTTATAGCAAACTTTACTTATGAACTGTTTTATTAAGTAAGACATTACCGATAAGAGTGATATATAAGAAAGGGTGTAATTTTATATTTATACTTTATATCTATTTTATACTTTTTTTATTATTATTATTAATATATATATGTTTTAACCCTCGGAGTACTTGATATAGCTTGATAGTTTTAGTTTTAATAATCTAAACTAGATGGGTTTTTTTTTTAATTTAATCTTTCATATCATAAAGTTTTAAAAAGAATGAATATCACTTTTGCAAGTGTTGTTTAAGTACAATCCATATGACTTTGAAAAAGAAAAGTTTTTTTTAAAAAAACAATAAAGTTTACAGAGATAGATTTTTTATATATTACTGTTTATATATAATCATTAATAATCCACTGATGAGTTTTTTTAAATCATTTATATATGTGTATTTGACATGATTTCTGAGTGTACATAACTTTGTAAATTATTTGTTAGCAGTTTTACTTATTGGCTCTGTTTATGTCACACACATTTAAAATTTAAAGGAATTGATTTGCTTATATGTGAGCATTATATGTGATCAATTCAAATATTTATATCCTCCATGTGAGTTTATTATGTGTTTTGACCTTCATGATTTATTGTTCTGATTACTGCTTGAGATATTCATGGTTCTTGATATTTTTGTCTTGGGCAAAGTGACCTTCCTTACCATGATTTTAACATATTTTTGCTTCATAACATGGTTATTAATAGACCTATTTATTGCCATTACTTATTTGTTTGTTTTTTTCATGGTTGAATCCAATAAAACGCATATAAACTTGGTTTTGTAATACCCTGCTTGTGCATCCATATATAATGAGGAAAACTGATTGAATATTCATTGTTTGTTATTAACAATATAAAAGATAGGTGTGTGCATATCTGAATAAATTGTCAAGTCTTTGTAAATTTCAGGGATTATTAATAGTATTAAAAGTAAAATATAGGGGAAGTAATATTTAAACTATCACTTGTCAGATGCACTACATACTTATTTAAAAAAATTAATTGATAGTCAATCTGTGCTGTTTGAAATAATAATAGTATTTAAACCATACCATTGATTTGTATACTTTATTAAATTGTAAACGTTTTTAATTGTTAGATTTGCCAGAATTTTGTTTACTGTTGTCTGCTTTGCCAATTGTTATTTTGCCAAGAATTTCTATTCTCTGGGAACTGGAGGTGATTTTAGATATATGAGTGATGGTATAGCTGGATAGGCATTTGTCCTTGGTATCCTCATCAGTAAATTTTCTAGACTAAAGGTTTAGTGGCCATCTCTAATGAAGGATATTAAGTTCCTGCTGTCCATTACAATATATACATATATGCAAATTTATAAATAAATATTTAAAAATACAGTATTTAAAAGCTTATAAATATATGTATAACAGTCACTTAGGAGCGCTTTCAACCAACTTGTGGCTTTGTCAACTATCATGTTTAAAATGTCAGCTTTCCCATAATTCTATGATGTCAACTTTCCCATAATTCTGTGATTTTAATGTTTGCTGCTTGCCTATTAATCAAATGTTGCTTGTATTTACATATCAACATCCCTCTTTAATTTTCCTTTTATTATTATTTCTTTCAATTTCCAATATTTTTACGTTGTTATAATTAAAATCGAAACCATATATACATGATTTATTATGGTCATAAAAGACAGAAGCTGATAAATTATCATTATTTTTAAATTTTTGTTTTGTATTTTGAACCCTTTTAAATAACAAAGGAACACTTATTGTTATTTAAAAGGGTTCAAAATACAAAACAAAATTTTAAAAATAATGATAATTTATCAGCTTCTGTCTTTTATGACCATAATAAATCATGTATATATGGTTTCGATTTTAATTATAACAACGTAAAAATATTGGAAATTGAAAGAAATAATAATAAAAGGAAAATTAAAGAGGGATGTTGATATGTAAATACAAGCAACATTTGATTAATAGGCAAGCAGCAAACATTAAAATCACAGAATTATGGGAAAGTTGACATCATAGAATTATGGGAAAGCTGACATTTTAAACGTGATAGTTGACAAAGCCACAAGTTGGTTGAAAGCGCTCCTAAGTGACTATTATACATATATTTTTTTTTTATAAGCTTTTAAATACTGTATTTTTAAATATTTATTTATAAATTTGCGTATATTATTTTGAAGAAATACAGACATCGATTTATAATATTATATATATATAATTTTGTTATTTAATAAAATAGGTAGAATAAAAACTTACTCTTTAATAAGAAATATCATTGCGATAAGCAAAATTGTAAAACAAATTGTTGACTTCTCTTTATAGAAAAATGACAATATTATAAAATTATTTATTATAAATTCGATCTACTCTAGCTGCAATTTAAGTATTGCCTCACACCAGTCCCTTAGGCAGAAAAGCATAATACCCAGAGGGGGCCTATAGCTAGGCTGAAGCTATATAAAATATATAACCACAACCACCTTTCCAGGCCACAGATCTTCTCGACTGCTGAATTCAACCCCTGTCATCAAAGCACTTATTTGTTTTGAAGTAAACTTCAAGCACCAGCTAACTACAAGAAGTAGTTGACATGCCCTGAATGATAGTAAACTAATTAAACACCTAAGAAATCCCAACTAGCTCAATGGAAACAAATGGAATAAACTATGGGTCTAACTTCATTGCTAAATTGTTCTTAGTGGTATAATTAAAGAATTGCCTGATAAATGCTAAATTTCCAAGAATAATTTAATTTATTTTATAATACTTAAAACCAATTTATAAATTCACTCATCATTTATTGTCTGAATAAAATAATAATACATAAGATATCAGGCACACGTATTGCAAATAAACATAAAGCATTAAAATAAGTATAAAGCATTAAAACATGCACATATGTTTTACCATAAGCTATTTATATGTTTCAGAGAGTTCTATCAATATCTGTTCATTACACTAAACCTGCACATAAATAATTCATTTTATGCTGGTTATAGAGTTCATTTTTAGTTGACTCTGGAGATACTTAAAGATTGCAATGGCTACTTATAAACTAATATAAAAAAATCAGGAATGGAAATAAAAAAATGTTATTACCTATAGGATTATAAATGTTGTGGCTTCTTGCTCTTTGCTACTGCATGTGTGGTTTACCAACCAATTGGATTTTAGGCTTCTGATGTGGTTCTGACAATTGTGGTTTTGGGTTACTTCTTACTTCGGGTAGTTAGACATTCTTGGCAGCTTCAAATTATTAGATGGTTATGGCTTTTATCAGAAAGACTGCTGATGTTCTTGCAGATGAAGGCTGAAACTCAGTCACATGCTCTGGCTTCTGCTTATCATGGCATGGTATTCATTGAAAAATTAGTCTGACAGGTAATTGAATCTGGATATGTGAATGACTGAATGATGAAATTTTCCATCTTATTTATGTGATGCCATCTTGTTGCTATCTTTTAATTAATTTTAAATCTGCTAATTATTTTCATTGTCCACAGCCTATATTGATCAAATTTTGGATAAGATGCATTTTAATTAGTCCTGTTGTTTCTGGATTTTAATTTATTAATTAGCAGCCATTGCTAATCCCATTCCTATGTAGCTTATCAGTATATGCAATCTTTAAGAAAATTTTTAAATTCAATTATAAGTTTTCATTTCTTTTAATATTTAACTTTCATATTTTATTTACACACATACATTTATTTTTTTTATATTTAAAATCAATCTCTATTAATGCATCCCTTATTCTTAAAATAAATAAAAAGAGATTTTTAGCTTTTATATTTCTTTTTTTCTTTAATAGTTTAATTTTTCTCAGTTAAATTACCCTTGGGCTAACTGCATTTTCTTTCAATGCAACTCTTTAACTATATTTGAAAGTTTAATTTTTGCTAAGTTAAGTTTTCTCCCTCCTCTAATTACTCTTTAAACTTTCTGAATTATATTTCTTTCTTAAACTTTTATAATTAATTCTTTCAAATGAGATTTTTTTACTTTAATCATTTCTTAATAAAATCTGCAGTGATTTTATTATTGAATAATTAATTGTAAAACTTTTGCATTATCTATGAGGATTTTTTTTATTTTAATAATTTTAAGTGAAATTATTATAACGTGTAGCGCTTGACTAGCAGTACATTACACCGCTCCCCCGACAAGAGTAAAATGTGTCATTTTGACCATTTTATCTCTAATAACTTCCTTAACAATTTTGAACTATTTACATTATTATTTTTCTAAGTTTACTTTCATTACATCTGGAACTATACCTGCTGAGGGCAATCTTTTTTGATTAAGCTTTTCTTCTTTCCAGGCTGACAACATTGCTTACAATGTTCTTGGACTGAATGACAACCACAAGAACAACACTCCTTTCTGGTAAGACAGGGATTTTGAGATGATGTGGATGTAGAACTTACTGGCTTATACCAACTTACACATATATAAAATGAAGCTTCATATGCCATGTTTTCACCGGATGTTGGGATGCACTCAGACTATGAAACTACATCCAAGGAAATAAAATGGGGTCACTGTGAATGGCAGGATTCATCTACTGTCCAATTTGACTTACACCTTGGAAATGATGTATGAGATATGGGGACTCTCCCACAAAGAAATGATCCATAGTTTCTCCAGGTTGTTTCCAGTGGATGTATATTTAAAGAGAATGGGGACTCTCCCCAAAGTACTGACCTGTGGCTTACCCTGGTTGTTCCCAGTATGCATATTTTATATAAGAATAATGAGAATCCTCACCCTGAGAATATTTTTTCCCTGATAGTCTGTTACGGGTACTATTTCCATCCAGACTACAGCTTTACACTTTTATTCCTTCCCTAAAACTCAATACTATGCTTCATACCTTCCTTTCTTTTAAATTACAATCCCTTCGACCTTCCTGACTTACCCTTAGATTTATTTCATTTATATTATTTATTTATATTAACCCTTATGAATATCATTTTAAATCAATTTATTTAACTTTCTTTTATTAATCTGCATGTATTCGGAAAAAAAAAACTTTTATTTTATTACACTACTTCCTTTATTATTTTTCTACAGATATTTTATTTTTATTTAACTTGATTTTATTCTATGTATTTCCACTATTTTATTCATTTACTTATTTCTACTAACATTACTTTAAACCATTAATTTGACCCATTTATTTACAAACATTTTCTTTATTAATATGCACATACCAGAAAAAAAATCTTTTATCCAGTGATGCCTCCATTATTAGTATTTTCCGAAAACGTTTCATCTTTTTTTTTTAAAAATTTTTTTTTATTATTTTAGTTTTAAATACAGAATTCTCATATTCAGGTTTAAACCTATGTCAAAAGTTTTTTTTATTATTATTAAACTCATAATCCATTTCCAGTCCTTTGTTTCTTTTCATTTTTTATTCCGTCTGATTAATGTCAATTACACTCAGTCAGGTGTCTTCCTTTTATGAACACTTTGATCATTATAATGTATTTTTCTATATCTATCTATAGGCTCCCTGGTCAAATTTTCATAGTCTACCTGTGTCAAAAATTCTGCGCTTTCCTCCACCGACTGTTCATTACTACTTAATATCATTTGTTGCATGTATGGTGGCATATTATATCAGATAGCCCTTATAATTTGGTCATCCAACAATGGAAATATCATTAAAGCCTTGAGTTTTGCTATCTGTTTAAAAAAAATTGTGTGTGCATTTCTCCGTAGACATCTTTCCTGAGATATTCTATAGAGTATACCATCCTTTCTGCCTTCATTCCAGAATGTTCTTAATATGGCATGCCTATATTCATCAAATGTCCAAGGTTTATTATACAAGGTGTGCCAACAGTCTAGAGCTGTTTCCTGAAGGTGACTTCTAGTAATTGTGACTCTATCCCCCTCTGGCCAATCGTGGACCTGAAATAAACTGGCTAAACTTTTCAGGTGTTGTATTGGATTCTCTCTGATCTCATTCTTGAATAATACTATTACAAAAATTTTCTCCAAGAATCTGCTGCTGGGTCCCTCCTGCCTGTTTTCAATAGCATGGTCCTTGTCCTTTAATTCCATCTGATCAATCTTATACTCTAAGCCTTCATTATCTCTATACATATTTCTTTTATGTCTGATTTTAATGTTTTTCTACTTTCTGCTATACTGAGATACACCTTTTCTAATTTCCCTACCGCTTTGTCAATTTCTTGTTTTATCTTTTTTTGTATGCCTCCATTCTTAAACAGATTTAAATCCTCCTGTGTCATTCTAGCTTCAACAACTAATGCAGCATTTTGAAACACTTTGATAAAGATGATGATAAAAAATTGATGATGAAAATATGTGAGCTTTTGCAATCACACATTAAATAATTAACAATGAAGAATTAATGCAAGTGGATGAAGAAAAAAAATCAACAAGGCTGTAGAAAAGAATCTGAACATAAAACTGAAGGAACTCATTTTATATCATGAGATCATAGATAAAACGTTTAAAAAATTTAACTCCAACTTAGAACATTTCAGAAAATCTAAAAATATCTTTAAGTTAATGAATAAGAACTTACAATATGTTGTACAAAAAGAAAATCAGAATAGTAAGTTAACCATCATTCTAAACTTTTTCTCTAGAGATCCTCAACTGTCAACATATTCCTCCAAAAAACACCAAGATCATCAAAGAATTTAAAAGACAACAATAGACCTTTATAATAAGCATCTGATGATTCGGAAAACTAGATGATGATGAGTACTAAATGGATGGATTATAAGGAAGAATAATTTTAAGCTAAATGTCTTTTTTTCTTTTTACATAGATTTAAATTGCATTAAGTACATACATGCATAATGCACACATAGCACAGTTTACACATGCATATATTGTACATTAGGATTTTTTAAAATTATTATATATATTAGGTCAAGTTATTTATTAATACAATATTTACAATTTGTGATATATTTTTTATTCGCAGAAATTAGCTAAATTTTTTTCAACAGAAAACCATTATAATAATGGCACTTCTTGCTTCACAATAAGCTTAGAGAAATCAATTGTCCTCACTAAGTGAGGTAAAGACGTATATTAATAGTTTAACAGTTTTAATATTTCTTTCTATGGTCTTCATGGTTTTAAAGCATAAATGTTCTAATTTATATTGCAGTTTTCTCATAGAATTGTGCTTATGACATGTAGAAATTGGATCATTCTGCATATTATTGATTGTAAGCATATTTTAAGATGCAATCTGTGCCTTGAAACTGATATTCAAAGTAGTAAATATTCAATTATGCCTACTTACGAATTGAAATATATATATTTCACTATTTATATAGAAAATATTGGGCAAACTTCATAAGTAAAATAGCTATTGTTAATGAATAATTTAAAATTAACCTTATACTTTAACATTGATTTCTTCTTCTTTTTACATAAATACATGAAATACATAGATAAGCAGTTATAAAAACAGCCAGATAAGTATATCAATCAATCAATCAATCAACATAAATAGATAAATCAATGAATGAATGGATGGATGGGTGAATGGTCAGATAGATAGACAGTTAAATACAATATATATGTAGATAGTTTGATTAATGAATAAATGAATGTAAGGATGAATAGATAGATAGATAGATAGATAGATAGATAGATAGATAGATAGATAGATAGATAGATAGATAGATAGATAGATAGATAGATAGATAGATAGATAGATAGATAGATAGATAGATAGATAGATAGATAGATAGACAGACAGGTAGACAGGTAGACAGGTAGGCAGGAAGGTAGGTAGGTAGGTAGATAGATAAATAGATAGATAGATAGATAGATAGATAGATAGATAGATAGATAGATAGATAGATAGATAGATAGATAGATAGATAGATAGATAGATAGATAGATAGATAGATAGATAGATAGATAGATAGATAGATAGATAGATAGATAGATAGATAGATAGATAGATAGATAGATAGATAGATAGATAGATAGATAGATAGATAGATAGATAGATAGATAGATAGATAGATTTCTTTTTTCTCCCAAGATTTATTTGACTTTTCCAGTATTTTTTCTAGAAACTTATAGGCAATTTTTTTTACCCCATAGCGTTCCAGAAATCTTACCTCATTTCAAATGAAATCTCTTTCCAAATCATTTCCTATCTTTGGGTTTCTATTTGAAAATTAACTTTTATTTTATAAAATGTCTAAATAATTTTTATATAAGTTTTAATATCAATCTAATTTAATTAAATTTAAATTGATTTCTTTTTAAACTATTTACTGTATTTATATCCATAATATTAAATAGAGGATATCTTAGTATTTGCCTGAAGGTTTGACAGAATAGCTCAGTCGATTAGAGCGTTTGCCTTAAATTCTATATGTCACAGTGCATATCAGGCCAGCAACATCTGAAGAAAAATGGAGAAATACTACTACTCTAAACGTTGTGTAATTACTAACCTGTGTTGTCTATTTGTGTGTTATAACAAGTTGTTGTATTTGGAAGGTTAAAATAAAGTTTAAAATTTGCTATACATTTAACATTCACTCATAATTGTGGAAATAGTCCAGCATATCATATCTAATAGAAGATATCTTGATTAAAAGATCTTTTTTAAAAAATAAAAATAATAAAAACACCAGAAAATATGCGCGTATGTTTTGACAATTTTCATGATTAAAACCAGATAATAATTATTGCCTTTCATATAAAATAATATTAGTAGATAGATGGACTTTATAAATATTCTGATTATTACTGCGATTATCTTAGATATCATGCAGATAGTATATCTACAGATCCTTCTCTGCAGAAATGTTCTGCTGATCTTTCTTATACATGAAAAACTTTGAAAAAATATTTCATATATTGCTTATATATATAAACTTTTGGAAAAATATTTTAGAAATGTAAAAACTGAAAAAACTTCATGAAAAATATATCTATAATCTATATCTTATGAATATATATATATGTGTGTATGTGTGTTAACGCTTACAGACTAATTAAAACGCATAAAACAAAAAAAATTTGTTTCCTATTTAAACTTATGGAAGTTTTCCAGCTCTTAAAAATCTATCAAAGTAAATAAAACATGATTAATTACCAACATATTGTATATAAAGTATTTATTTTAAGTCTCCAGTTTAATTAATTAAAAAGACTCTACATATATAGAACTTCAATTAATAAAATATTAATAAATATAAAGCTGATATTGCCCAAATGCCTTACAATAATAATCGAAAAATATTTTTTTAGCATAGATATTGAGAGCAAAAGCAAATGTTACTTGGTTGAGGCTGAGAGGCAGAAAACACTAAAGTAATATTGTAAAAGAAAGGTCCAATTTTTTTTAAACAAAAAGCAACTTATGCAAATTATTTTTCTTTTTACTTTTTTTTTTCTAGTCATAAAATTTGCTTCCCTTAAGAACATCTAATTTACCAATATTCCTATGTAAATGCTAAATCAATTTTTTTTACGTATGTGCATATTAATGTTACACCTAGCTCTTATACCATTAGCCATTATAAGCAGCAATAGCTTCTTGCAAACGAGGAGAAAAAATAAAGTCAAAATAATAATAACAACAACAACAACAACAACAAAATAAAGTCAAAATAATAATAACAACAACAACAACAACAACAACAACAACAATAATAATAATAATAATAATAATAATAATAATAATAATAATAATAATAATAATAATAATAATAATAATAATAATAATAATAATAATAATAATAATAATAATAATAATAATAATAATAATAATAATAATAGTAGCAGAAGCAGCAGCTCTGTGCTATCCTTCTCTTGCTAGAGTCCCCATGACTCTTAATACTGAAGGCAAACTTAGTGCTGAACATAACATGATACAGCCTTTATACCTACATTTTAAACAAAAACTGCAAACCCAGGATGCTTTCAAACTACCTTCGGAATTCTTTGGCAAGCCTGAAACAGATAATCCATTCTCTACTACTGAGTTGGCAATCGAACTTGCTACAATTACAAATACATATCATTCATGGCCTTATAGTATACCTAAATTGCTTTTTCACATCTTAGTCACTTTACAGTCACATATGCAAATTATATATCATAAAAACTCTACAATATACAAGGGCTATATCCAATTGCTTTGTACCATTCAACAAAAAACCAGCACCAGTGTCTACTTTATCCAATCTGTGGCCAAAATCTCCATGGGACGTTTGGGTATAAAAAATTTTGAAAAAGTTTTAAAGGACAAAATAGAAACACACCAACTCCCTTTATCATCACTCATGAAATATGCAAAGAAAGAGCAGCTCTTATGTTTAGGACAATCATAGATTCAGTTTGAAACAAAAAAACATGCATCTATGGCCAACCAGATAGATACTGAGGTGACTTGAAGCACTTCCTGTTATATATTTTAATTCACATGCTTAAAGACACCTCAATAATTCTGGTATATGCAATAACTAACTTACTGCTTTGTACTGAAATAACGCAACTCTTAATGGTAAGTCCTCACTTTTATCTGTTTCAAGTCAATCCATTCCACAAGGATCTTCTCTCAGCACTCTGTTATTCCAATATACATCAATCATCTCTTAATAAAAATCTACCTTCAAATACCACATACCAGTTTATATGTGCTATGCATAACCTACACGGAAGATATTACTCTTTCTCAAATCAAAAAAGCTGTTGCCAATCCTACAAGAAATTCTTGACAACTGCACTGCTACTTTCAAGTTCAAGCTTAATATAAACAAAGCAACTTTCTGCTTTCTTTATGCAGGAAAACCATGTTCACAAACATATCATGGTAAACCACCTGCTTTCCTTGATTTTCCTTTCCATTTAAAAACCAATGGAATGAGACATAAGATCCAGAATAAATTAAAAGAAAATCCTTAAAGGATTACTATCTCTCTCTCTAAATCCTACCTTACTCAAAAGTTTCTCTCTATAATCAGCTTATTATCACAAAGATAACATTATTCACACATTATAAAATTTGCAAAATCTTTCATTTCCTAGATTTCATCATTATGTAACAAACTACTATGGTGAAAAAAAATGGATGTTATCCCCACAAAACATCTAGGTAGGCTGGCTATCCACAATAGACTACATATTCACTGCTTTAATGTTTTTTCACACTCAGAAAAGCTTGAACCTTCTAAGGGCCATATAGAACAGTTTCCAATGAGTGTACCATCTACAGATAGACCTCCATTCTCATATGGATACATATCAATACTCATAGAGCAATTCAAAAACATCTATAACCAGATATCCCTTCAAATTCCAAGTAAATACATATAATGGAGCATATATAACCTATTGTTCCCAAATCATTCTGCTGACTCCACATCCCCAATACTAGGAATAAACAATGCCCAAATGCTGCATTGATAGTGGTTTTTCAAATCTAAGTTTTTTGACTTCTTGTTGAAAGTTAACATCTATGCCCTACCAACATCTCCTTTTCTTATGCACCATAGGTCACATGTGAATATTGATCCACATTACAGCCTGTGCTACAGGGAAGATAAAACAACACTTTTCTATACATTTGTACAACTCTGCACCCATGATGTTATGTTAAGCACATATCTCCCTAAATAAACTTATAAGCACAAATGCAATACTAGTTGTCCATGCAGTTACCTTAAGTTTGCATGCATTCTGGTGCAATCACTGTACTCTTTTACATGGTTACAACACCAGATATTACCCTGTCACCTATTCTAATAAATTTGAACAGCTGGGAGTTAGATATGATAGAAATCCCTACTCTGATATTTTTGCTGTCATATGGTCATACCTAAAGCCACAATCCAACCTATATTGTCTTAGCAGACAAAGCTAAAAAATTCCTCAAAGTTATTCAAGAAGCTTCTGCTGCAACAAGACTGTTCTAGGCCTGCAATCCATATACACAGGAGAATTACCCAATAAACTTTGTCAGTGCCCCAATTGGTAGAACTTTTATGAACATTTAATAAAAATGTTTGGCAAGGCCAAAACATAAGTGACATAGCTCAACTAGATTTTTTTATTGAGTTTCTTACAATAAAACTTGTAACTATTAAACTCCAACATTGAATGAACATTTGATTGATTTGAAACCCGATGGTCATGTGATATATGTAGATATAGATTCTGTATGATGGTATAAGTACCCCAAAAATATGTAATCACCTCAACAATATATTTTTGTATGATGAACTATATAATCATTGGCATTATGCATAACTGAGTAACATACTTTATATATATATATATATATATATATATATATATATATATATATATATTCTAACCTAATAAACGATGACTTCTATTATTATGAAAGAGGATTCGGAAAGCCTAAACGCTTCCCGTCTAGGATTCGGGTAGCAAACCATCTTTATTTTTACCTAATAGCTTTACGTTTGGTTAGTTATAATAATTCAGCTACAGCGATACACAGTTCAGACAGAGATAGAATTAAAAAAAAAAATATCATTAATAAAATAAATTTAAAAAGAAAATTTAGAATAAACTACCATTCTCTCTCTATCCAAAACACATTCTCTGAGCTGTAAGTACTTGCACTGTTCGACAATGATGATGATGATTTCATGTCATTGTTAATATTACTGACTAAAACAAAACATTCATTAATTTGCCAATATGACCTCAATACTTTATTATTATACAATCAGAAGTTTCAATCTCTTAAGCCATGCCCCGCTTGTAATATTGATCATAATGAATCAATTCTTAATTTAAGAGCACTTATAATAATGACACTAATCTCAGGGTTCTCTGTTATTTTTAAAGAAAAATGCTCGGCAGTATTGTGTTGTCGCATATGACTGACATTCTGGTTGGCTATAGGAAATATTTACCTTATTTAAATTCCAGGTGTCTTCATCCACATATCAACTATTATAATATTTAACGAGATGATAACCATATTCAAAAACAACGCATAATTTTGAGTAATACAGCCCCTTTAATCCAGAATCTCAGTCGGAATGATGAAAAGACAAGGGTGCTTTTGTGTCCTTCCATCCTCCATGACAACACAATAATTTAACTAAAATTTATTACCTAGACACTTCACTTAAATGTGTACGGAACAATGTGCAACCAAAACTAGTATTTTGGGAATAAAGTGATTTTACACACATATAAAATAAAATGTCTTGGTCTGAAGTTTTCAATTCCATAAATAATTCTTATTAAATTAAAATATACTGAAATATTCTGATCTGCTTACAATTGTCTATCTGGTGTATTGAATTTTAAGAGTTCATAAATGATTTCGGACTCAAGAAAAGTATCGCAAGTATTATGCAAATACACTTTTATTTAGCACACAAGAAAAATGACTCAAAACAACTTGTAACAAGACTATAATTTATTATTAAATTTTAACAAGATTCAAATTTGTTATTACAGTTTAACAAAACTATCCTTTATGATTAACATAATAAACAAACATATACAATTTATTCGATCCCATATGGATAAAACAAAATATAACTAACATTATTTCGTCTATGCTTTTAGACTTGGATTCGAACTACTTCTTCATCTTCTTTTTACAATTATGCAAATTGAATATAACAAAATAAATATTATTATTGATACATTAACTCATCCATTTAGTGTATCTTATATGAACGGCTGCTTAACTTTATTCACTAACTATTTGTTTTAAAATAAAAACAATCTGATTCTAGGCAATACGTACAAACGATTTATATTATCATATCTTTAATTAAATGATAGTTTTTTTTATTTAGATAACTTATTATAATTTATGGGTTATTTATCAGAAGTTACACTTATTATTTTAATATTTACTTTAATAACAACTAAAGTTGTTATACACATTGTATTCCTCAGTATAAGTTATATTGTGAGTGCTACTTAATCATTAACCCGAATTAAACCTAGTATTTGAACCCTCCATTGGCAAATAAAATTTTTAAATCATGTAATTTTAAACTTACTCTCTCCATTGACTTACGTGTGAATTACCAGCACTATTCTGCCGCACAATCCAGACATTGATCATATACACTAGCACGCTATTTATACGAAATGGATCATGAGGAATTAACCTCCAATATACCCGTTATCTTGCCATAACTTTCTAAACAAAACACAATATTCAACACCTTCCGTGGTGGAATTATCTCTATTTTCTCATGAGGAATATGGAATAACACCGAAGGTCTGTAGAGTTTACTACTACATTAAAATAGTTTGGTGGGTCCTTGCCTCTTACTTGGGCATAATAGGAACGCATATATAATCCTCTCCTGGGATTTTAACGAATGAGATACACTAAATACGATATAAATTACTGATCGTCCTAACTCTGAGAAGCGATCACTTGGGTTATAAACATACCCGAATACTAGTTTTATCTATTCCCCTCATGGAAAATAAAGCTTTTGGGGAGATCATTTTCCATCCCACAAAATAGATACATTACAATTATTACTTAGGCGAATCTTAAGCATATACCAATGCTATATCGGGGCAAGACAATCAAATACACTAATTACACTAAATTTATGCTCCGGGGTATACTTAGATCAACGTCTGAAATCAATGGTTATCACAGAATAAAACATAATAATTTTCACCTTTGCCAAAGAAACATTCAACAAGTAATTGGTATTCTAGTATCTTGAACTAAATTAAGTGAATGTGTTAATAAAGAATAATTGGGAATAAGTTCCTCAATCAACATAGTATAAATTTGTTTCAAACTTTAAATAAGTAATATCCTGTATAGCACTTATCTTTAATTACTTCTGATAATTTTAACTAGATATTTTACCTATTAAGTATCTAAATTTTTCTTCTTTTACGCATCTAACATATAAATTTATACCCATAATTGCATATCATAAGTAAACACATTTTGTAAAAAAAAATTTTTTTTTTTTTTTTTATGTCGAATATAAATTTAACCTAGAATAATTATATGAAAACATACCTTTATGATTACAAGGTCATTTAAATATTACTCGACAATACAGCCTTTCACCTGTTGATATAAAAAAAAAATACACATAATTTTACAAATTAGTAAAATAAAAAAAATCATTACTTAACAAGTGCTTATTATCTCACTAGAAAAATGTTTTTCCATTGGGCAATTTATCTAGATGAAGAACTTGATCCATTCGTAATTCACGAAGCAAATTTAAAATAAGAAACACATTTTATTATTTCATTTATATAAAAGTTGCCTCCATTCTGGTGCAATTAATAAATTAGGCAAAGAAAACATAGCAGCGTTGGATGTTAACTCTTCCTTGAATTAACTGATATAATTTTGGGATCCAAGAAAACAATACATATTTTAACATGACAAATATTTGACGATAGATGATCACATATACAATTCTTTTCTTTTTACTATTGGCGATATGTATCATTTTTAGCTAGCTGGCTTATGAATAAAATAATGCGCGAATTTTTCCAAAATACTATTATTATAAGGACTGCAGCTGACTTATGTGTATATAAAGTTTTAACGACTCCAGTTAATGTATAATATAACATATTATATTATGGCTATAATTAAGTCACTAATGTTTGTAGTTTTTATTCCTACTCTAGGAATTATAATTTTTCTTTAATAATGAATTCTCCGCAAAATGCACACATACAAATTTTCCGATATTTGCCTTGAGAAAATTTATATTTTCTTTTTAAAAAATATACAGGGCATAAGTAAATATCCTTGATCATTAATATTATTTTTAGATAATTTTCAGTGAATAAAACATATTTTAACGTGGGGAACTTACATTATTTTCAAAGCAGACAATTTCTTTTAGAAAGAGCGCGAAATTTTCTAGTTAACTTTCCTTGGCTTTATAATATGTCTTTTAATTATAATTTTTCTTTTATACCACGAAAAGATTATTAAATAAGGTAAAGTTAACAAATCATTGATTATTTCCTGGAAATTACTTATATTACTTATTTTAAATATAATGACACTTTCCATAATTGCTGTAGTTAATACGGTCATTTTGAACTTTAGCATAAGATAGTATATTTTTGCGTATAAAAAGCTTTAAAATAGGTAGATGGCAACAGAAAACAGAATATCTTATCAAAAAGGATTAGCCACGCATGATATTATTAAAAATTTACTGGACTTATATTTATTTCTGCAATAAAAAATAATAAAAAATTTGTTACCGAATTTCAGTACTGCTTCTTCCTTGTAAAACTAGAGTCAGACTAAACTTTCTTCAAAATTTGCGGTCTTCTTTTAGCGACCTCTTACAGAAAAATAATCATTTAATTATACATAAACAAAGGAAAGGAAAAAAACTTATTACAGTCATATAGTTTTCCGTATGATTTAAATGGATTACAAAGTAATTTGACAAATAATGAAAAATAATAAATATATTTAATTAACAATGCTTATTAGTGATGTATAATTCTGTATACATTATTATCTAAAATAATTTAAAAATTACCAGAAGTTATTGTGCTTTATGATAAGATACTCATCTACTCTCCCTCTCCACCCATCCAAAATCAATTACTGATTATAATATGTCTTTTATACTATATTAAATTGCTCTTATTGTTAATATTTTAATTAAATTATTCATGCTCTTCTTCAAAAGACATCAAATTACTAAATTTATTAGTTATTTGCTTAAAACACGTTAAAGTGAGAAATAGCATACTTTATTAATCACTTAATATTATTATTTTTTATCCTTTTTTTTCTAAAAGGATTGATTGTTTTCCTGTGAAATAATCTAAATAAACCAAGTGCAATAACACTAGGTTACAAATATTTATATATATTATTAATATATATATATATATTATTATATATATATATATATATATATATATGTAATTTGTAGACAATGTTATGTATATACATATAATTATTCATATAACCTGTACAATATCACTATGAATACTATATAACTGTTAAATACTGAATAAAGTAGTTTATCTTTGAAATATAATAGTAATAATGATGATGATGATGATAATAATAGTAGTAGTAGTAGTAGATCTTATTCACTCAATTATAGGTACCATCAACCAGGTAAGCCTCTCCCACATTTCCAAGTACACTTACTGGCAAACATATAACCTGTTTTATTCAGACCCTAGCCATGATCATTCCCTCCCCATGCTTTGAATAAATAACCATTGCCTTCTCTGCTAAATTAAAAAATGGCACCAGAACCAAAGTTTTTTGCCTCCTAATTAAACTCAACCTGAACATGCTTCCAACATCTTTTTTCTATGGTATCATCATCTGTACAAAAATATCAACACATTATGTGTGCTATGCACAAAGCTGAGGAAACTCAACAAAATCTTCTCAATGATTGCTGAGCACTAAATTCCACATAGCAAATTATGCTAAATGCATAGAGGTGGCTGATACTTCCATTAACCATCTAAGTCAGTCCTTCCAACTATTACATATCCCTACAGTACATGCAGCCACGTTTAGCCTATTTGTCTTCTGGTGTATCCATTACATCTTCTTGTTAGGCAACAACACCAGAAACATTCATCCACATTTATGAATAAATTATGCCATCTAAAAGTATGGGATAACAACATAGTTCTCTCTGGATATTTTTGTGGGGACCTGGTCACTCATTAGAAAGCAGTCCAACCTAGGAATGTTCACATCCATAGTAGGCAGTACTAACAACCTTTGTGGACATTTCATCTATTTCATAATACAACTAGTTAAATGAAAAACTCTATTCCAGACACTCATTACAATAGTTCAATACCATCTAACTGGACCAGTCACGCTCAAGAGAAATGAACTTTAATTCAAAGGTTATGAACATCCCTTTTTTTATACATCCAAAACTATGTTATACAAAAAAGTATCATTAAAAACAATCATGTATAATTACTACTGCTTATATAATTGTACTGTAATCAGCAATGTTAATCAAATATATATAATAACAAATAATCATTATACTTGCAATGCTTTGTAACTCTGGCAAAACCCTTGTAAAACATTTGTAAAACCTATGTAACATATCTTTAGGTTAATAAAATATTTTGTTGCAACATCATCATCACAATGATAAAATTTACCCTTTGAAACTTAATAATTTCATCAACAACAACAGCAGCAGCAACAACAATAATAATAACAACAACAATAACAATAATAATAACAACAACAATAACAATAATAATAATAATAATAATTATTATTATTACATTCAAAGATCAGCCTTTCAAGCTAATTGCACATGCGTCTTTTGCGAGTGTTAAATAATAAATGAATACCTCACTCTACAATACACTTGCAAAAGACGCATGTGCAATTAGCTTGAAAGGCTGATCTTTGAATGTAATACAATTGTACACATGGCATCATATAAAAATAAATGCTTATTTACTTCTTCTTCTTCTTCTTATTATTATTATTATTATTATTATCATCATCATCATTATTATCATCATCATCATTATTATTATTATTATTATTATTATTATTATTATTATTATTATTATTATTATTATTATTATTATTATTATTATTATTATTATTATTATTATTATTACATTCAAAGATCAGCCTTTCAAGCTAATTGTGCACACGTCTTCTGTGAGTGTTAAATAATAAATGAATACTTCTCTTTACAATACAAGATATAGTATTTATGCAGGAATAAAAGGAATCCTCTTATTCCTACGACTCAAATTCTTTTATATGAGCAAATCTGAAGTACTGTTGAGTAAAGCGTGAGAGTAGAATTCTCACTTTAAATTACTATCTACGATGTTGGAATGAATGACATCAGTGAAATTGTCTAGAATTTACTATATCTTGTATTGTAGAGAGAAGTATTCATTTATTATTTAACACTCGCAGAAGATGCGTGCACAATTAGCTTGAAAGGCTGATCTTTGAATGTAATATAATTGTATGCATAGCGTCATATAAAAATAAATGCTTATTTACTTATTATTATTATTATTATTATTATTATTATTATTATTATTATTATTATTATTATTATTATTATTATTATTATTATTATTATTATTATTATTATTATTATTATTATTATTATTATTATTATTATTATTATTTTGTAATTCAATTGTTACTAATTTTCTTCTTTTTTAAGCTAATGTAATATCTGGTAAAATGAAAATACAAGGTGTTTTTTTAAAATAATATTTAGCTTTATTAATGCCTAGCATGCTTTCAACATATCTTTACCATCATGCTATGAATATGATATAGTAAAGATGTTGGGAGTAATAAAGCTAAATATGGTAAAGGTGCTTTGAAAGCATGTTAGGCAGTAGTAAAGCTAAATATTATTTAAAAAACTACCTTTTCTGTGTGTATTTTCATTTTACCAAACAACAATAATAGCATTAGTAGTAGTAATAGTAGTAGTAGTGGTAGTAGTAGTAGTGGTGGTGGTGATGGTGGTAGTAATAGTAGTAGTAATAACACCATCTAGAGATGAATTTTATGATGACAAATAGATTATTACTACATTTACCTTATCATATATATAAAAAATATCAAATGGATTTTTAAAAAATCTGTTTTAAAATGATATGTTTCTAGAAATAAATTTTCAAATAGATTTGAAAAAAATATTCCTTCTTACTCTCTTTAGAAATTAGAATCATCCTCGTTTATATATTTGACTTGATATTTAAATAATTACTTTGCTATTATAATACTAATAATTTGCTCAATTCTTTTAATACTTTTGTAATTGGATTTGTCAAAATCCATAATTAATTGGTTTACTGCTAATGAATTCAAAAGAAGTTTGATCACTGAAAATGACAAAAGTGGCTCATAATCTCTGGACGGATACAATCTATCATTCGACCATGCAGACCATAAATTAATAATGTTTATTAACAGTGGGAAATTTTGTATTCACTCAATGTTCATAAATTCTCCAAGAGTACTTAAGTTAAAAAGGGGCATTAAAAAAAACGTCCTTCCAAACTTTAGTGCAGCTTTGGTTGCCCTGCATGGTTTGATGCAGTGACAAACTGAAGTTCAAAGTTCACGGATCAGGCAACACTCTGTCTAATTTGGATCTAAACTTCTTATAAACTCTTGAGTATTGATTATTATAAAAATACTTAATTTAATTCAGTTAATTGAAATATAAACTACTCTGGGGATATTGGAATGAGTAGGCACTAGATGGGGATTTTATGCATAAGCCTGCTGGCATCCATTAATTACTCTGGTTGGCACTGAGTGGCACTACTGTATGGAGAGTTTTGCCTGTTTTAAGTTATTATTAAAAATATATATTAATTTACACGGACATGTATCTGTACTTGTGGTAGTTTTTTTTTTTTTTTTAATTAAATGTCTTCTATGTATGATTGAAATTATGTTAATTTGAATTATTTGATCCTGAACATTCGTGTTATTCAGTCTTTACAAAATATAAATAAATAAAGCGAGAGCAATAGCTTCGGTAATTTTAAAACTGATTTCTAATTCACATGCTACGAGATAAAAATAAATCATAGGCTCAGTGTCCAAGTATAGTATCTCTCCAACAATTATAGAATCTTATTTTTGTTATACAATTTGCACTCTGATATGCACCTGACAAACCCAGATTAATCTTGGACTTCTACCTTATAGCATAATAAGACGTAAATATCCATTTGCTGATCAATAGCTGAGTTGTAATCGAAAGCCTGTCTGTGACTTGAAAAAAAAAAAATCTTCCTAATTAGAACTCGAAATCCAAGGTCGTGGACAAGACAAATGGATGCTCTAGAATTACGTTTCAAAGGTGACCAGCATATTAGAATATTAGAGGTTGGATTTTTATAAATATTGTTGCATGTGCGTATTTACGAATATGAGTCACGAAACTTTATTTGCTTTCATTATTTTAAGTTTAAAAAAAGAAAAAAAGAAAGACTTTTCTGGCGTAATAAAGTTATTTTTTCTTGACAAATGTCGCATATGTTTCATTAATGAATTCTCTAAAATTTGGGTCACAAATAAACAGTGCCAAATACAAATTAAAAAGGCTGGATTATAAATAATGGCAAACTGATTGACCTCATTCGCAAATGCAAAGTGCATCTTGCCGAGAAAGAAAGCCTAGCGGCAGCAAAAACAAATCAATTTTTCATTAATTGTAAGAAATAATTACAGAAAATTAATATCAGCATCTACATACACATGCAAAATTATCAACAAACATATAAGTACACACATCGTTCGTTTTCTATATCAATGTACATTGTATAAAACATTTCATTTAAAGCTAATTATCGAAATAGGTGTGCGTATGTGTGTACATAATATAAAGTAGATAATATTATGTTTTGATTTGCATTAATAGTCACGAGCGCTTAAGCCAAACATTTTTTATATGAAGAAAGACGAGGAAGATAAATGATTTAGAAATGTAGATGACAAATAGAACACGATTAATTGTAGATAACAAAATCTAAAATCTAAATTAAAAGTTATTGTAAATGCGTAAGCCTTTTGGTTAAATAGTTTGAGTATCTTTAAAATAGAAAATTAAAACACACACACAAAGCAACAATTTTCCCGGTTTACTTCACCAGAAGAACCGTGAAATAAAAAATTATGGTTCGTAAAAATAATTAACAGCCAGCTGGTGAAGATTTTGATAGATTTATTTTCTTGTTTTATTCTTTTAGAATATTTAAAATAACTACCTGTTTTTACATGGTTAAAGATAAATCAGAATACAAATTATCCATTGCAGTGCAATAGTCTCTCAACATTCTGTCGTAGAGAAACAATGGCAAAAGCATTATTCACCAGATTTTTCAAATGCCATGTGATAAATATTATAGTTAAAAATATCTAGATATCTTGTTACTATTATTACTGGATACTTAGCTAGATTGAGTATGCGCTAGTAATTTATAAAAAAAAATCTTAAACGCAAATATATATATTTACTTGAATCAGCATGGCAAAATTTTTACAGCAAGAGACATTCGTATGAATTACTGTACTGTGTAAATCTGTTGAGGGCGAAAAATCACTCAAACCCGCACAAACAATTTTGTTCGCCAAGAAATTTGAGTGATCTTTGTCCTCAATAGATTTGCATATGTATATGTAAATTAATCCTTATTTGCTTGATTAATAAATGGTGCACATTTGTATTGCTCATTATTCATAAACTTCAGTGGTTAAAGTTTAAACGATTTATAAACTATTTCCAAATATTCATTTGATCTCTGTAAAGACAATAGATCAAATAAAATAAAAAACCCTTAGCATTTAAATATATATATATGGAGTCCATCTTTTCTTACCCTTCCCCCATTAAATATTTACTACAAAGTAGGATAGTCTGATATGATTTGCTTCACGTGACTAATTCAAATGAGATGCGTTCTTCAATAAATTGATAAACATAGATTGATCTTATAAAACCTTACCATTCTTAAATGAAAAAAAAATCTTAATGTTGAAACTTATTGTTATTATCTTTAAAGTGGAAGTGTTTCATTATTTGACAATAACATTTAACAAATAGAGCAAGGATTATAAATGTTCTAAAAATTAAAAAAATTGCTAGAATAAGATTCAACTTAATGGATGGCAAGCAATGTTGACAATGTTTTATTGTTTGATCCATCAATAACATGTTTAGATTTCACATCCATACAATAAATTGTACAAAATAATTGCTGTATATGTTATTAATTTAGTTACTGAAATTATATCATTATAATTTTAAATACCTTCTCTTTTAACTTGTTAAATGTTTTAGCAGTGCATTGGAGTCTGCAATATATTTCAACATCAAAGCCTGCCTTTCTATCTAAAAAGCTACCAAGATGCTCAAATTATTTTGTTTCTTGAGTTAAATAAAATAGATAATTGAATGGCTTCATTGCTCAGAAATTCATAAGAAGTTTGAATGCCAGAAGTTACAGCACTAAGTATAAGTCAGGAACATTAGGCACCAAAGTTAATTATTTTACCATTCCACAAACTATGCAGGACACATTCATAAAAAGATAATTATTCAAACTAAAATTTTTTGCATTTTTTTTATTACTAGTTGCTAAAGAGTTTGAGTTTTTTAATATTAACTCTAATGTACATCTTGAATGCAACATTTAAAGATTTTCAATTTCTGTTTTTACTTGCAGTCGATTCAAATTAAAAATTCTCTCACCAAACCTTTATAGATCTTATTTCCAGTTTCATAAAACTCATTGCCATAAAAATGAAGAACAAAATTGGAGTTAGTATAAATACTTGATTAATATCTTTTTCATTTCAAATTCTTCAAATTTTTCTATCAATAATAATAACAGTTTCTCTCATTCTATCAAGTAAACAATTAATCTTTAGTGGACAACTAGTTAATTTCAGTCAAGAGTTGTTAGCTGAGAGGTCATCGCAGCCATCTTGCAAGCAAGTAGTTGGTTGCAGACGGTTGTGAGTTCACCTCCCGGCCAATGCTATGCCATATGGAAAAAAAAACTAGTTAATTTCAAATATTGCAATACATTTATTAGATTAAATTAAATACCTTGATCAACTCAATAAAAGCAATATATAAATTATTCCAATCTGACAGATGTTATTATGTATACTTGTTAAAAATATAAATTCTACAAATTAGAGTCAAAAGTGTAGCCATACTAATAAACACTATAATGTTTTTTTATAGATTTTTAAGATTATCAAGAATTTATTCATAAGAAGAAATATTAATTTCATATTAATTTAATCTACTTGCTTTAATTTACTCATATTATAATATGATATAATAACAAAAATATTTTTACATTAATGACAATGCTAAAAGAAAAATAATAAAAATAGCAAAATTAAGAACAAAGATAATTGGCCCATAATGTATGTACCTGTCGAAAATGTATGTCCATCCAACAAGATTTAGAATCTGAGCAAAAGTACCCCGAATCCAATCATGCCCGAGATACACAGGTCAGGAGCAATCATGAATTCTAACCTATTTGCCCATTCCCTAAATCTATAACACTATAGACAACACCTACAGTGATACCACATGAATTCATTCTCTCCTGGCCTGGTGCTACAATGTTTTGCAACTGGTGATGATGATGATGAGAAATTGAGTGAACCCAAGATATAAGTTAAAATACATAAATATATTAATGAGATTCAAACACACTGGATTAAGTTTAAAAATATGAATATTTATTTTGACAAAATTCAAGATGATTTTATATATATATAATCAACAGTTTAAACTTTACTTTGGTTACAAATATTTGACAATCTTGAGTCAATTATTTTTATTTTAACAGATATCAATCTAGAGTGGCATTTCAATACATAACATATATTTGGAACTAGGATTTTATTTAATATTGCAAAAACAGATTTATCTGGGTGTTTGGTGGATATTTTATATATTTAGAAAACAAATATAAAAATTAAACCACTAAACATCACATGATCACTATTTCTTATGCTAGCACATTACTGTTATTAAAACAGGCAAAACTCCATACAATAGTGCCACTCAGAAACTAGTCTAGAGATATTGAATGAGTAGGCACTAGATAGAAATTTTATGGACAAGCCTTCTCACATCCATTGATTACTCTGGTTGGCACTGAGTGTCACTACTGTATGGAGAGTTTTGCCTGATTTAAATATAAAGATATGATAATAGTTTCGCTGCTTAAATGACTTCAATAGAATGCCTTGGGCATTTCATACATAGCTTTATTTTCATTTAGTTATAATAATTAAATAAGGATACATTCTGATCCATAAGTATGCTAAAACATTGATTTTTTATACATTTTCAACATTTCATGATCAAATACTATGAAACTCTATAAATATGGGAATGGCTTATTTCAATAAAGGGGAGGTCAGTTTCAGAGAGGTTGGATCTAAAACTCCAACGAAAAATATACTTAAAGAGAAAAACATTTCATTATCATACATCATTATGATTTATTTTGTTAAACAGGCTATGAAATGAACTATAAGAAATTGCTACTAGCATCACATCTGTGAAAGAGAAAGTGGCAACTTCAGTCAAGAAAACATCATTCTTTGATTTTAAGGTGGTATGCCAGCTTCAGGCCGAGCAGTACCGAAAGGAAAAGATAGGTAGGAAGT